>OZ007573.1:50649919-51192419 GCA_963931925.1 Onchidella celtica | reverse complement strand
ATAGCAAAGTATTCTTAATTCCTCACAAAATAAGAGACTCCCTACACAAAAAGAAGTAAAAAACTGTTGATATTTAAAACACATAATGATATTCACTCTACTTCATTAAAGTGCTTGTTTGTTTCAGATACATTTAGTCTCCAGAAATGGCAACACTTGCATATTCAAAATAACTGTTCTGTTTATACAGGTCATGCGTTCACACCTAGGCATCTGCACTCTCACATTTACACTACGTGAGACAAATCAACCTAAATTATCATTAATTCCTCATGCGAACTTGTGATATCATAATACATTACTCACACGTTTAACACTACCAATTATACGAAGTATAAGAACATTATAAATAAATGATAATATATAATAATACATGTCCTATCTGTAGAGCAGTAATTTTCAAAGGGTGGGGGGAGGGGGGGGGGAATACTTAGCTCCCAGGGGAGGAATTTCAAATTTAAGGGGAGTAAATAAGCCATGGGAGGAAATGGGAGAGGTGGGTTTCGGTAATGGGAGGAATTCGAAACTCTAGAAAAAATATGGCATTAAATCAAATAAAAGTTGTACGATCCACTGAAATAAGGATGCATTTTGTCATTTGACTGCAAGTAATAAAGACTTTTACTTTCATACATTGTTTCAACTAGTTGGCCGGTGACTCGGAGAGTACACAGATGTGTTAAGCAAAGTTGATTTCCGACCAGCAATATGTAAAGACAGGCAAAGAACGACTATTTCCGACCACCCCTTTTGATTCTACTCGGTTGAAAGGGTTGTCTCTTTTGTGGCTCAAAAATTCAATAAACAAATCATATCAAAGGCTAAATTTTTATCCAAAACTGATGTGTAGTGCGCCACAAGCCTTATTCGGGCTACTGTGTTGTCATCAAATCAAAGGGAAGGATGACCTGTTGTAAATTATTTTATACTTCAATATATGGGGACAACATATTATTTGAACAGCTACCGCTAACTTTCGTGCATTTTACAAGTATATCCAATAGGAAAACATAGCATTAAAAAACTAAACTCTGAGAACATTATAATTTTCATTCCTTTGTCCATAACAGACCTGGAGTTTGTTTGTTCTTGGGAAAGGGTGGTGTTCACTCATTCTTCCACGGGGACCAGGCAATTAGTCAGGTACTTATGAAGGAGGAGCCTGATATAATAAACACAATCATTAAATTAAGAGATATTGATATATGTTCTTACGAGAATTATATTCTTTTAAAACCATTTGGCGTCTTTGGCGGTATAGAATTAGTCATTCATAGAGACAACATGCTGATATTTGGGATTTGTGTGATGAGTGTTACGTTTGACTACCCGACAAAACAAAGCACCATTATGTCCATAAACAAATTTACGCACAGACTGAAAAACAATTTGTATTGCTGGGGAAAAGAAATCACTCCACATTTGATTCCTTTCAAAATGTTGTGAGAAACGAAGAGATCACATCGCGGGTATAGAGCAAAATTGTTGTATCTCCAATGATATGAATTGGGGTTCATAATGGTAATACTGTAATAATGAAAAACTACTTCTTGCAATTTTTTCATTGTTCCGCTATCTTTAACCAGTTCCAAGTTACAACGAAGCAGTATTGATGTATCTCCCTAAAGATGCGATCATTGAGACCAATATTGTGGTATTTCCGAGTAAGCTCCCATTATTCATATCACTGGAGATACAACAATTTTGCTCTATACCCGCGACATTATGTTTTCATTTTGGGCCGTATTTAGTAATGATTTGATGGACTGCAGGCCACCACTGGGACAGGTCATACCTGAGTCTATCAGTTCGCTCCATGATATTGTATGCTTTGTAAATGTGATCGGTCCCTTGCCTGTGAGACCACCCAAAGAAAACAGGACTCCGTGCATTCATGTTTAGTTATACAACCTGTCGTCCCACGTGACAGCTGTTGCGTACTTCGTTTTTCACTTTTTGACATGGGTGCGACTTAATATAAATAGATAGCGACTCAAGATAGATAGATAGATAGATAGATAGATAGATAGATAGATAGATAGATAGATAGATAGATAGATAGATAGATAGATAGATAGATAGATAGATAGATAGATAGATAGATAGATAGATAGATAGATAGATAGATAGATAGATAGATAGATAGATAGATAGATAGATCTGTGGATGGATGGATGAAACATAGCTAGAGAAAGACTGGTGCAATCATTTCTAAATGATTACATAAGAATAGGGGCGAATGACGCTGTGGGTCACAACAAAAAATGAGTTAACACAATATTCACATGGCGCCTTCACGACGGCAAAGTTTATTCACAACCATTAATTTATTCCCTGGTGCAACTGATACCAGCGCACAGATAATTCATCATAATCATCAACCATTGAGGTCGTGCAAATGAAAGATCATCAACAAATCAAACATTTGCGTAGGAATTCCATTAAGTTGGCTGTAAATACGTGTGCTTTGCAAGTGCAAATTTATCATCCTTTGGAGGGGTATAGTGTATTTTTCTGTGCATTTCTCTTTTGGGACAGCCTTTCTCATGCGAAGTCTCATTTCTGTCTTGGGAAATACAATCCAAGATTCTGCACCATGAAACCGTGTCAGCTATACTAAACTGCACAGTCTTGCAATAAACTTTAATCGGCTGTGACTTTTGAACGAATAAGGTTAATTCAAACATTTTTAAAAATGAAATAAACAAAGATTTTTTCCATGAAATAAAAGCATTTCATTTTTCTAATGACTTGACGTCCTGTCTTGGACAATCAAACAACAACGTTCAGAACTATACAAGATTTTACCGTGTCGGGTCAAGTGTTTTGACCGTTTCTACGCTGCCCGAAAATGCCCATTTAGATCTGCTTATTTATGGCTTCAATAAAACCTGAATTAAAGATAGATAAGGCTTTCTATTTCATTCAGTTATTTCCAGCGGTTCAAAAGTCACAGCCGTTTAAAAGTTTGTTGCAAGACTTATAAGGCCTTGTATATTTCTCCTGTGCTGCCATTCATTTGACACGGTTTGTTTCACGATTAATTCTGCATCAACGAAACAATTTCAGAATCCCCTATGTATTAGTTCTAAAAGCCCCAAAACTGGAAATGAAGAATAGAGAAAATTTTTCAGTGTTCTGTGTAACTTGTGCAAGAGCAGAGATAAGGGAGATTTGATTTGCATTTCTGGGGGCGATTTGTCACTTTGAAATAATTATGAATCTATGAAAGACAATGAATTCCAATGGCTGTTCCAAAAATAAAATATAGCCCTATGAATCAGTTTGCCGGGTTTAATACCCCCCCCCCCTCCCCCCAATGTATATTATACTTTCTTTCTGTTGCCAAATACACGATTTTCTGTGGGCTTTTTTAAAATAATATTTTGTTAAAGTAGTTTTACATCCTAGGTGGAGCGCAGAATTAAGTTGGAAATCCAGATGACCGACACCGAAACGACATCGAGATGAAACAAATCACAACAAAGCAAATCTAACTTCCTGAATCCGCTAATACGAAACAACACCGACACTGGCACCAATAGCGGCACGTTATTTTATTTCAGTATCATGTCGGCATTGGGCATAATGTTTGATAATGGGTCGTCAGCTTCAGCGCAGATGTCACACAGTCTTGTCCTTCTCCTACCACTCTCTTTTGTTTTGGTTCTAGACTGGGAGTAGAAAAGGACTTCATGCACTTGTAAGACGGAAACAAAATCTGTCTCGCTATAGTTCGGGGACGCCCGGGGGGGGGGGGGGGGGGGGGCCTCCAAAAAAAATTCCAACATGCCTTCACCGACTGGGGATCGAGCCCGGTACCTTCAGCATCAGAGGCGAGCATCTTGCCTCTAGACCACCGTGTCCCGCAATTATAAATATGAAAATCTTATTTTATTTTTTATTGCAGGAGGTTCTCCCTAAAGCACTGTTGATAAGAATAATATTCTATAGAAGCTGAATAAACTGATTTCAAGAATCCGAAAAAGATCGTCGAGCATCTTGACACAGTCGTTGAAAGAATGTTGAGACAAGAGTATGAAAACCGTAAAAAAAATCGAACATACGTATTTTATGGATGCAAACCACCGCCCCCCCCCCCTGCCCCCTCCTCGTGGAAATGATGAAGGGGCTGCCTGAATTGTCAGAACGGAGTAAATTTACTGTAACCTTCCCTGAACACTGATGAGACCCACCCTTCATTGCGGACCAAGTATCAGCGGTTCTTGTTGAGCTTGGCAGGGTCAAGTACATGACCGAGATCAACGGAGACAGTTCAGACCACCATTATTGAACTGGACATCTGACGGGCTGGGTGGAGTTCGGACACCTCGTCTAGAACGGAAATAAAATCAAAACTCGGACATGGCGGTCCTTATGTGTGGACAGTGAGGGGAATGTATGGTACCACATTTTGTCATTTTGTATCTTCCTGGATCAAAATTGACAATTGGTGACAAATCATTTTAAAAACAACATTTGCTGTTGTTGTTGTTGTCGTCGTCGTTATTGTTGTTGTTGATGATGATAATGTTGATGGTGAGGAGGAGGAAAAAGAAGAAGATAATGATGATGATGTTGATGCTTTTGTTGTTGTTAGTTTCAAGTTGGGAGAGAAAGAACTTGAGAATGTAAACTTGAAAGACAGTATGAAAGATCGTGACTGGCGTCTCTCATCTACCAGACTCGTTCAACCATTGAACAGTGGCGAAGTCGATGAAGAAGTGGTTGTCCTGCAACGCAAATTAGTCCAAGACTCTTCAAGTGAATGAGCTCGAGAATTATTTTCCTTGCTAACAAGGCATTCCCATTGGTTGTTCACACGATGCTCAAGGCACAGTCAGAGTTCACATAAGTTTACTCATTGACGATACTCTTCCAGGTCATGCTGTGAGTTTAGATGTGGCCATATTATTTTTTTACTAACACCCGAGACACAAAATACCGAGACGAACTATTCCTTCTCCCACTATAGACCCTTTCAACTTCCGCGTTACGATTGTTTGCGGGGAGCCGCCCTTCTTCGAAAAGCACCGTGTAGGGCAAAAACCTCAACTTGCCTTGATGATGGCATCTGAATAATAATGTGCACATTCAAAGCAAAGATGCATTTTTATGCCAGAACCGGCACGTAACGGGTTTGTACAGTTGGGTGCCCAAACAAGAGGATGGCATCGTTCGACCGTTATCCACCGCTTCCGCCCTACAAGTGGGGCATGCCGCCATTTTGTTTGCAAATCACGTGGATATGGAGGACGGTAAATTAAAAGGGTCTATATTGTCTACAAATTGCGCGAATCAAGTCGTCATATTCTATCCGTTGACTTTGCGCGCGTATCACGGGCGTCAACAATGCAACAATCCGCACCACACCCCTTCATAATTGAACGAAATAGAGATGTGCTCCCCACCGTATTTATACGCGCGCAGTTTGTGGACATATGGTGGGACAGAAATGGTTCGTCTCCGTATTCTGTCCTCCGGGTGACACGGTGCATTGTTGTCGCCAGGTGTAAAGACGTATTTAGATCCAATGTAAAATTGCACTCGCCAAATTAGATTTTACCGCTTGTGCGTGTGTTTATATATACATTTGCCTGTCAGAGTCAAGATATTACTTGGTGTACCAGAACTTCAGGCGATAAACAAATGCTTCCAAAATTCCACGAACTAACATGAAGTTCTACACAGCTTGGAAACAATTTTGTAAATACAATACAGACAGAGGTCTCTCCATTTAGATTTGCAGATGTGTGAATCTTCAGTAATAATATCTGCAAATAAATGAAAAACAAATTTCACCTTCTGTATGATCCGCATGACAAAATGGTACCCTAAACTGTTTCTTCTCTGGGACGGCTCTTTTCAACAACACTCAGTTTCGGGAATTTTGCATGGAATTTTCCTTACTAACAAAAGACCTACTTTACGACATTGAATCATGCTATCCTTATCTCGTTAGCCCGAAAATGCCGTGTATTCCACATTAGGAATATATCTCATCATAGTGGTTTTTTTTTCAATTTACCTTAATTGAGCTTTTTTTTCCTAGCATCAGTAATTCATTTCCCCATACCCCCCCCCTCTCTCTCTCTCTGTCTGTCTGTCTGTCTGTCTGTCTGTCTGTCTGTCTGTCTGTCTGTCTGTCTGTCTGTCTGTCTGTCTGTCTGTCTGTCTGTCTGTCTCTCTCTCTCTCTCTCTCTCTCTCTCCCTCTCTCTCTCTCTCTCTCTCTCTCTCTGTCTCTCTCTCATATAACATATCCTTTCCTCTAACCATTTTCATTAGATACATAATTTTTTGGACAAGAAAGTCTGTGTTCGGGAGTAGAGGGGTTAATACCGATTTTTTGTTTGTCTGCCTACTTTAAGTTGCTGAGTAGAAGAGATGAGAAAAGAGAGGATAGTTACATACGGGTTTGGGATGACAAATGGTGGACTGGACAGTAACTTATTTCACCGATTCAGCAAAATACTTTTTGTCAAGTTTAGCTAGTAATCGGTATGTTAAGAAAGGGACCACACTCGTATGAAAAGATGTGGGAAAACGTTCAAGCCGAAAACAAACCCTACGATGGAAGCAGATCTCCTGAAACAGTTAAATCACCAAGTGCAAGGCAGACAAATGTGGGTGGATCCAACAAAACCGAGCTAAAGATGAAATATTTATACCTCTTTAAAAAATCAAAGTAAAACATTTCTTAACAGATTTCAAGCAAAATATTTGACCTGAAAGCAGAAAAACAGCTAATCTTTTATATAAGCAGAATTAAATTTCCATAGAAAAATATTTTCTCCTTTGGGGGAATTTTGTCTTTCAGCTTTAGTCCGATTGATCAGATACACTCACAAATACACCCAGCAACCGCAAAAGAGATAACTTGAAACAGATTCGCCATCAAAGGAAACACCTTTTTAATACCGGTACTGAAAGAGCCACAAAAAGACCATCAAACTAACGCCAGGGTGGGTCAGCTAGGTCGGAAAAGATACAGTATCAGCACTGAACACTACGACTCTACGACCTTACGAACTTAATGTATTAACTGGCCAATCAAAACGTCACAGACAGCGGTTTCATTAAGACACCCTATTTTATACATGTATACAGAATTTAATGACAAAAAGTGGCTCATTTCCCCCATGAAGTGACCAACATGTGAGCCAAAATTGACTATGATTTGTTGATGTGTTATGAACAAATTTTTTTTTTAAAGTTATTTTGGATAGATTAGAATAATTAATTTCTGAAGGATAAGCGTTTTCCGGAACATGAACTGAACCTAATTAAGCTTTGTTAAGAGTTCAATAAACTGCTTAGTTAATCGATATTCATCCAAGTACATTCAGATCTCTTAGGGTGTTGAGAAAACAATCATAGTGAGATTCCTGGACGTGACTGCTGAAGATTATAGGTTTAGCTTTCATTTGGGATGTGCGTGTGGGCGAAGGGGATGGAAGGAGGAGGGGGGTGCATGTAAGTGTTATACTTTTTTATAACTCAGTGACCGCTGTAAAAAGTAATTTTCAATCAACCTCGAGAACCGGCCGAAATTGTCTGTCGTACCTTGGCCACGTTCATCATACTAAATATCAAATATTTGAATCTACCAGTTAAAAATATCAATCGTATAAACCTGACAAAGTGAGAGGGGTAAACTGACTGAACAGAAAATTTCATTTAATGGTAATACTTAGTTCTCCAGAACAAGACATCAGCATTCAAAGAATGTAAGCAGAGCATGGGATTGACATCAATGATCACTGCTAATCTTGCATATAAAGAAAGGTAAATAGAAGCGTTGAAGAGACAGAGCACAAGAAAATAATGCAGAGAGAAGGTGAGGCGGTTAGAAGTGTAGTGCCTAGTTAGCGCTCAGAAAAGTGGGAGCTGAAGAAAGAAGAAAACCAATTGTCCAAAGCAGGGATGGAACCCGCGATCTTTGCTACGGCACCATTAGCCTTGCCAGGAAGAAGAAAACCAACTCACTGCCTTGCCAGTACCTGATTAGTGTTTACGATACCTTGTGCCGCTAGGAGACTTTCACATCTGACACATTTCGTTTGGGTTCTTCACATACAAAGTGACACGTAACAAAGAGCAGCCATTCTTTTTTGATGAAAAAGACTTCCCCTCTCTTTTCGGTTTTTATTGGTTTGTTTGTTTGTTTATTAGTGACTATTTCCGCCATCAGGCCAAACTGGGTTGTGTCTGCACAGTTGTGTTGTTGTTGTTGTTGTTGTTGAGTTGGAAGGTAAGAGTTAAGGTTGGGACTTGGATTAAAGATTAAGCTGTCTGGCCACACCTTTTCTTTTGGCGAACTGGCTACAAGATTTGCATAATACAAGCCTATTGTGAGTACTTCGGCACCATAGCTCTAACAGCCTGTACTGTCAGCATCAAAATTCCAGATTAGGTAGTCCTCCTCAGCCCCCAAAAGCACTGGAATCGCCAATCAGCGTCGCAAAAAATCCTAACAACCGGAGGAAAAAACCTGTCAAACTGGCTTTGAACACCGCACAATTGAAGATGTTTACAGAGAGCCAATGAGAATAGGAAGCACTCTCGCTAAAAAGTTTTAAACACTCGTAGCAGGGAGGCCAATGTGAGTATAGATTGTTCATGGCCATGTAGTGACGTCAAGCAGGTCTCAGGGTATCTGTAAAGTTCAACTCTTGTCCTCCAGTTTTTTTTTTTTGTTCCTTCAATTTCTACCCAATAATTTTGTCATTTTTATACAGTATATATATTTTTTTAATATGAAGAGGCCACACATCAACCCAGCAACCTCCACACCCCTGTTAACTTAATGATAACATTTGCATTTTCTCTTTGTTGTGTTTTGTTTTTGTTGTTGCTTTTGTTTTGTTGGGTTTTTTTTTTTGGTTTTTTTTGTGTGTTGTTGTTGTTGTTTTGTTGCTGATTATTTACACAAAGATTACATTATATTATTGTCTCTTGAACGAGCCTGTAGATCGAGTAAGATTAGCATTCGTGTAAGCCTCAGTGCAGAATCAATCCCTACACTCTCTGTCAGAGAAAACCAGTAAAATTCTCGTTACGAGTATAACTTTTTTGGTGTTGTTTTTGTTGTTATTGTTTGTTTGTTTTGTTTTGTTTTGTTGTTGTTTTTTTTGCTCGATAATTACATCACATTAAATCTCTTGAAAATATGTGTAAATTGAGATTAGCATCCATACAAGTCTCAGTGCAAAGTCAGTAACTGCTCTCTCTCTCTCTCTCTCTCTCTCTCTCTCTCTCTCTCTCTCTCTCTCTCTCTCTCTCTCTCTCTCTCTCTCTCTCTCTCTCTCTCTCTCTCTCTCTCTCTCTCATTTTCTCTCTCTCTCTCTCTCTCCTCTCTCTCTTTCACAGACAACGTGCTTGTACTCGTTTCGAGTGTTTCTTGTCTCTCAAAAAAGTGAGTAGATTGAGATAAGCACTCGTATTAGCCTCAGTGCAGACTCAATGGCCCCAATCTCTTTCACAGACAACAAATAAAGTACTTGCTACTTAGTAAGAGTCTTTCTGTTTTAGGGGCAAAGCTTTGTTTTATATTATTTGTTGTAGTTTTTAACATACGCTGGGGGCGAAGTGGGCAGGAGAACCAAGACATAGATAAAATCATCATGTAGTTTTCTTAATCTTGCATAATTTTATGTCTCGGTAACTTTGACCCTACGGTGGTTTTGTTTGTAGCAGTGGTTCACAAGTAGCTCTCAACGACTCCCCGCGAACGATTTTGATTTCCAGGGAGGCGAAAACAAAGAGAAGGGCGATAAGGAGGAGAAAATGATGAAGGGGGTGATGGGTGTTTGGGGGGGGGGGGGAGCGAAAGTATTAATGGAAGATGATTTGGGTGGCAGATACACGTTGCAGCCTCAGTACACAGAGCAGAGACACGTTCAACATTTACAAGGTTATTTACTTGGACATATAAGACTCTCAAGGGGCGACATGATGATAATGAAAGTTGTATCGTTTGACGGTTTTAGTTTTAAACAGAAAACTGTCATGCGACTTAGAAATAGAACTTGGTGGTTTGCTATGTTACTGTTTTATTGTTTTAACAGTTTGAGGGGGGGGGGGGAGAGAGAGAGACGGGAGTAGCAGGGCGAACACATAAATATAATTATGTAATGTTCATAATTATGTATGATACAAAAAAAAAAGGTATATGACCTGGTCATGTTATATCTACCTCTCTACCAGAAGCCTGAGGAGCCATCATGTAGGTTCTTTTCATTTTCTTCTTGTTGCTCCAAGACATGGAATTCGCTGCCTCAAAACCAAAGAGATATACCAAAATACTCAAATGTTCAAGTAATGTAGAATTGGTGGAATGCAACCACAGCTGTTTCTGGCCATTGTCACGTTTTTGTATGTTCTTTGTGTATATGGATTGAACGTGAGTTCAAGAATGACTGTAATGCGCTTAGAGCTTGTATTTGACGGGGTAGATGGCTCTATAAATGTTATTTAGCATTTTTATTATTATTGTCGCGATGTGGGTTAAGGGGAAAATTCGACTTACACTCTTACGAGGTCCGCTCCCACAATCGACGAACACACAAAGAAAATACTCTCATTCTAAAAACTAAATAAATCAATTGATTTGAATTTTGGCAGAACTGTAGGGCAGTTTAATTACAGTATGTAACAATGATGGAAATAAATATAAATATTAATTCAAAGGCAACTGAATTTCTAACTAAGCTGTGGAACTAAAAACTTTCTATAATACTGGTAACTTCATCTCATTATTTGCAGCTCATATGAAGCTTAAATACCAAAAAATGATCCGCGCACGTGGCGACGGAAAATACAATTTAAATTCTATTATTTCTTATTTCCAATGAGACATGTTATAATATTAAAGTTCCTCAGTACACGCCATGGAGAATCCAATCACACGTGCTTCTACAATAGTGCGTTGTCTGGCGGTAGGTCTTCAACAGTCTTCAAAGTAGCCGGAACGTTTCAATTGCATTATGACAATTTAATAATTGACTCTCACCATGCGGCCCTCACTCAGGCTCTGGAGCTTCAATGGATCAACGCTCCTCATTGTCACAAATCCCAGACTGGGAGATGTAATAATTTATGACAGGACAACAATCACGAACAAACAAGTTTAACACTTAACAGAACAACCCATCAGACTCACACATTTATTTAAACCTAATTATACAGATAATAGCGCAATTACATACATTATATTATTGAAATTAACTGTCGTACAACGGCCTTATTCTCACATGCACTCTTCCTCGGATCCACAACCCGGTAGTTACTCCTAAAGGCACTTCGGCCTCAGCCTCTCCCCTCAGGGTCTTAATAGCACATTAATAGTTCACTGGCACCGCAGTCTCTCAACATCACCTTCCTATTGTCATACACCTTAGCATTTCAATAGCCCATCAACATGGCAATAGCACATTATCATTTCAATAGCCCATCAACATGGCAATAGTACATTATCACATTCACGCTCATATCTACGTCCCTGTCCGTGGCCTGACTGCCACGACTTTATGTGCCTCTACTGTCCTGCACCGACAGCCTCACTTCTGGCCTATGTGTGGCCTCCGGCCCTATGCTGGCCTATCACCGTAGGCGGCGCTCTTTGGCCCGACCTCGGCACCTACAAGAATAACATTACATTGGTATAATACCCTACCATTTCTATTCACTCCACCTCTCCTTACAACCCATGAAGCGTACACACAATAGTTCACCTTTCACTCACCAAACATCTTACGGTAACACACCTCCATCGGAGTACACAATACTCACTCGTGCTACAAATCCATGAACTCACTTTCATCTATCGCTCATGGCGCACATTGCTATATCCAATATCAAGGACTTCCACATTCCTCACATATACTTATTTACATCATGGTAATAGACGAATATAATATAATACATCAATCATAATTATCAATCAACGTTCTACCTACCAGTCATCACTGGAAAAATCACTCTTATCCGTCTTCCGACTGCTCCCCTTATGTTCGCCCGCTGGGCTCTTACTAGCGTCCGTTCAGTAGGACCTTCTAACTTGCAGTGATAGTAACACAGCGCTTTCGCCTCATTCAGACCCCCCCACCACTCACAACATGCACGCTTAACTTACTTGTCTACGTGCGTTAATTTTACTCTCCTCCTTTCCCCCCGTAATTATTAACTATCGCTCACTCCACTCGTGACACTCATAACATGGACTGCTTAACTGCGTCTCTATGTCTCTCATCTGGCTGAGGATTATCGCCGTCCACTTCGCAGATGGAAATGTCTACATGTGGCAACTATCTAAGTTCTGTACGTGTTTAAATACTAAAGTCACATCTGCAACCTTCCGTCCAGATTCATACATCTGATTGGTGCAGCCACTAGGGCTCAACCTGCAGTATTAATTTATTCTCGTCACGGCCTTGCGCCAAAATCAAGGTCAATTTACCTAGACCATAAAATTTAAAATGTGAAAAATTAACTACTAAAATCTTTAAACTTCGTGCTTCTACTCTTATGCACGAATTTCTGAACGCCAACTAAGCGTCAAAATACCCTTACTCGCCCCTTGTCTGTGTTAATCAAAATCACGGGGTCGAGAACTGCTCTGTCATTCCTAGTTATACATTTAGTCTGTCTCGCCCCACCTTCTCTCCATCTATAAGAAAAAAGTGTTTCAAAACAAACTGTTCACGAGAACAGCTCAAGGACAATTTACGCTGGTTGTAATTAACAAGATCTTAAAAATTAACTCACTGAAGACGTGACCTAGCACGGCATTTATAATACTAATCTGTTCCTGACAATTATTATTATTATTATTATGTTTAAACGGAATAGCCCTAGAATATCTTTCTTAGCTAATGGAATCATACCAGCTATCATGTATTTTAAGATCAGCAGACAAGAAACTTCTTGAGACACCCACAGTCAAAGTGTCGCTTGGTGAAAAGGCTTTTTCTATTGATGGGCCTAAATTGTGGAAGAACATCAGCGTTGACACCAGGGAAGGTGAAAACCTTGTCACATTTAAAAATAGACTCAAAACTGAATTGTTTAGGACTGTTTTCATTGAAATTGAATGATGTCCGTTTTTGGTCTCAGGGGTTTGAGGATGAGAGCAGATCAAATATTGCCTGATGAATTGATCTGATGTTAATCCTGTTTTTAATTTTAGTTCAACCCCTTAGAGCACATCATTTTTTAGTGTGGATTTGAGCGCTATACAAGTGGATTATTACATATTACATTTCATTACATTATTACATTTTTTTTTTTTAGCCGCGAAAAGGAGAAGCAAATTCGTAGAGCAAAAAGGCAACAGTATGATTGGAAATTTTATTTCTTGGCCTGTCTTTGCCTATTATTGCAGAAAATCAACTTTAAATGTCACATCTGTGTTCTCTCAAAGTCAGTGAGCAAATGGTAATTATCATCATAATCATAATCATAATGACGGTAATGACACTGCTTAATGGACAGTTAATTGAGAAACTCTCCAAATATATTGAAAGTATGCATGAAAGTCTCTTGAGTTTCTTTGTCACAAAATACTTTCTATATCGATATTAATACAATTTTCATTTTACGGTTCTTCAATATTTTCTGTCTACATTTTAATAATATGATCTAGTCCTTGCCACATAAGAATTAATGTAATAATATTGTATCCTTACACCAACGAAGAACTTCAGCACTGCCTATCTCAGACTTGTCTGGCCTAAGAAGTTTTTCTTTCTGTCCACTTTGCATTGGCAAAAAATTGCTTCAGGATTTTATGATTTTATGTGAGTTTTGTTGAATAGTCAGGGGAGACACCCCTTGGTTAACGGCACGAAACAACAGAAATGTATGAGTTATTTCTCTTAGTATACTATTGTACCACAGTCTCGAATGTAGAATAAAATCGGGTGATTAAAAAAAAAAAAACTGCCCCAACAATGATACCAGATATCACGCAATCCGTTTGGTGAATCCGTGAGAAATTTTGATACAATTAGGTACATTATATGTGTAATTGTATGTTAAAATTTCATCAAGATTTAATCATTACTTTTAAAGATATTTTAGAAGTGAGTGTCTGTCAAAAATTAATAAAACAAGCCAGCTAATCAAAAACGATGTAGATTTTAACGCAAATTCAGCTATTCAGCGCACAACATAGAGTATTTTTTCTCCAATTTTTTTTTTTATCAAATCCAGTCCAAAATCGAAGATGACCTATGTAAATCAGTTTTTGTGGCATTATAAAACATCAGAGGCCACAGCATGCGAGTTACACAGAACAATCAGTTTGATGAGTCATTTTACTCAAACATTGTTCAGAATATTGAGGCTTCGGGTACGGAAAAGCTTGAGACTAGAACTATCCAAAACGCAGTTTGTTTTGTATCCGATAAAGGTAACAGGAATGCCATCTTTACATTATCAATGATCATGGAAAGATGCATAGAAGTGCAAAAATACCTACATCTCTGCTTAATTGACTACTCTAAGGCCTTCAACAAGGTAAAGCATGCATGAGTATTAAACTTTTTGGAAAAACTAGACATCGACTTCAAAGACCTTAACGTTATCCGAAATCTTTACTGGGTTCAAAGCGCAGCCGTAAGAATAGAAGGACAACATAGTGAATCCAAAAATATTAAAAGAGTGAGACAAGGATGCGTGATGTCACCTGATCTTTTTAATCTATACAGTGAGGTGATCCTCAGGAACTTAGAAGACATCCCTGGCCTTAAAGTAAATAGAGACAATCTTAACAATCTTAGATATGCAGTTGACACAGTTTTAATAGCGGAATCAGAACAACGACTTCAGAGACTTTTGGATACAGCTGTCACAGAACGTGAAAAAATGGGACTGTCTCTCAACGTGAAAAAGACAGAATGTATGGTAGTCTCCAAAAAAACAATCAAGCCGAAATGTTAATAATTAAAATATAGACTTGTATTTAAACTTAGATATTCTCCGCGAAGCAGCTTTTTTGACGTTGCTTGTGCTGTGACGTCACACGTCTAGTTTCACATGGACTTGGCTTCCTGTGGGGAGAAGCAACAAAAGAACAGCTGAATTTTTGTGTGAACTGCAGGCATTAAGCTCTAATGGTTATGACTGAACAGCTCTGAATTAAAAGCACATTTATCAAAACTGTTTAGAACCGAAATAAAATAGATAAAAACACAAGACAAAACAAAATCTGGAGACAGGTACTAGGTGGCGTACTGGGTCCGTCCGTCAGTCCGTCCGTATACCTGTCTCTCCCCCCGAACGTCTGTCTGTCCGTCCATCCATCTACCATTCTATCATTTTTATCTATCTATCTATCTATCTATCTATCTATCTATCTATCTATCTATCTATCTATCTATCTATCTATCTATCTATCTATCTATCTATCTCTCTCTCTCTATCCGCCTTCTGTCTGTCTGTCTACCTGCCTGCCTGCCCTATCTGTCTGTCTGTCTCTCTTTATATATATATTATATCTGTTTTATTTATAGAGTAACGTGTCTAATTTTTATCAATATTTATTTCAAATGGTAAAATGACCCTGAAGCCGACCCACAAAAAGCTATTGCCTCCATAGATAGATCAAAGCCTAAATTAAGTGGTAAATAAAATGCAGTTGTGCTGGAGCACTTGTATCCTGTCTGTCATATGAGTCGGCTGTGTCAGTGCCGATACAATCAGGGAGTTGAATAACCTTATAAAAGATAAGGCCTACCCGTTCATGTAACCTGATCCAAACCACTCACGAAGAACTATCAGTATCATCCACATGCAGCAGCTAATTAATTACTTCCAGTGATAGGACTTCCATTTTTTGTTTGTTTATTTGTTCACAATATCCACCTCTCCTCATTCCCTCACCCCTTACCCACCCCCACCCCCAACCCCCGCCCCACCCCTCCCCCAAGGTGTAAAACATATGAGAAGCATAAGATGAAACTGATCTCAGATTATCAAGTTAATGCTGCATCTGCTTAGCATTTTCATGAAATGAATCAAGTCGTGACCGTCTAGAGATCGACACAAAGATTGTTTTGTTTACCTTTGGTGCATGTGTGGATCTCTTTTCCAGATCCTACTATCTGGTCTCTTCTGGGTCGAATACTGCAGATCTCTTTCCGAGACCACCGGCGAGTCCGAAGGGATCCATTCTCCTCTTGCCAATACCTCCAGCAAAGCCATGCTTGTCCAATTGTCTCTTGCTGATATTGTTACCAGGCATGCGATGCTTGTCCAATTCTCTTTTGTCGGCTCCCAAAAAAAATCCCCAGTAGTTAGGTCTGGTTCTCTTGCCGATACCACCACTAAAGCGATGCTTGACCAATTCTCTCCTGCCGATACCACCACCAAAGCGATACTTGTCCACTTGTCTGTTGCCGATTCCGAAGGCACCAGACTCCTCTATACTGTCTTTGACGTCCCTTGACAGTGCCGAAGAGAAACATGTCAAGGCCAGAGTACACAGCAGCAAGTGGCGAGAGGAAATTGGGCTGGTCATTTCTGTGCAGGGATGAGTTCTGGTGGGAAGAGAAAGAGAGAACGATAGGTGTTACCAAGTGTTGTCCAAGTTGACGATCCAGTTCGATTAGAAATGGTAATAAACGGACAAAGCCAGACGAAACGGAGATTTTGAATACTTAAGATGCCAGTATATTAGGCTATGTACGCACTTTTGGCCCCCAGACGTATGACGTAAATCCAAAACCATCGGCCTCTGGGAGCCACATTTAATACTTGACATTATCAGATGACAAATAAAAAAAAAAAACAACTGTTGAAGGATAGAACTTTACAGAAATGTTCCAGTCAGAGAACACAAAATTGATGGGACATCTTAATGTCAATTCTTTCTTGATCTGTTCGTTGTTCATTTTCCCTCATTTGTTTTGTTGTTGTTGTTGTTTCAACTCAAGTAGAGGCCCCTGTTTACATTATGTGTGAAACAATACCATTTGCGTATCTTGTGAACTGGATTATCCCATAAAGAAAGTTTGGTAAAAAAAATTGGAAATGAAATGACGATATGGCAAAGTTGTAAATCTGACATAACGTTACTCGCTACAAGTGAATGTGTGCCATAAAAATTTGGTTTTCAATTCTGTTAGTTGCTGTAGTTTCCTTTTTAATTTATTTGGATGAGTAACGGCTTCATTGATAAGGAATTCAGTGCCGAAATGCATGTGCAGTAAAGTTGTTTTTTTGTTGTTGTTGTTGTTTCTTTGTCGTATTTGGTGTTTACACAAGTAGCTCTGTGGTTACCTAAGCTGCCTACCCAAGCCCCACTTCAGTCATTCGTCACTGTCTACCATTTTTCTCATCCTTCATGAGAAAGGCACAATCGCTTGAAAGTATGCCGGTTTGAAGAATGTGGAAACGATAATGACATCCTATTAGTTTTGTAGTGGGAAAAACGGAAGGCCGTGGGGGATAATTGTTTATACTGCAATGACTAAATATTGAAAGATGCGTAAGAAAAAAGAAGAATTAAAAATCAGGGAAATTGTTCCGAGTATCTCTTACCTACTGAAGAGACGCGTGACCCGTCTCCCAGATGACCAAGAGTTTAGGGATTCAGTGTCGGGCGGTGGAAATCAAATCAAACACAGCGTTTCTCCTTACTTTGCCACGTCGCTTACACCCAGCAGGGTCTAAATTTTTACTCGGGTAGGACCCTTTCGAAAAATATTAAAATCACTTTTGCAAAGTTTCACCGTCAGGAAGATTTATATAGCGCCGCGTGAAAACACGGGAATCCATCGTCTAAAAGAACGTGTCTGATTGGCTGCGAAGGGTCCTCGACACTGGCGACTAAATCATGAGGAACAGCCGGGCGTTGATTGGCTGTTACCATTGCCATCGCGGAATACGGTGACCATTGTCGATTCAAGTGTGCATTGGAACGGTCAGATGGACTTGAGGGCGTGAGGGTCTAGTCAGTTTGTATCATGGGCGGTAGTCAGATTGACTAATCAGGCGAAAAGGGGCTGGGGTAGCCATTGGCGATCGACGTACCGTCAATGGCCACTGCAAAATGCGATACCAAAAATAACAGCCAATCAGCGCCCGGTTGCTCCTCACGATTTAGTCGCGTGTGTCCTCGCCTCGTGAAAAGTGCCGGTGTGACGGAGTATTTGGTCCCCATAGTAGACGTTCCCCCAGAACAAGTCCTTCGTGGTTCATGCTTTGTGGCAGCTGTGAAGTATTTGTTCCCCCAATTGCAAATGGTCCCCCCGGAACAAATGCTATGAAGTAGTTGTTCCCCCCCGGAACAAATACTATATTGTAGATGGTCCCACGGAACAATACTTCATAATAAAAGGTTGAACCTTTTTAACAATTCGAAACAATTAATGTAGGAAAGAAATTCTGGCCTAGTGAATACTCCTCTTTTAAAATGTGTAAACTAACCATTACCACTGCAGGTTGTAAGGTTCAATACTTAATTGTTTGTCAGTTAATAAGATTACCTGTCTCGACAGTGCTGTTGCTAATTTCGTCGTTTCCGAGCAGAAAAACAAAAATTTTAAAACAAAAGAGAACTTAACCACCGAACATCTGACCACTTTTAGACATAGTTTCTTACGAACCTTCTCTCCTCTGACAGCAATGACAAAACAACTATAACAACAACAACAACAGCAAACAACTACGGCAATAATACTACTTCTACAAGAGTTCCTTTTGAATCTCTCTCTCTATCTCTGTCTATCTCTCTCTCTACCTCTCTCTCTCTCTCTCTCTATGTCTCTCTCTCTCTCTCTCTCTATCTCTCTCTCTCTCTCTCTCTGTCCCTCTCATTCTCTCCCTCCCTCTCTCTCTCTCTCTCTCTCTCTCGGCTGGTTCATTACCCTTAATGCCTTTGTGTCCAGGGTCCCAACAGAGAACAATTTTATATTTCCTATTGGACAGTGTATGAAGACGTTGTAATAGGTTATTGATCTCATGGGTCTTCGTATTTGGGTTTTTTAAGCCTGGAGAGGCAGGATAGCAAATCAGGAAAGATAATTAAACGTCCTGGTTAGGAATCGGATAAAAGATTTAAGGCCAAGTTGATTGCTTGAACCTCTGCGGTAAAGATGGAAGCTTTGAGGTTGAGGCTGAGGCTTTCGGTTTTGCCATCTGCACTTGAGAATGACACACCGAGTCATGGTCTTTAGAGCCGTCTGTGTAGAGGGGCCTTTGTTTGGGGTGTTTACTGGCCACCTCTCCGAGCATCTGCTTGTAAGTTTCTGCTATGGTGTTATTCTTGGGACATGCTGCGAGATCTAAAATAATGTTTGGTTTATGTGTTAGCCATAGTAAGATGGCAGGAAACGGGTCATTCTCCACCCCACACGGTCGGATTTTGGCCTTTGCCAGCAAAGTCCGAATCCAAAGGCAAAAAGGAGTGGTGAAACTTTGAAAAGATTCACACTTTTGAATGTACCTTTGATCGAAAACTAAACTGTAAGCGGGATTGTCTGGGTGAGAAGACAATTTCAATCCGTACTGAAGAGAGAGTTTGTCTCTCTTGTCGGACGGGGACCCTTCGTTTGCCTCCATATACAGACTTTCGACTGGACCTGCGCGGTAAGCACCCAAAGCAAGACATAGCCCTTGGTGGTGCATAGGGTCTAGCATTTTCAGGCATGACGGTTTAGCTGATCCATAGACGATGCAACCGTAATCTCGTTTGAATCTGATCAGGGAGCGATAGAGATGTAGCATGGAGACTCGATCCACACCCTATTCAGTGCCTGGGATGGTCTTTAGAATGTTACGGGCTTTTTGACAGGAGAGTGTAAGGTGTTTTATATGAGGGATAAAAGTTACTTTTTTGGCAAATATAAGTCCTAGAAATTTGGTCTCGTCTTTCACAGGAATTCGTTGATTTCCGTGAAGGTAGAGATCTGGGTCTCTTTGAAATTTCCTTTTATTATTGAAGTGGACGGCGACGGTTTTCTGGGGAGATAATCTAAACCCGTTTGGGTCTGCCCACCTCTGGACGGTGTCGAGTTGTAGTTGCAGTTCCCGCTCTATTCCATCTATCCGGGGCCCCTGTAGCACACGAGAAATTCGTCTACGCACAAGGAGCAGTCAACGTTTTGTAAAAGCGTTGTAGTAATTGAATTTGTTTTGATATTAGATCGGATGGAAGACAGAATAGAATCCTGGGGGACCACCTGCTCTTGATCAAATGGATCAGAGAGGGGAGAGTTCAGCTTCACCTTGAAGGAACATTAAAATGCGCAGTGGGAGTGCAGTAAGACTTGCCGAGAAACAAACAAAGAAACACACAATCCCTCAACAAAATAAACTTAAAAGAACGGACAAGGCGAAGCAGATCCATTAAATAATCACTCAGAAGTGAAATTAATAAACAGATGCATCCCGGGCAAAACTGGGTACCTCAGCGAGTTTATGCATGTAATTTGCTTTTTCAATACTTATGTAGTTATAGAGAACAAGACAGCTGACAATAAAGGCTTAAAACTTGGTACCAACGGGGGGGGGGGGGGGGGGAAGGGACGATAATTTAACACCAGGAACAGCCTAAGAGTGTCGGTCAGTCCGTCTGTTTATCAGTTTGCCTCTTTGCTTAACATTTTTTGGTGTGTTGTTGTTGAATACTAAACAGTTTGACCTATTTTATAATTTTTTTTTTTCTAGGGGGAAATACCTAAGAAGTGTAGTGCTTTTAAATTCTATTTCGAGAACTTTCCATTCGGTGAATTTTCTCTCCCAAGAGGGGATGGTTAGTAGGCACTTCTGGTGGGATATCCTTTTGTTCTGTCATCCGAGCACTGGATATACGTACATGTCGACTTGCTTTCTCCAAATATGTACAAGTTTCTCAAAACGTTTCACTCAAGAAAGGTGTGCGTCGCCCACTCATGCACCCGGGATAAAGAACAAGTCTTCATCTGACAAATATTCAGTTTGCTGCAGTATTATTTAGACCTAAGTGTTTTGATGCAATCAACAAAGTCGGCTAAACCTTTTTGAAACGAATGGTGTTGGTGTGGGAATCGATGGAGATGATCTAGTTAATGGTAAACACCGTCCGGTATCGACATCTTTTCTTGATTTATGAGGTGTATACCGACAGCATGATGTAATTACATTGCCATCAACCCCACTTAAACATTTTACGTCTCTTTAACACTTTGAAATGAGAAATGAATGTGCAGATGAAAGATAATATTACTGTCGTAACTCGGTTTTACAAATTTTTCAAACTTTCACTAAAGCAGACATTGAATAATCACGATGACTACAATAAAGGAAGGTATTTATCACATAAAATAATAAATTTAATGGTAGAACAATGGTGACAGCAATAAAAGTGATTAATTGTGCAATGAACATGTTTCGCAGGTGCGTTTTTCAATGACCCAATAGTATGATCTGGTTTAATAGAAAGTGACATAGAATGAGAGATGACGAGGATGAGTGGGGGAGAGAGGGCGGAGAGATAGACGGAAGGGCAGAGGAACAGAGAAAGTGGCGATGGGGGAGGGAGGGGGGCAGGGGAAGGCATAGAGGCAGTGAAGGAAAGAGAGAGAGAGAGAGAGTGTGAGAGGGAAAAAGAGAGAGGGTTGGAGGAAATGAGGGGGAAGCTGGTAGATCCTAGGCACCACCGGCTGCCTAATCTAGTAAATAAAGAAAGATTTTTTTTTTTTAAATAGATATCAGTCATGATTATTTATATTACACGTCTTTTGTCATCGTGTCCCCTATTTACAAAAGGTATTAACATTTTACTACACTATTACCCTTCCGATATATCGACCATTTGCTGGGAAAATATAGATATCAACATCGCATAATTTGTGGACGATATCGCCCAATGCCAGTGGACACTGGACTGCTGCGACATCGAGCACAGCAGTGCTAGATCAGACAGTTCTTGCCTTGTCTTTCCTGTTTGGACATCATTGTAGATCACGAAACACCATTTTGCCCTATCTTGGGCAGTGTGTTCTCGTCTCTCATGACCAATGTTTAAATCCATCAGTAATGCTTTCAGTGAATCATTGAAAGAAGTACATTTTAATTATTCGCCGACGTCTGCGAACAAGATCTGGATTATCTTATTTTATCTTATTTTGATATTTCTTGTTTTACTTGCTGTTGTACTTTTTAGTATTTGTATTTTTGCATGCCTATTTTATCCCATTTTTGGGACGGGGGGATGGTGGTGGTAGGGATCAGTTTTTTTGCCCTGGCAGCGGCCTTGTTAGGCCTGCTCTTCTCGACGTCCAACAGTCAAGGTATCTTTAACGTGCGCAACGTGCATATGGGCCATCCGAGGTTTTCGTTCGTGTCCGAGAAGACCAGGTGCTCGGTCCTACCTACCGTGGGTTCAATGAAAGGAAATTCTCTCAAAATCGAACACGTCTTCATCGACCGGGAATCGAACGCGGTACCTTCGACATGGGAGGCGAGCACCTTGACTCTAGACTAACGTTTCCCACCCCCCCCCCCCCACCTTTGACTGTTTGTCCGGTTTTGGTTAGATGTTTCATAATGGGCCAGATTTATACCCGCGGTAGTAGACCTTTGTTTCTCTAGGAGGTTAGCCTAGGCCTGTTAGACCTCTGTTCATGAATCTGTGTCTTGATTTGCATTGCGCCGTCGCAGCTTTGTCGGCCTAGTCCATAATTATTTGGATAACTGAAGGCCACGAAAGCAGCAGTTAACATTCGCCCCGCATTGAGTGAAATCGTCCACGTATAGCGTAATATCTGACACGCAAACGTGCCTCGGGTAACACCGCGAGCGGGGATAGGTGCCGTTTAGCCGGTGGCTGGTAAAAATGTAAGCCAATCGTTCGCGTGTGGCCACTTACCTTGGGGGTCGGGTCAGTCGGGTCATTTTGAACACGTATTCTATATTTACTTTAGCGTTCAATAACAAAAATATGCTGGATGAATCGTTAGTGACCCCATAACATTTGGATAAAGTACTTTTGTCTTTTGATGAAATATCAATAACTTTTATTGTTAAATAGAAGGCCCATAATGAAGAATGTTCTGCATCTGCATTCCGTTTAAAACAGAGGCCTGTACTTTTTCGTCGGTATACCAGGCCATATTGAATCTACATCAAAATTAAATGTTGGTTATAGAGGTAGACAATGCGATTCTACATCTGTCTCCATTTTAACTGAGTTTTCATGTAGTTTATCTGTGAAAGCTTCTCCCGAAAAACCTATATGGATCATAATAGCTTTTCAAACAACAAATAGATCTGATCACAGAGAAAATGCATCAATATTTAATCACCTTAATGTGAAAAATATTTGTCTTACGTTCAGTTAAATTCTAGGCGCTGCCCGGAAGTAGATTACCAATATCATTTCCTAATTTTTAGTTCTCGAGTATATGGTGACGCTACATCATTTAGATCCAAATTTTATAATATAGATGAATTGGTTAGCAATCCAAATATTACCACTATTGATTATTAAACGTTTTATCCGTTATTTGTATTTGATGAAAGTATACAAAGTGGAAGGTTAAAAATTAGCATAACTGAAATAATGGTTAAAGCAGCATTTGATAAACGTTACCGCCCTCACCTCAGCTTATACCGTAGTTATTTCTGATCAAATTATTTCATTTCAATCTGATGGACGGAAAATGGCTGTTTTTTCAAAGTTAACGATGTTCGCCATTTCATATACAATATTTATAAATTCATTAGAATAATATGGAAGGGTTTTAATATCATCGTCTAAAATGTAGCGCTTATCATCGTAGGGACTTAATGCTTTTTTATTTATTTCTTTTACATACATTTCAAGTTCATCAGAATTTAATACATTGATCTTTCTTTATTAAATATGATTATTAAATAAACAGTTTTTATATCACCAAATGTAATATCTTTATTAATTGTTGTTTTAGTAATACCTTTTAATTTTTTTGTACATTCATCATTCTCAGCAATTTTGTATGTAGGCCTATAAGCTTTACTTCTTAGAAAGACTATAGATCTAACTTCCCCATTCAATTCAACTGTAAATTTATTGATTACTTTTTTATTTTTAGGTGGATAGAGAAAATGATCTTTTGGATAACCCCTTGCGTCTAGGTGCCATTAAAACTGTGACATCTGCATATCTAAGAATTTCTCCACCAGGAATGTCTTCTAAGTTCCTGAATCATCTCGTCTTATAGATTAAAAAGATCAGGTCAGGTCACGTCATGCATTACTGTGTCACTCCTCTTTAAATTATTTTGAATTCACTATCCTTTAGTCTTTGATTTCCCACTTTGGCATTAAAGTCGCCCATTACTATCTTTACATCTTGAAATTTTTGGTAGTTTTTTGCTTTATCTATCTCTTCATAAAATTTTTCAATTTCTTCATCTTCGCTTTCTGGCGTTGGGGCCTATACTTGAATAATGCTTATATCTAGAAGTTTAGCTTCTAGTTTGGCGACAATAACTCTGTCTGATATGGGGCACCAGCTTTTGAGGCTTTTTATTGTTGTTGTTTCATCGCACAAAATGCCTGTTCCTCTTTGGTGTTTAACTCCTATTGAAAATATCAATGTTTTGTTGTTCATCTTTATTGACCCTGCACCGATCCATCTTACTTCTGCGTAATACATGTCAGTAAATTACACATACAGAATGAGCACTGGATGGAATTGAAATTTTTCTTGTCTTGTAAATTCAGTCAGTTTACAATCTATGAGAGCTAGGCAAATTTGTTGCTTTGAACAATCAGGAGTGTGTTTTTATTCATATCAATCCAAGCTGTCTCTATCATTGTTATAAGAAATGAAAAAAGAAATTAGTTAAACATGACAATAGTTTCAAACAACAATGTTACAAGATTTACACATTTGGGGGGGGGGGGGGGGGGAGCATAACCAACACATAGATAAGATCATTATGTAATTTTCTTAATCCTAAATATTACATCTCGGTACCTTTGGCCCTACGGTGGTTTTGTTTGTACCAGTAGTTCACAAGTGGTTCTCAACGACTCCCCGCGAGCGATTTTGATTTTCAGGGAGGCGAAAACAAACAAAAGGGCCATGGGAGGCGAAAATGACGAAGGGGGTGATGGGTGGGGAAGGGGGGGGGCGAAAGTATTAATGGAAGATGATTTGGGTGGCAGATACACGTTGCAGCCTCAGTACACAGAACAGAGACACGTTCAACATTTACAAGGTTATTTATTTGGACATATAAGACTTTCAAGGGGCGACATGATGATAATGAAAGTTGTATCGTTTGACGGTTTTAGTTTTAAACAGAAAACTGTCATGCGACTCAGAAATAGAACTTGGTGGTTGGCTGTTTTTGTTTGTTTGGTGGTGTTCTGAGGGTCGAGGGAAACACGGGAATAGCAGGACCAACACGTATAATTATGTAATCTAATTAAATACACAAAAAAAGGTATATGACCTTGTCATGTTATATCTACCTCTCTACCAGAAGCCGGAGGAGTCATCGTGTAGGTTCTTTTCATTTTCTTCTTGTTGCTCCAAGACCTGGAATTCGATGCCTCAAAACAAAAGAGATATACCAAAATACTCAAATGTTCCAGAAATGTAGAATTGATGGAATGCAACCACAGCTGCTTCTGATGGTTGTCACATGTTTTTGTATGTTCTTTGTGTATGTTGACTGAATGTGAGTTGACTGTAAAGCACTTAGAGCTTGCATTTGACGGAGCGGATCGCTATTTAAATGTTATTTATCATTATTTATTATTATTATTATTATCATATTTAAACGGGATAGCCCTAGAATATCTTTCAGAGCTAGTGGAATCATACTAGCCACCATGTACTCCAAGATCAGAAGACAAGAAAGTTCTTGAGAGGCCCACAGTCAGATTGTCGCATGGTGAAGAGGCTTTTTTATTGGTGGGTCTAAATTGCGGAATAACATCAGTATTGACACCAGAAAAAGTGAAAACATCGTCACATTTAAAAATAGACTCAATACTGAATTGTTTGGGACTGTTTTTCTCTGAAACTGATGAAACTGAATTAGGTCCCTGTTTGGTCTTACAGATTTGAGGCTGAGATTAGATGAAGTGTTTGTTAATGTGTGTGAGTGGGAGCATGATGAATTGATTTTATGTTAATCCTGTTTTTAATTTTAGTTCAACCCCTTTTAGAGCACATTATTTTTTAGTATGGATTTGAGCGCTATACAAGTTGATTATTACATAATTACATTTCATTACATTATTACCAGATCGTATGTGCTCGAAATTACTCGTCTTAATATCACTATGGGCCCCTGGGCAAATCAACAGGCTGCAGCCCTCCCGCTTCGCACCTACTCATAAACCTGCATGCATGGGTCCCCCCTTAAACCATAGGAGAGCCCTTGGCAACTGCGTTAAGACGGCATTGCAGCTGCCTCAACCCCGTCCTGGGACGAAAGGGGGGAGACGGAGAGGGGCGAAGTCCCAACTTTAAGGAGGAAGAAGAGATAAGTATCTAATCTCGCCTTGTAAAACTTAACATATTTTCTATAAGACTTTCTCTCGTGTCAGTAGTATTGTATGACCAAATTACAGACACTGGGATATTTCGACGGAAAAGTTATTATATAAACAAACAAACAAAATTAGAGATGATAAATCACGTGGACACATCTGTCACGTGCAGAGTTAGGGTCTTGGGGATGTTACGACTGCACGAGAGGCAGCTAACTCACACTCGGACACGATCACACAAGAAAAGTATTAAATAACTAGAGCGTATATATGTCAGGCCGGTCAGGCCATAGTTTACATAAATATTAATAACAAAACAAAAGACAATAGGGGTATATATCCAAACCAAAAAAAAAACTCTAATTAATAACTTAACCAATGATATTCATGTAACTATGGAGGTACTGCAATCAATAGCAAATGGGTATATTATACGAAACTAGATATCAATTTAAAGTGACAGTTGAGTCGCCACTGGCCAGTCGCCAGGCAGACTCTCCATAATCATATGGGCTTAAATGTTAGGAGAGCCCAGTACGTTCAAAGCCTACAGAAGCACTCTTCGGCTTGTAGGTAATTTAAGCAGTTGCCAAAAGACTATATTTTATGCACAATCACTATTCAATTCATCAACAATGTGCTATATTATTCCACTCATACTATGGCAATAGATCTATGATACAGGACACTCGTGGTCGAGTGCCAGCTGGGGTTTCCTTAGTCTTCCTATGAGGCTGTAGTTCTCTCTCTATCTCCGATCTCTATTATACTTGAATAAATAAGATATATTACCATTGCTCACGCCTACTGGTAGGCGCGAACATCAATATAGCGCAGCGTGGGCTTTCAAAGGTCAGCCCACTCAGACCTTTCTTTCTAGAGCTCAGTCAGTCCGTTAGCAAGGACTTCTTGTCTTCAAAGCACACAGTTCAGGTACTGGTCAACCGGAGATACTTCACGACACGATGCTTCTGCTCGTCTGTATTCACTAAATCTGAACGTTACACGATGTTATATACTATCTAACTACCCAGCGTGCTAGTCCGCTGGCCCAATTAGTTCAGCTATCTCATAGGTCGAAACCTCCCACCATTTTAATTGTAGTAATACGTCTGCACTATTCTACCAGCCAGTTAACGTGCAAAAACTTGTCTAGTCATACTTAACAATGTCAACTATCCCCACCTTGTTTCACCCCTACTCCATTACTTATTAATCACGAACATTAAAACCGACAAGCGTGAATCTAACAGTTTAACTTTACATTTATTTACTCACCAACTATAATTCGCGAGGACGGTTCAAGGCCACCAGCCAATTTCTCATGGCCCTGGTAAACAACAACAACTCACTCTCTGCGTGAGTTTTAACAACATCTGAATCATGACACATCCCCCACCCCAGTTAAAATTTGCAATTTTAACGATATAACAGATTATCGTAAGGGGAAGGCATGAGTCGAGAAATTGCTCGAAAGGTGAACTTAACTAGGTAAGAACTAAGACTACTACAAAAGTTGAAAAAAAAAACCTACAGGACGGTTATCCTTGATGGACAAAACTTCATGAAAATCTTAAGGCTCCGTCCAAAAGTATATATCTCTCTGAGGATTAAATCTTACCTCTAAATACGTAGACATTAACAGTCATAACTCGAAAATTTTAGAGTACAACATTGATCCTGTGCGAATGTCATCAGGAATGCATACATACAATGAATAATACTCAAGAAAAGATAACTATAGTAGCATCGATGGCATTAGTGGATCTGGACTCCTGGTCTGCCATGACTTCTCGTCCTCGACCCTGGGCAACAACGTCTAGTGTGGCCAAAATTTGGGTCGACGTCAGTAAAATAGCTGTTGGATCAAAGGAAAGCAAAGGGGTAGGTGAAAAGTGTTCACAATGGGTGAACAATATGTGATACCATCCCTCGGTCTCTGAATGAGGTGCTAATCAGTATCCAACGCCAATACATATGACAGACTAAAATACAACAAGATTAAGGTAACCGTGATAATAGGTCGGCATGGACATTATCTCCACCAGGAATGGCCTTTATAATGAAGCGGTATTCCTGAAGGGCCAGACTCCATCTGATCAAACGAGCGTTCTTGGCTCGGTTCGATTTTAAAAATAACAACGGTTTATGGTCTGTCTCGATGACGAATTCTGTCATAAGTAGGTAGCGGGAAAACGCGTCTACGGCGTATACAATCGCCAGGCATTCTCGCTCTATAATAGCGTATCTCTGCTCTCTCGGAAGTAATTTCCGGCTAGCGTACATACAAGGGCGCAATAAGCCATCTCTTTTCTGAAGCAAAACAGCTCCAATTCCTTGGTCCGACGCGTCAGTTCGGACGGTGAAGGTGCGCCTAATATTCGGTAGGATAAGCAGCGGCGAACTGGAGAACAGTTGCTGCACTGTCGCGAGCGTGGTGGCGCACTGCGTATTCCAGGTAATTTTGTTGGGTCTGTCTTTTCTTGTAAGATCGGATAACGGGGCCGTAAGGGCCGAAAAATTAGGAACGAATTTCCGATAATAGCTTAAGAAGCCTAACAGGCTACGAACCTGCTTCTTAGTATGAGGAGCCTGGAGTTTTAAAATCTTACTTATCTTACTGTCGTCCGGTGTTTGGACGCCTTTGGCGATAGTATGTCCCAGAAAGTTAATCTGCGTATAACCCAGGAAGACTTTGCTAGGCTTAGCTGTAAGCCCGGCATCTCGAAGTTTACTAAGCACTTGACGAAGTGCTTCTAAGTGGCCTTTCCAATCCGTATGGAAAGCGCAAATGTCAAAGTAGCTTAGGACGCATGGTGTCTGCTGCAATAGGATGTTCATCATCCTCGCAAATGTCGCTGGTGCCGTTACGAGACCGAATGGCATGAATCTCCATTGCATGAGACCCATAGGGGTCTGAAACGCTGTGTACTGTTTACTGGCTTCTTCCATTGGGATTTGCCAGTAGCCTTTAGCCAAATCTATTTTCGAAAACACGGACGACTCGGCCAATCGCGCAAATAGATCTTCCTGATTCGGGATAGGTTCAGCATCGTAAATGGTTAGAGCGTTAAGCTTCCTGTAATCGATACAAAATCTAACGGAACCGTCTGTTTTCTTTACTAGTACAATCGGCGAGCAGTAAGGGCTCGTCGAGCGCTCAATGACTCCTAAGCTGAGCATCTTTTCCACCTCGGACTGTATGGTGTCGTGCGCTTGCAGCGGGCGCGGGTAGGGTTTGACAAACACGGGTAAGTCCGAGTGCAACCGGATGACATGTTGAACTAAGGATGTTTTACCCGGCAAATCAGTGAATACTGGCGAAAACTCCCGAACAAGATTCATGATGTCCTGTGTCTTACTTTGATCCAGCTCTGGGTTGATATTAACGGAAGTCGCGTCCTCTGTGGCTTGCAAGGATAGGAGCGATCTAGTCATAGATAATGGCTCCCGGTCGTTGTCATCGATAGTGACCATCGCTGCGTTTGCTTGGGCCACAACATGGCATGAATGATCGTGATGAGTTTGATCATCGGTAAGATACTTTTTCAACATATTAATATGGTACACCTTATCGTTACAACGTATGGTAATGAGATAATTAACTCTCGAGAGTCGCTTTTTAACTAGAAAGGGGCCTTTCCAAGTGAGGAGTAGCTTGTTATTCGTTTCTGGTAGCAGCACCAATGCCCGATCTCCGACTGACAGGGTTCTTAACCGACTACCCCGATCGCGATATCCTATAAATGACCTGGTCCGTACGCATGCAAATTGTCGAGCCAGGTCGCATGCATTAACTATTCTATGTCGGAGATCGACTATGTACTGATACGCGGATCGCGTATCAGGAACGTCGGTATCAGAACCGGCGTATAAATCGCGTAAAATGGCCATCGGGCCACGTGGTTTTCGACCGTATAAAAGTTCAAACGGGGAAAAACCCGTTGTCGCATTTGGGAGTTCCCTATATGCGAACAAGATGGCCGGAAGTCGACGGTCCCAGTCACCAGGTCTATCGGCGGAAACGCGTGCCAGCATAGTTTTCATGGTGGCATTCCAGCGCTCGCAACAGCCATTGGACTGTGGATGGTATGGCGACGTAAGTTTCTGCCTAATGCCCGTGAGTTCCAATACTTTCCTGAAAAGGTCAGAGGTGAATTGCGGACCTCTATCAGATAATAATTCGGACGGGAATCCGACACGTGTGAATATGGTCACCAATGCCTCGGCGACGTGATCGGCCGATATTTCCTTTAAAGGGACAGCCTCAGGCCAACGGGTGGCATAATCGATTACTGATAGAATAAACCGATGGCCTCTATCCGATTTCGGTAATGGCCCGACGATGTCGACGGCAACTCGCTGAAATGGAGTGGAAACCGGCGGCATCTCTTGTATAGGTGCCCGCGAAGTTTTTCCTTTGGGGGTTCTTTTCTGGCATGTATCGCAACGCGACACGTAGCTATTTATGTCCCCGTAAACCCCGGGCCAAAAAAACTGAGACAGGACTCTCGATTTTGTTCTCGCTTTGCCTTGGTGGCCTGCCAATGGCGTGTCGTGCGCGAGGCGGGTGATGTCTCGGCGAAATGATCTCGGTATGACCAATTGCAAAATAGTTTCGCGCTTTCCCCGAAAAACGCGATATAGGAGGTCGTCTTTAAGGCAGAACCTGGATGTATCCGGGTTGTCCGGATCAATCTTAGCAAAGAGGGGCTTTAGTGATGGATCTGTGCGCTGTTCGTTACGAAAAATCTCGGGGGTTACATCCAAATCGACGACAGGCGATCGTAATGTGTCGTCACTCTGGCGACGCGATTGTTGTCTTGTCGTGACACACGCAATGTCGTTATCATCCCAAATCCCGAGTTCGCAATCGGAGACGTCCTTTAAGTGGGGAATATTCCCAATGATTAGGTCGGCGACCGGATTTGGTAGCACGCAGGCCGTGACAACACCAGTTATAAACGGTGTGTCAACATATATTTCCGCCAAACGAAAATGTTCAACTGAACCACCAAAAGTAATGCATGTCGCATCGCGATCCAGGAGTTGTGCAGGACGGACCAGCGATTCACGTACACCGACGGTCGTACAGCCTGAATCTCGCAATACGGATGCTCGTATGGCGTTTACTCGTCCCTCATACAATGTCAGCGCGCCTCGCTCGTGGAGGGCGGACATAACTGGAATAACTTTATCTACGGTTTCGGCATTCCTAGTTCTGTAACCGCGGTTTTCGGTGAATGCTACAGAGCATGCATTTGCCGCATCTAATCTAACTCTGCATTGTCGCGCAATGTGGCCTCCGGCGCCACATCTATAACAGTAGTCTGGATTATCATCCCTTCGAGGTGTACCTCGATAAGAAGGAAATGTGGGCGCTTGATAGTAGTTGTTACGCGGTCCTCCGGTAGGGAAAGGACGTGTATATCGGGGTTCCCAGTCCCGAGAAAATTTATGGGGATTCGGTTGCCTCCTGCTAACCGGCGGCTCGGACCGTGGACGAACCTGCGGCGACTGTCGAAAGGGCTGTCTTGATTGTCTCGACGGTACCGGTGTCTTAGTAGCAGCGCCGGCGTAACACGGTTCGCTTACTTTAGCTTTAGCTAACGATCGATTAGGGTGAGCCGCAGCATACCGTTCCGCTATCGATGTTATCTCGACGGTAGTTTTGGGGGCTTGTTCCTTAAAATGCGCCACCAGGTCCGTGTGGCAGGACATATATATTTGGTCTTTAATTATCAAATCATATAGTTTCTTGTAGTTTCCCTCTTCCACACCGGCCAACTCAGTCCAACGGCTGAGTAGGTGGCGGAGGCGGTCCACGTAAGTAGAGAAATTCTCAGATGCCTCCGGCTTGCAATCGCGGAAACGCTTATGAAATCCATCTTCCGTATGTTGGAAACGCTTTAATAGCGCGGTCTTTAGAATGTCATAGTCCCTAGCGTCATCAATAGTGAGGCTATGGAAAACTTCCAACGCTCTCCCTGTCAAAAGATTGGCGAGGCATGACGTGTACTCACTACGCTGCCATCCCGCGCAAACGGCATGGAGTTCGAAGCGGTGTAGGTAGGAATCAATACGATCAACCTTATCATTAAAGGTTGGCAATTTAGGCTTCGTTTTATTACTGGAAGTAACTTCCGGAGCCCCGGTAGGTTGGGCTTGCTTCGCTTCTAACTGTTTCAAAGCGAGCTCGTACTCGCTTTGAGCCTGTTTTTCCGCGCGTTCCGCGGCTCTATCGTCTCGTTCCGCGGCTTTTTCTTGGCGTAATATCTCTGCGGCCTTTTCTTGGCGTAATATCTCCGCGGCCTTTTCTTGGCGTAATATCTCCGCGGCCTTTTCTTCTCGTAATCTCTCCGCGGCCTTTTCTTCTCGTAATCTCTCCGCGGCCTTTTCTTCTCGTTCTTCTTTCAGTTTCTGGTCTACCCAAGAAGCACGCTGAGCTTCCGGTATGCCAAATGATTGGGCTAGTTCCAAATATTTCTGTAGTTCGGCCATGATATCGGTCGATAATGCGATATAATAATGTCCTAATCGAGGACAACTTCTGAAAAATCTCTAACTTTATTCTCCCTTGAAGCAATTTATCAATTGCACTCTGCGGGTGTTCGTTCCTGCAGTATGAACGAAATTAACGAAATCAACAACAAACTGTACGTCTTAGTCAACCAAGTAGTGGTTGAGCTATCTCAGTGATCACTTAACTCCACGTATTTCTCCTAATCCTCAAGCAGTCAGTCTACTGCTTCCGTGATTGGTCGTTAACTAACGATACCAATGTAATATTCCCAGTGTATTTTCCGTACACTCCTAGCAGCGTTCCCTCTGCTATAAATCGGAATAAATCAATATTCACGATATTAACTTCCTTGGCTATACAAGCCTAACAAGTCTAATATCCAGATTATCTCTCAACGTGCCCTAGACACGTGATTTATCCCAGGCAATAATATAGCAAGTATGAATACAAAATATAATAATGCAACACTATAATGGAAAAGAATTACATGGAGAGTAAGACGAGACTAACAGAAAGAACAAACGAGAACAGACCTGACTAACCTGAAACCATCTACAAAAAGGTAAGAAAAAGAACAGGAGAGACGTCTTCCTAAAATACGAGGAAGATAGAACGCTAACAATCTATACGAATAACAGGTCCCTACAGAACTATTCAAGGCAAAGCGTATCTCCTATCCGTTTTAAACGCCATCTAGATCTGCTAGTCTGGCAAAAAGAGGTATGCTAAGTCTCGATCCCTTCCAACCACCCGCGTATCTAATCTAACACAAAAGAAAAAATAATGCCTGTCAAAAGTAGGGGAGCTGGAACGACGAACCCCTCAAACGGAGACAAATACAGATGGTTCACTTAACTGGGCAAAATGGACTGGCTCTTTCCTTTGGTCCACAGCGCTGGTCTTGTCTTTTCCTGATGCTAGCTGTCAGTCCCTCGTAGTGGTCCCAGGATCAATGACGAGAGGACATGCCAGACATGTGGGGGAGAAACAAAAAAAAATCAGCAGTATACAAAACTATAAACTACAAAAATGACATAAATAACATTGGAGTCTAGAGTGGTAGACCTGCAGCTGTTTACGGGGTCCTCATCAGATGATAGTAGTGTCCTCTAGATGTCAGAGGGTGACGGGTCCTCTTCAGATGTCAGTGGGGTCCCCTCCAGATGTCATTGGGGTCCCCTCCAGATGTCACGTGCAGAGTTAGGGTCTTGGGGATGTTACTACTGCACGAGAGGCAGCTAACTCACACTCGGACACGATCACACAAGAAAAGTATTAAATAACTAGAGCGTATATATGTCAGGCCGGTCAGGCCATAGTTTACATAAATATTAATAACAAAACAAAAGACAATAGGGGTATATATCCAAACCAAAAAAAAAACTCTAATTAATAACTTAACCAATGATATTCATGTAACTATGGAGGTACTGCAATCAATAGCAAATGGGTATATTATACGAAACTAGATATCAATTTAAAGTGACAGTTGAGTCGCCACTGGCCAGTCGCCAGGCAAACTCTCCATAATCATATGGGCTTAAATGTTAGGAGAGCCCAGTACGTTCAAAGCCTACAGAAGCACTCTTCGGCTTGTAGGTAATTTAAGCAGTTGCCAAAAGACTATATTTTATGCACAATCACTATTCAATTCATCAACAATGTGCTATATTATTCCACTCATACTATGGCAATAGATCTATGATACAGGACACTCGTGGTCGAGTGCCAGCTGGGGTTTCCTTAGTCTTCCTATGAGGCTGTAGTTCTCTCTCTATCTCCGATCTCTATTATACTTGAATAAATAAGATATATTACCATTGCTCACGCCTACTGGTAGGCGCGAACATCAATATAGCGCAGCGTGGGCTTTCAAAGGTCAGCCCACTCAGACCTTTCTTTCTAGAGCTCAGTCAGTCCGTTAGCAAGGACTTCTTGTCTTCAAAGCACACAGTTCAGGTACTGGTCAACCGGAGATACTTCACGACACGATGCTTCTGCTCGTCTGTATTCACTAAATCTGAACGTTACACGATGTTATATACTATCTAACTACCCAGCGTGCTAGTCCGCTGGCCCAATTAGTTCAGCTATCTCATAGGTCGAAACCTCCCACCATTTTAATTGTAGTAATACGTCTGCACTATTCTACCAGCCAGTTAACGTGCAAAAACTTGTCTAGTCATACTTAACAATGTCAACTATCCCCACCTTGTTTCACCCCTACTCCATTACTTATTAATCACGAACATTAAAACCGACAAGCGTGAATCTAACAGTTTAACTTTACATTTATTTACTCACCAACTATAATTCGCGAGGACGGTTCAAGGCCACCAGCCAATTTCTCATGGCCCTGGTAAACAACAACAACTCACTCTCTGCGTGAGTTTTAACAACATCTGAATCATGACAACATCCATTTTGGACATAATTTGGTCTCAAATATTGTTGCTGTTATTGCTTTACATTTTTTTTTTAGCCGCGAAAAGGAGAAGCAAATTCGTAGAGCAAAAAGGCAAAAGTACGATTGGAAATTTTATTTCTTGGCCTGTCTTTGCCTATTATTGCAGAAAATCAACTTTAAATGTCACATCTGTGTTCTCTCTAAGTCAGTGAGCAAATGGTAATAATTATCATCATAATCATAATCATTAATGACGGTAATGACACTGCTTAATGGACAGTTAATTGAGAAACTCTCCAAATATATTGAAAGTATGCATGAAAGTCTCTTGAGTTTCTTTGTCACAAAATACTTTCTATATCGATATTAATACAATTTTCATTTTACGGTTCTTCAATATTTTCTGTCTACATTTTAATAATATGATCTAGTCCTTGCCACATAAGAATTTATAAAATAATATTACATCCTTACACCAACAAAGAACTTCAGCACTACGTATCTCAGACTTCTCTGGCCTAATAAGATTTTCTTTCTATCCACTTTGCATTGCCAAAAAATTGCTTCAGGATTTTATGATTTTATGTGAGTTTTGTTGAATAGTCAGGGGAGACACCCCTTGGTTAACGGCACGAAACAACAGAAATGTATGAGTTATTTCTCTTAGTATACTATTGTACCACAGTCTCAAATGTAGAATAATAATATAATTACAGTATTATCTGCTCGTAATGTTGTTGCCTTTTTTCAGGAGGGTTGGTGGGGGGGGGGGGGGGAGAGATAAGTCAGTATGTATGTAAGTCAGCTTAGGAACTTGGTGTGAAAACTATTTTAGTCTCCAAGTGTGACCGGGAAAAATGCGTCGAGTCAGCAGAGCAATCCGCGGGTGTGTACCGGCACTAGATGAGGTACCGGGACCGGCGTTTTCCTTTCGTGAGTGCTTCAGTGCTTCTCTTCGGTCCCCGCTGGTCCAAGTCTTATGACGTTTTTAATTATATTTGTGTGTGCTTTACAGGGATAAACCAATGCCCCCTATCTTTCTTTCTCTCCTCCCTCCTCACATACACCCCCTCCCTCTCTTTCCCTCTTTCTTTCTCTCTCTCTTTCTTTCTTTCTCTCTCTCTCTCTCTCTCTCTCTCTCTTTTCTCGCCCTTTCTCTCTCTCTTTTTCTCTATCACTTTTTCCCTCTCTCCTTTTTTCTCTCTCTTTCTCTGCCTCTCTCTTTCTCTCTCTCGTGACACTGAGGTTTACCGAGAATGTGTTCATATTTAAAAGCCAAGGGAAAGAGATTTTTACCATTATTTATTTTTTTCTCCGGTTCACGATTCACAGTTTTAGAATTCAGTTACATAAATTATGCACATTAGACAGAACCAAGCCTTTCAGTTTTTCTCCACATTACCTCATTCCGGTATATCACTCAATTATAAATCACAGCTATTCAGCATCCGTGTCCTGTTTCGAGCAAGCAATAACTACCCAACCAGCGACCGCACGTCAATGTAACAAGGTAAGATTGTAAAGGGATCCGACAAACGTAGGACTTGGGTAGGACATCATTCCGATGTAGGTCCCCTGGTTACGACATGCATCAGCGTTGGTTTGACATAGGCAATCTGTCCCTACTACAAATGATACCGAAATTCTGAACAAATCCACGTCGGATTGACACGGGTATGCTGTACCACTTTTTGTGAGTGATCTCACTGATCTGATCAGTGTCTGACCATGGCCATCAACGACTCAGTTATCTGCACTGCGGAGTACATATATTTCTTTGATTCTACCATTCTACAGGGGCATGGCTAAGAATGAGTCCAACCTCTCTTGTATTTCCACTGGAAGTCACAGTCATCTTCTGCTCGAATACCAAATGGAAAGGTGTGTCTTTCAAAAATACCTGCCGATTTGATCTGTGCAATATCAGGACACATGACAGCGAGATATCACAATAATTTGATTCATCACTTTGGCTGCTGATAACAGAGAAAAACAGAAAAAAAAAGTAATTGAAACCTCGAGAATACTGGAAAGCGTTAAAAGCACAACAGAAGCAAAAAAAGATTTTCAAGTGCAGACATCAAATTAATGCCAATATACGCGATTGAAGACAAAGTCATGTATGGAAACAGTAGATACGACACACGGAAGGGGACATGCCCAACCTCCAAAATGGTTTGGACCAAGTAAAGTTAAAAATGCCCTCGGCACTGGAACACACAAGCTTAATGGCCAATCTTCAAATCTAAAGCACATCGTCAAGACGTTGCGTCTGCCCCTGAATAAGTTAAAGACTGCTGACATTGGGGCTGAGGTGATATGATCCGACAGTCTCAACTTCCCAAGCATGACATGAACTTTACACCCCCCCCCCCCCACCGGGGGGTAGAATTTCAAATGGCAGAAAGAACATGCTTTTCTCTTCACATCATTTTATCGTCTGTTCCTGAGGGGCCATGTGACCAATGACATTCTCTACCTTTTCTGGTCAGTACCAAATCTATGACATCCGACAGGAACTGACCATTCTCATTCTGTTTGTCTTTTTTGCTTCACATACAAACACATTATGCAAACACACCCATAAACAAATATAAAAATTATAGGTAAATATTACTATAAAAGCAACAAATAAACAGATGTAAGTCAACAAATAAAATAAGAAACAAAAAACGACCGATCAAAAACAAAACATTTGTACAAATTTGACACAAACCCCGCAACAGAAATAAATAGATATTTTAAAATGTAGATTGGTACAGCAAACGAAGAAGACGCGAGGCTGAAAGAAAACGGGAAAGACAAAGGATAAGAGAAAAGGAAGAAAACAAACAGCAACCATGTCGGTACTATTCTTATATGGGCCTTCCTTCCACATTCTTATTTCTCTCTTAGTCTGGTTTAAATCTCTGAAATTATGAGTAACTAGGCTGCAGTGTAAAATTATTTCCTTATTTATTGGCTTCATAGATTTACATATTCCGTTTGTATCATGTAGGACATGTATTTGGTCTGGGAAGACATCCACTTCAATGTACATGTATTTATTCCAGGGGGACCGTTTGCAATGAAGCAAAAGTATCTGGTCCGAGGGGGAACAAGTGCTATGAAGTATTTGCTCCCCCGGATCTTTTACTTCATAGTAAACTTTCCCTCGGACTAAGTGCAAAGTCATTCCCGCCCCCCCCCCACCCCCCCAGCACTATTTTCAAAAAACTGTCAAAAAACGTTCTTGATACAGAATTGGGATTCGAGAGTTTCCATGGTGCCATTTCATCGAGTTTTCGAGGCTTCATGTGAAAACTATCAAAAATCTCCATTTTTCGCAAAATATAAGGGGGGCCGTTTACTATGAAGTATTTGTAGCGGGTGACATTTTACTATGAAGTATTTGTAGCGGGTGACATTTTACTATGAAGTATTGGTAGCGGGTGACATTTTACTATGAAGTACTTGTTAACCAAGAAATGGATATATTGAACCTTAACATCCTGTGATTAGCGGAAGTAAGATGGATCGGCGCAGGGTTAATAAAGATAGGCAACAAAATATTGATATTTTTAATAGGAGATAAACACCAAAGAGGAACAGGCATCTTGTTCGATGAAACAACAGCAAAAAGCCTCAAAGGCTCGTGATCTATTTTCCTCTATAATATTAATAAGTGAGTCTGTCATTTTATCCCATAGTTCTTCCACTTCAGTGATGTCTTCAAGAGCCTCGTATTTGTTTTCCACATTTACAGAACATTTTTCTTTTAACTTTTGGCCGGATTGTAGTAATTCCATCTGAAATTTTGGATGATTAGATGGTTTCTTCAGTTTCTTTAGTTCAACCTGGAATTTGCATATGTCTGGGACATGGTCGGTGTCACAATCTGCTCCTGGCATTGACTTTGATGTCTTCACAGCGTTTTTGAATCTTTTCCGGACTAGTATGGAGTCTATTTTGTTTTTAATTTTATCTCCAGGGCTCACCCCATGTCCACTGCTGCCTAGGGCGGTTTTGAAACCAGGTGTTGGTGATTGTGAAGTCATTCATTTGGCACCCCTCGGTTAGTTTACTTCTTTGTTCATTTTCATTTCCTATTCAACAAGGCCCAAGCAGAGGAGAGAAACTTGAAATCAAGAAAATCATGGAAAGTCCACCGATCCTAAGGGAAGAAGTAGAAACAGCTGTAAATAAAATGAAAAGGGAAAAGCAACAGGACCAGATAACATACCAATAGAAGTAATCGTAGCTCCAGAGGATCTAAAAACACATATGACAACAAGACTTCTAAATACAATAAACGATAGCGGTAAATCCCAGATTGCTCAGATTGAAATGCGATTTGGTCTGTAACCATTATGTGCATGACTCCGTGAATTTTATATTGAATACAAATATATAGAGATAGATGAATGAATAAATAAAGTGGATAAGAATAAATAAATAGGTAAATGAGTATGAAAGTTAATCAATAAATAGATAGGTAAATAGATAACTAAATTAATTAAAATAAGTAAATGGATAGATCATTAAATAGTTAAACATATAAATAAAGGATAAATAGATAAGCCCTTCTATCTCCTGGCCAGCTTTCTATCACGACAATCCTGAGTATCGGACTTACAAGAAGTCTTTTGTATCTCAGACTGTCAACTGAACTCTGTGTTGTCGGCTGTTCTTGAACCCTAACTTGGGTCAATTCTTTAGCAGCTGACGGTTTATTAGTTCGTTGTGAGCAGATGGTCCATTTCCTTAATTAATCATGTTCTCAGTAGGCCTAAAACATATAAAGATCTATATAATGTATCGTGGAAAAATCGAGATATAAATTAATAAAAGGTAGACATTTTCTGTACTGTAATACAGATAATGTATAAATGACAAAGGAATAACATTTATACGTCTTGGAATATTCCTCCTTACACGATTCAAATATAAAGATGAGAATAATAATTAAAAAAAGAAAAAAAGAAAAAGATTTTAAATGACACGTTCGGTAATTTATATATAGTAAAAATATCAACCTTGAGTCAAGTTGGTAAGATATGAAATTACTTTCATTCATGCACCTTATTATACCAATTTTTCACATCCGATTTTTCGTCTTTCGTCATTGCCCTTTTTTTTTTTATGCTGCTTTTTTGTTTTTAATTTTTCTTTCACTCACATTGTTCTAATTTCATTCACTCTCTCTTACTCACGCCTTAAAATGCACCATTGTTTGGTTGTTTATTTTACCGTCTGCTTATGCTTTGTTGAGCATCTGCTGTCGTCTTAAATGCGTGCAGGATATGCTCTCATGTCCTTTTAAATAATTTTTCTCAAATGACATTGGCTTTTTCCGTATTTAAATTTGCTTATACACATTTTTTGAAATTAAAATAAGATGATTTATCTTGCCTAGCATTGTTTGGTCTATGTCTTGCTCCTTCTTTATTATGCCTAGCAAAATGTCTGTTATTTTCAGTTCTATCTTTCTTCTTATCCATGCATGAATTATACATACAACTTCATTCCAGATGGGTTTGACCGCGTGGCAGGCCACAAAAAAGTGTTCAATATAATCCTTCTCCTTACAGTTGCAGTGTGAGCACAGCTCACTGTCTCTAATATTCATTTTATGGAGGAGTATGGACGTTGGATAAATATTATGTAGTATTTTCCATTGTAGAACTTTTAATCGGCTTTCTGAGCATATATTTTTCGTCATTATCCAGTACTGTTCGTTGATGCCTATTTTGAGTTTCTTTTTCCAAAGTGCCAGAATATGTGGTGGAGTGTATTCTTCTTCTACAATAAGTTTTCGTATGTGCTGTGATCTTATTTTTGTGTTATTTATATCCAAATTTTTAAAGACGATAGTATTATGTAGGAGTGTTTTTTCCAGTAGTTTATCTGCAAATTGCGGAAATGCCTGCTTTATAGCATTGTATTCAAAAATTAATGACGCGCTCTTCCCAAGTTTTTCTTGTATTTGTTCCCATGTGGGGAAAGTTCCATTGTCTAGCAGGTCATCTACATGACTGATACCTGCTGATGCCCAGCCACTGAAAAACAAAACTTTAGATTTGTACATCAAGTCTCGGTTATGCCATAAATATGTACTTACTTGCTCTCGGACTACATTTTTAGTATTCTTAGGTCGTAACCAAGTTGTAATTACTTTTTTCCAAAAATTAGATGGTATGTTGTCCTGTGTTGCCACGTCCTTCTCGGATTTAACATTTGCCTTAAAAATATTAATACCATCGAGCTTTTTCAGGAAAAATGTTGGAAGATCTTTCCAGGCTGCACCTCCATCTTGGCCCAGCCGTATTGCCCATTCAATATAGAAACTGTCTTGCATGTTTTTCAAGTTTATCATTTTTAAACCTCCTTTGTCTTCCGCTGTGCACATTGTGTTTCGTTTTATCTTTTCGAACGCCCTCTTATTTGTAAACTTCCTCCGCCAAATATAGCTAAAGATTTTGCGATTAAGTTGGAGTGTTTTTTCCAGTAGTTTATCAGCAAATTGCGGAAATGCCTGCTTTATAGCATTGTATTCAAAAATTAATGACGCGCTCTTCCCAAGTTTTTCTTGTATTTCGGGCATTCCGATTCCTTGCATAGTATAAACACATTGGGATATGAGAGAGGTTTTGGCTATGAGAATTTTGCCCTGGATGGATAAGTCTCTTTTTGCCCATTAGTGTATCTGTCTATCAATCTTATCAATTATATTTTTCCAATTGTCTTCTATGTTTCCGGCTGAAGCGCCTACTGGAATTTAATTCCCAATATTTTAACTTGTGTAGTTTTCTGAATTCCTTGGGTATTGAATTTCAAGCAACTAGTTCTACTTAATGGCATAATGCTTGATTTGTGCAGATTCAAAACTAATCCTGAAAAGCATGAGAATGTTTTTATTTTTGCTAAGACTTCCCTAAAATCTATTTCATCTTTCAATAAAAGCGTTGTATCATCCGCGTACTGTGAAATTTTTATTGCCCCATGACTGCCTGGAATTGGGAGACCTTTTATTTTTTTTTCTCTGTTTAATGTTAAGTGCCAACAACTCTGCTACCAGGAGATAGGTCAGAGGCGACACTGGGCAGCCTTGCCTGATACCTTGTTCTAAGCTAAAGAAGTCATTCAGCCAGCCTCCATTATTGACGCAGCATTTTGCATCGTGCATTATCACTTTAATCCATGATATGAAAGTCTCTTTGAAACCAAAGGTCTTTAATGCATAAAAAAGATACTCATGTGAGATTCTACCGAAGCATTTGCTGTAATCAAGTGGTAGCAAGTAACCTGTCTCTTTATTTTGTTCTGCATAATATTCTATTATGTCATCACACTGTCGGAGTAAATATGCTGCGCTACGACCTTTCATAAACCCAAATTGGGATTCTGAAATCAGTGACGGGAGCATTTGCTTCAGTCTCTCTGCTAATACTTTAGCTAGAATTTTATAGTCTACGTTTGTGACTGATATTGGTCTCCAGTTTTCTAAAGCAGTTTTTGGTAGATCTTTACCTTCATGCAATAATGTCATAACACTTATTTTTTGTGAGGGGGCCAAAGTTCCTTGTTTTAGACTATATTTGTAGCAGGATATTAAGTCAAATTTTATTTCATTCCAGAAGATTTTGTAAAATTCTGTTGTTATGCCATCAATTCCCGGAGCCGAATTATTTCTAAGTTTCTTTAGGCATGTGCCAATTTCGTCTATGGTGATTTCTTGTTCCCAGATATTACTTTCTTTCTCCTTTAATCTTGGTATTAACATATCGGCATGGAATGCATTTACTTGTTGTGCACAGTACGCATCTCTTTTCTTATAGAGTTCAGAGAAATACTTGTGAATTTCGCTTTGAATCCCCTGTTGAGTGCTGACAATTCCATTATCGGTTTGCAGGTTTGTTATTACATTTTGCCTCTTTCGAGCTTTCTCTGGGCCTAGGAAATATGCCGTTCCCCTCTCACCTTGCTCAATCCATTTGACGTTCGCTCTGATTGCTGCGCCTTTTTGTTCTGCCAAACTAATAATTTCTAACTCTGCTTTCGCTTTCCCAATCTCTGTGGCCTTCCTTTTACTACCTAGTATAGCTTTTTCTTTTATTTTAACTTTCATTGTTTCCCACCTGTCATGAGGATTTAATGCCTGAAGCTTCTCTGAGGTCTCTGCAATGTAAGTTTTCATTTGCTGTATGAAATCCACATCCCTTAACATGTTGTTATTGAACTTATAATAGGATGGACCCCTCTTGAATTTTGGCATTTCCCAGTAAGAGACCACCATTCTGTGGTCTGTCATTGGTACCGATAATATCTTGGAGTTTGTCACTTTCGAAATTAATTCGTTATCAACAAAAATATGATCTAGTCTGCGTGCTGCAAATGGCATGTTCCGTTTCCATGTACATTCTTTAGCCATGGGATTAAATATTCTCCAAGTGTCTAAGAGGTCATTAGATGAAACAAACTGGTTAAAAGCTGCCACTGTTTGCTTATTGTGCGGATCCCCTGCGATAATATCTTCAGAGTTGTTAATCACTATATTAAAATCGCCAGCCAAAACAATATATATATTCGGCTTAATAAATTGATATATCACATCATCTAGATGTCTTAGAAATTTTATCTTGGACAATTCGCTATCAGCAGGTGCGTACACATTTATAATAAGATACGATTTATTCTCTTTCCTGACTAGAACAACCAAAATTCGTTCGTCGCCAAATAATTTTTCTCCCTCCTCTATGTTTTTTCCTAGCAATGTAATTCAACCTTTACTGTGTTTAGTGCCTGCTGAAATAAAACAGGAACTTGCCTATTGTTTTCTCCATTCGCTCTCTTCATCTAGTGTTACATACGTTTCTTGTAGACATATAATCTCAAGTTTTTTACTTTTCATATACTTATAAATTGTTTTTCTTTTATTAATATTTCTTAATCCTCTTACATTGCACGTTGCCAATGCAAGGGAATGAAGCATAAATTAAAGGGAGATAATCTAATCTCAAAATCCGAGGTCGGTCTTGGGTCGTCTCCAAAGGGCGTTCTTTTACTTTCCCTTGTCTATTGCTACGACTTAAATGAGGAGCGTTTGTTGGGTGAGGGCGTGGACGGGAGCTCTTCCCCTCCCCTTTTGCGGGAGAATGCTCTTGGCCCCTTTTCGCCCACGTGCAAGTAATATACGATGTTACCCGTAGAGGCGCCCCTGGGTTGCCGTGGGGAAATACTTTTTGTACGCGGTCTGCCCCTGCTTGTTGCCCGCCCTTGATTATTTATCTCCTCCTCACCCCTTCTCCCCGCCTCGTGATCTGCTGATCTTCTGGGACTTAATTTCTCCACTGGACTATCGTTTTCCACTATCTTGTTGTAACTTTCCTCGTTCGTTTTCTCTGTTCGCCCCGTTCCCGCGTCAGTCTGGAGAGTTCACCTGTTTGTTTGTGCTCGTGAGCGACACGGAAAATTCAGTGGTGTTTTTTTTTTCTGGGGTGTCCCCCAGCTGAGTTTGCACAGGTGTGCTAATTGTTTGAGACACAGCAGTGTCGGGGATTGAAGGCATATCCCTCTTTGGAGCGTCTTTCTCAATAGTTTCTCTTTCCCCGTAGAAAAGAAATGCTTTAAATTTATCCTGAATTATCACAGTTTTAGGCAGTTGTCTTGTGGGTTTATGTATGAAAATGGTTCTATTACCGTTTTTGAATCTGGTTAAGAAGCCAGACTGGTCCCGAGCACAATCCAGGCGGATATTCGTGAGAGTTTTATAGCCAGCAGTTTCAATAGCGGTTATTACGTCTTCGTGCGCTACTGACAATGGCAGGTTGGAAATTGTCAGCTTACAGGATTCGATCTCTTGTCCATCCACAACAAATACTTTAGCCGGGCTAATGGGGCCTAGGCATAACCCGCTGGCCTAAAAACGTGAACCCGTTGGCCACCAATTTGGAACGTGCCGCCTCTGACGCGGGATAAAGCCTGCAAACGCCGGCTATCTTTTGGCACCCATAGACCGAATTAAGACCAGCAGACTCTTCGGCCGCTTTGCAAATATCTACTATAGAGATTTTCTGATCTTTAGATATCAAGAACTGGTTGTATTTAATAAATACTGGACCAACGGCAACAGCAGTCGACTCCATCGACATAATCAAGGGATTACACACCTTCACTGTCTAACGCGAAAGCACACGAAAACCTTCTCTCACCGGTAGAATCCAACCAAAAACGTCGTAAAATGCAAAGTGAAACAAGAACTGACTTACCTGTTACCGAATTAACACAAACCACTTCCAATTTAGAGAGAACAATAAAGAAAAATATCTAGAGACTAGATCGCCGTGGCTTTCCCCGAGAGAGCCGGAACCGGAAGTCACATGGGGACAATCTTAACAATCTTAGATATGCAGATGATACAGTTTTAATGGCGGAATCAGAACAACGACTTCAGAGGCTTTTGGATACAGCTCTCATAGAACGTGAAAAAATGGGACTGTCTCTCAATGTGAAAAAGACAGAATGTATGGTAGTCCAAAAAAACAATCAAGCCGAAATGTTAATAATTAAGATATAGACTTATATTTAAACTTAGATATTCTCCGCGAAGCAGCTTTTTTGGCGTTGCTTGTGCTGTGACGTCACACGTCTAGTTTCACATGGACTTGGCTTCCTGTGGGGAGAAGCAACAAAAGAACAGCTGAATTTTTGTGTGAACTGCAGGCATTAAGCTCTAATGGTTATGACTGAACAGCTGTGAATTAAAAGCACATTTATCAAAACTGTTTAGAACCGAAATAAAATAGATAAAAAACAAGACAAAACAAAATCTGGAGACAGATACTAGGTGCCGTACTGGGTCCGTCCGTCCGTATACCTGTCTCTCCTCCCGAACGCCTGTCTGTCCGTCCATCTATCTATCTATCTATCTATCTATCTATCTATCTATATATATATTTATCTATCTGCCTGTCTATCTATCTATCTATCTATCTATCTGCCTGTCTATCTATCTATCTATCTATCTATCTATCTATCTATCTATCTATCTATCTATCTATCTATCTATCTATCTATCTATCTATCTATCCGCCTTCTGTCTGTCTGTCTGTCTGTCTCTCTGAATGCATGCCTGCCATATCTGTCTGTGTCTTTCTCTCTTTATATATATACTAGATGACCTACCGGGCATAAACAATCATGTGCCCCCCCCCCTCTCTCTCTCTCTCTCTCTCTCTTTCTCTCTCTCTCTCTCTCTCTCTCTCTCTCTCTCTCTCTCTCTTTCTCTCTCTCTCTCTCTCTCATATAATAAAAGTAATAAACTACAGTCTTGCTTCAGAACTCATGCGCACCAGAACACTACGCACCAAACTGAACGCTTGATACGGTTACTTTTTATGACATGCACGGTGCTATATATTACGAAACAAACATGCAAAAATACATATTTATGTTACATAGCAATAAACATTGTAATTTTTTAAAAATACATGCTTGAAGTAAACAACTTTTAATTATAGCCATCATCTTCCTTATCTCAATTGCCACCTTCCTGCCAAATCTAAGGCCTGAAGAGTGTATAGTTTGGTCAGTTAGTCATTAGTAAAGTAACTGAAATATATAATAGATTATATCGGTTTTATTTGTAGAGTAACGTGTCTAATTTTTATCAATATTTATTTCAAATGGTAAAATGACCCTAAAGCTGGTCCACACAAAGCCAGTGCCTCCATAGATAGATCAAAGCCTAAATTAAGTGTCAGTCGGTATAGTGCAGGCTTGTCAGCAGTGTAAGTGAGAATACCAGTTAAGTAACAGCGTCCATTCTTGACCCGACCAAAACTGGATATTAGAAGCTATTGTACGAATTCCCAGAACGCTGAGGGATTATCAAGTGGTATATTATGAGTACGTTTCTCTCCATTTTAATTAATAAATGAGATAGATTACAAACATTACAGTAAACAGTTTCTTTTCAGCCACTATCATGCCTGCCATGTTATGTATTGGTCATTTTAAATATGCAGTCGTGCTGTCTGTCGTATGAGTCGGCTGTGTCAGTGCCGGTACAATTAGGGAGTTGAGTAACCTTATAAAAGGTAATGCCCACCCTTTCATGTAACCTGATCCAAACCACTCTCGAAGTACTATCATCCACATGCAGTACCCAATTATTTCCAGTGATAGGATTTCCAGGTGTTTTTTTTTTTGTTTGTTTGTTTGTTTGTTTTTTTATTTACAGTGTCCATCCCTCCTCACTGTCACAAATCCCAGACTGGGAGATGTAATAAGTTATGACAGGACAACAATCACGAACAAACAAGTTTAACACTTAACAGAACAATCCATCAGACTCACACATTTATTAAACATAATTATACCGATAATAGCGCAATTACATACATTATATTATTGGGATTAACTGCCGTACAACGGCCTTATTCTCACACACACTCTCCCTCGGATCCACAACCCGGTAGTTACTCCTAAAGGCACTTCAGCCTCAGCCTCTCCCCTCAGGGTCTTAATAGCACATTAATAATTCACTGGCACCGCAGTCTCTCAAGATCACCTTCCTATTGTCATACACCTTAGCACTCCCCTAGCACCTCAGCAGGGCAATAACACATTATCATTTCAATAGCCCCTCAACATGGCAATAGTACATTATTAGTTCCTAGCCCATCAACATGGCAATAGTACATTATCACATTCACGCTCATATCTACGTCCCTGTCCGTGGCCTGACTGCCACGACTTTATGTGCCTCTACTGTCCTGCACTGACAGCCTCACTTCTGGCCTATGTGTGGCCTCCGGCCCTATGCTGGCCTATCACCGTAGGCGGCGCTCTTTGGCCCGACCTCGGCACCTACAAGAATAACATTACATTGGTATAATACCCTACCATTCCTATTCACTCCACCTCTCCTTACAACCCATGAAGCGTACACACAATAGTTCACATTTCACTCACCACACATCTTACGGTAACACACCTCCATCGGAGTACACACTACTCACTCGCGCTACAAATCCATGAACTCACTTTCATCTATCGCTCATGGCGCACATTGCTATATCCAATATCAAGGACTTCCACATTCCTCACATATACTTATTTACATCATGGTAATAGACGAATATAATATAATACATCAATCATAATTATCAATCAACGTTCTACCTACCAGTCATCACTGGAAAAACTCTCTCACTGGTCTCTCGACTGCTCCCCTTATGTCCGCCCGCTGGGCTCTTACTAGCGTCCGTTCAGTAGGACCTTCTAACTTGCAGTGATAGTAATACAGCGCTTTCGCCTCATTCAGACCCCCACCACTCATAACATGCACGCTTTCCTTACTTGTCTTCGTGCGTTAATTTTACTCTCTTCCTTTCACGTCTTTCCCTACGTGTCTGCCGTGAGCCCTTCTTACTCTACACCCGCTCTGTAGCAATCCCCTTAATTGCACTCACTCCACTCGTGACATCATCCCCCACCCCAAAAAAATTAATGCAATTAATTTCAAATCGCATCAAGATGACTGTCAACGAGTGAGCGTGAGCAATACCTACACTAAAAAGATGACCTAGCAGTTCCCCTAGTATATAAAATACCGAAATCAGGGGAAAATATGGGGATCAATATGCCCTGCAATATGCATATATGTATCACATCATCAATAGCTAACTAAACACAATACCTAATACAGAATCAAAAACCAATCAACCTATCAACCATTCTTCATATTATATTTATAATGTCAATATTTTAAAGTCGACTCATTCACACAGATCCTGTCAATGTTCCTGTCCTCCGATGTATAAGCTCCTGAACTCTTCCCCTAGGCTCGACTAAGGTAGTCGGCGATATGATTGCTGGTTCCTGGAATTGGTTGAATAACGAAGGTATACGGCTGCAAAGCCAATGCCCATCTAGATAAGCGTGGGCTGGACGAACGATTCTTCGACAAAAACGTTAGTGGCTTGTGGTCTGTCTGGATACAAAATTCTCGTCCCATGAGATAACGTCCCAATTTCTGGACGGACCACACAATGGCAAGACACTCCCGCTCTATCACAGAATATTTTCTTTCTCTCTGCAATAACTTCCTACTGACATAACATACAGGATGGAGACATTCGTTCTTCTCCTGTAGAAGACAAGCGCCGACACCAGAGTCCGACGCATCCGTTCTGAGGATAAAATTAGACCGAAAATCGGGTAATATCAGAATGGGTGACGATGATAATGCTGTCACCAAATTATCAAATGCTGTCTGACATTCAGACGTCCACTGGACCTTATCGGGTTGTCCCTTCTTAGTAAGGTCAGTAAGAGAAGATGACAAGGAGGAAAAATTTGGAATGAACTTTCTGTAATAATTTAAAATTCCTACTAAGCTTCTGACTTGTTTCTTTGTTTTAGGGATTTGCAACCCTACTAACTTGTCAATTTTTGTTACTTCAGGTCTCTGAACACCTCTACCCACGATATGTCCTAAGAATACTCTCTCTGGACATGCCAAATCCATCTTTGCGGGTTTAGCAGTTAACCCAACAGACAAGTGGACAAGCACCGCTTTCCTGGTAATATCGTACAACTGCTACCAACTGCAAACGAAAATATCATATATTATGTGTATTTTTCTGTGCCTTTAACGCTTTTCTGCTCGGCAGTCGTAGCCAAGGCTAAATGTACAACTGCTACCAACTGCAAACGAAAATATCATATATTATGTGTATTTTTCTGTGCCTTTAACGCTTTTCTGCTCGGCAGTCAATGTACAACTGCTACCAACTGCAAACGAAAATATCATATATTATGTGTATTTTTCTGTGCCTTTAACGCTTTTCTGCTCGGCAGTCGTAGCCAAGGCTAAATGTACAACTGCCACCAACTACAAACAACAAAAATGGGCTCTCTAAGGTTTGAAAAGCATTCCAAATTTTTCCTCCTTGTCATCTTCTCTTACTGACCTTACTAAGAAGGGACAACCCGATAAGGGTAGAGAGGCCTTTGTTTGGGGTGTTTACCGGCCACCTCTCCAAACATCTGCTTGTAAGTTTCTGGTATGATGTTGTTTTTGGGACATGCTGCGAGGTCTAAAATAATGTTTGGTTTATGTGTTAGCCGTTTTGGGATGGCAGGAAACGGGTCATTCTCTACCTCACACGGTCGGATTTCGGCCTTTGCCAGCAAAATCCGAATCCGAAGCCAAAATGGAGGGGTGGCATCTTTAAAAGATTCAAACTTTTAAATGCATCTTTGATCGAAAACTAAACTGTAAGCGGGATTGTCTGGGTGAGAAGAAAATCTTAATCCGTACTGAAGAGAGAGTTTGTCTCTCTTGTCGGACGGCGACCCTTCGCTTGCCTCCATATACAGACTTTCGACTGGACCGGCGCCGTAAGCACCCAAAGCAAGACGTAGCCCTTGGTGGTGCACAGGGTCTAGCATTTTCAGGCATGACGGTTTGGCTGATCCATAGACGATGCAACCGTAATCTCGTTTGGATCTGATCAGGGAGCGATAGAGATGTAGCACGGAGACTCGATCCGCACCCCATTCAGTTCCTTCTTCTTCTTCTTCTTCCCATGTAGTTGACTTGTCTATATAATCTGACGATTCCTCAACTGCACTATGTGCGACTCGACGCCCCTGCTCTGAGGCTAAAACAGGCTAAAACAGCATATATTAAGACCATTTAAAATATATCCTGAGATGATCTTTAGGATGTTAAGAGCTTTTTGACAGGAGAGTGTATGGTGTTTTACATGAGGTATAAAAGTAAATTTTTTGTCAAATATAAGTCCTAGAAATCTGGCCTCTCCTTTTACAGGAATTCGTAGATTTCCGTGAAGGTAGAGATCTGGGTCTCTGTGAAATTTCCTTTTATTATTAAAGTGGACGGCGACGGTGTTCTGGGGGGAAGATTTAAAGCCGTTTGTGTCTGCCCACCTCTCGACAGTGTTGAGTTGTAGTTGGTGTTTCCGCTCTATTCCATTTAACACCCCCCCTCCTGACGAGAAAGTCGTCTACGCACAAGGAGCAGTCAACGTTTCGTAAAAGCGTTTCAGTAATTGAATTTATTTTGATATTAGATAGGATAAAAGATAGAATAGAGCCCTGGGGGACTCCCTGCTCTTGATCAAATGGATCAGAGTTTAGCTTCACCTTGAAGGAAGGGTCAGAGCATTTAGGCGCAGTGGGAGTGCAGTAAGACTTACCGAGAAACAAACAAAGAAACACACAATCCCTCAACAAAATAAACTTAAAAGAGCGGACAAGGTGAAGAAGACCCATTAAATAATCGCCTAGAAGTGACATTAATAAACAGATGCATCCCGGGCAAAACTGGGTACCTCAGCGAGTTTATGCATGTAATTTGCTTTTTCAATACTTATGTAGTTATAGAGAACAAGACTGCTTAACCTTGTGGAAACAAATGGTGTTGGTGTGGGAATCGATGGAGATGATCTAATTAATGGTAAACGCTGTAAACGCTGTCCTGTATCGACTTGTTTTCTTGATTTATGAGGTGTATACCGACAGCATGGTGTAATTACATTGTCATCAACCCCACTTAAACATTTTATCGTCTCTTTAACACTCTGAAATGTGAAATGAAATTGCAGATGGAAGATAATATTACTGTCGTAACTCGGTTTTACAAATTTTTCAGGAGAGGCGAAAACACTAAAAACTTTCTTTATCAAACTTAATGGTCAGGCCGTTTTAAAAACTTATTCAACTCTTGGTTCTCAAAATTTAACCAGGGCCGAGGCTTCCTCATAATCAAATAATGAGTGATTACCCTTCGAATATTAATTGTAGAATTACTACGTTTTTCAGATCGAGCCCAACTCCAAGTCCATTTAGTCAGTTCAGCATTCTGTTCTACCTCGCTATTTTGGGTTTGCTGCTATAGTCTAACACCCCCCATCGAAAAACATCTTTGTAGGGACCTACACCATATGAACTGGCCCAAAATCAGTGATTAACAAAGACGAAGAAGACTTGACTATACCCAGAAGCTAGCTTGAGCATAGCTTGTATTCGCCGAAGTGGCGTAGCAGACAGCAAAATAGTGGGGGGAAAAAATAGGATCATAATCCAAGTTTGGCCCGATTTTACGTACCTATGCAGGTTTTTCATTATGCGGTCGTTTTCATCCCAATCGAAAGGTAAAGAGTAGAGTGAAAGAGTTTGTGTGGATTTTTGTTTGTTTGTTTGAGGTAATCTAAGAATAATTTACTCTACGCACAGCAAGAGCTAAGCATAATAATGTATAGTTTAGATCTAAATATAACTGTGATCAAAATCAGTAGAACGTATTATGAACATCAATTCACTTGATGGGTCGCTCAAACCTATACTGCAACGGCAGATAGCTACTTCTCCGAGATCGCTACACATTGTTGTGTCACAGAGCTGCCAGTTAAGCACTTTCTGCCACTTAATATTAATTGATCTTTTTCGAGAAACTTTATTAGATGGTAGAATAACAAAATCTCTGGCTAAGAATATGACAATGAAAACTTGCCGTTCAAATTATATTTTTAAAAATCTATAAAAAATATGAGTCTATAAGTCTGTTAGTATGAATGAATGGTATTTTCACATTAGTTTGGCGTGTAAATTGCTGCATTCCTGTCCTGTTGACAAGAATAGTCCGCTCTTTAGATTTTGCAGTGCCTACCACCCGTTTCATTATTTTAGTCCCTGCATTTATAATTATGTAAATATGACGAAGCGATACGTCCTATTATAAGGATCTTACTAGCTCAAACTCTGATTACCCTCTGCAGAGGGCCACGCTTCGCCCCTGCTTATAACACAACCTGTGCCCTATCAGGGGCTACAAACTATGTCAAAAACTTACCTCAATCTTATTATAAAACAAATTGTGGGGGGGGGGGGGGGGTTATTCGTTGTGGTGCAATTTTGACCCTTTTTTCTTGCTCAACGCTAGAGCCTAAATTATGACAGTTTCAACAATTATAAAGTTAATTTTCCTAAGTGTCAACGAATCCAGCCCACTCGCTTTTGTGTCAACCGATTATGTTGATCCAAGTTTCAAGTATTGTTAAATTAAAAGTCGCAAAAAAGTAAAATACAATGATCTTTGTTTTGGCTCCCAGTAGCAAGCTCACTGCACCGGAAACGATGTATTAATACGTCTTCAGTTCGGTGCGGGTAATTTCCCTACCAGAAATGAGTGCGTAGTGCTCTGATGCGCATGAAATCTGTCGTACTAAGACCGTGCAGTCTAATATAGGAAGCTTTCCAGACCAAAAAGAGAGAGGTGAAACGGTGAGTTCACAGGTTTATCCCGGATAATGCCGGGAACTTCATCTAGTTTTTGAAAAAAATATAAAATGTAGAGTTACGACAGTTTTCCAGGCTGCCCTCGATGTATAATTAATCTATACAACCTGACGATAACAATCACTAAAGCAGACATTGCATAACCACGATGAGTACAATAAAGGAAGGTATTTATGACATAATAAATTTAATGGTAGGTCAATGGTGACAGCGGCGGCAATAAAAGTGATTAATTGTGCAATGAACATGTTTCACAGGTGCGTTTTTTAATGACCCAATAGTATGATCTGGTTTAATAGAAAGTGGCATAGAATGAGAGATGACGAGGATGAGTGGGGGAGAGAGGGCGGAGAGACAGAGGGGACGGGAGAGCTAAGAAGAAAGTGGGGGTGGGGGAGAGAGAGAGAGAGGGGGGGCAGGGGAGGACATAGAGGCAGTGAAGGAAAGAGTGAGAAAGAGAGCGTGAGAGGGAAAAAGAGAGAGGGTGGGAGGAAATGAGGGGGGAAGCTGGTAGATCCCAGGCACCACCGACTGCCTAATCTAGTTAATATACAGAAATTAAAAAAATAGATATCAGTCATGATTATTTATATTACACGTCTTTTGTCATCGTGTGCGCTATTTACAAGAGGTATTAACATTTTACTACACTATTACTCTTACGATAATTATATCGACCATTTGCTGGGAAAATATAAATGTCAACATCGTATAATTAAAATTTATGGTCGATTCGCCCACCGCCAGTAGACACTGGACGGCTGCGACATCGAGCACAAGAGCGCTAGATCAGACAGTCCTTGCCTTGTCTTTCCTGCTCACCGGCAGTGGCTCTGCTAATCTGACAGATTTGGGACTAGATCAGGAAACACCATTTTGCCCTATCTTGGCCTCTTGGGCAGTGTGTTCTCGTGTCTCATGACCAATGTTTAAATCCATCAGTAATGCTTTCAGTGAATCATTGAAAGAAGTACATTTTAATTATTCGCCGACGTCTGCGAACAAGATCTGGATTATCTTATTTTGTCTTATTTTGATACTTCTTGTTTTACTTGCTGTTGTACTTTTTAGTATTTGTATTTTTGCAGGCTTATTTTATCCCATTTTTGGGAAGGGGGAATGGTGGTAGGGATCAGCTGTTGTTGTTGTTGTTTTTTACCCGGGCAGCGGCCTTGTTAGGCCTGCTCTTCTCGGCGTCCAACAGTCAAGGTATCTTTAACGTGCGCAACGCGCATATTATGGGCCATCCGAGGTTTTCGTTCATGTCCGAGAAGACCAGGTGCTCGTTCCTACCTACCATAGGATCAATGACAGGAAATTCTCTCAAAATTCGAACATGTCTTCATCGACCGGGAATCGAACGCGGTACCTTCGACATGGGAGGCGAGCACCTTGACTCTAGACTAACGTGTCCCATCCCCCCTCTCCCTTTGACTGTTTTGATTGTCCCCTTTTGATTAGATGTTTCATAAAGGGCCAGATTTATACCCGGGGTAGTAGACCTTTGTTTCTCTATAGTCCATTTGTGATAGATAACTGGAGGCCACCAAGGGAACAGTTAACACTCGTCCTGCGTTGAGCGAACTCGTCCACGTTACACCTGACACGCACACGTGTCTCGGGTAAAAATCGTGAGCGGGGATAGCCGCCGGTTAGCCAGTGGCTTGTAAAAATGTAAGCCGATCGTTGGTGTTTTGCCACTTATCTTGGCGGTCGGGTCAGTCGGGTCATTTTGGATACATGTTTTACTTTAGCATTCAATAACAAAAATAAAATGCTGGATAAATCATTAGTGACCCTACACCATTTGGACAAAGTTCTTTTGTCTTTTGATGAAATCGATATTTTTGTGATATCGTTTAAATATCGCTATTTTGGTCATCATCGATAATTTCGAGATTTTAAAATGTTTTGTTTTAATCATGCCATTTTGGGGGGGGGGGGGGGGGTGTCAGTTATTAACAGGCGAACTCTCAGTTTTCAAAAGCAATAAAAGCTCACATGGCCTAGAGTCGACCGGAGGAGGGAGTGGGAGCTAGGGATGAGTAATTGGGCAGACTGGGTCAGTAGATTTAAGTATTGAAGATAGAGCTGACAGGGCATGTGAACGATGATTTTTGCAATCTGGTTTTATTCGCTCAAAACACACCCTGATACCTCTTTATCACACCGAGGCTGATATTTTCTGTATAGACAATGATTTTGTGTGTTTATTTTTTTAAAGAAAAAGCTTTCGCGGTGTCTTGTGACAATATGTGCGCTACGTTATGAACACCTTAGCAATCCCCGAAAGGGGCCGGGTAGACCTGCACTAGGCATGCACTGTGCGCTGTTGCTTGATGCATATTTTTTTTTTTTTTTTAATGAAGCCCTACCAATTTGAATTGGCAAAAATTATAAGACCTAGGCCAGGGAGAAAGATCTCAGGAATGGAGACGGCATTGAACGATTAATGTGGGACTGGTCATAGACTGGTGAGCCGAGTATTATTTTCAGTCACTATGAAGGAAATCACTTATCTACATCCACTGTATTGATAAACGCCACAAAATATTGTTCTACATATTATTATAAAGTTTATCTTGGTAAATCCAGACTTATTTGGAATTAACTAGTTCTCATTAGATCTAGATCTTGTTCTCTAGCATTTTCGTATTTAATTTACAAAAATTTGTCTTTTCGTCTTATCAACAGGAAAGTCTGAGAAGAAGAATTATTTTTCTAGACACTGAAGCATTCTTCCTCTAAGTAGCAGATTGTTGTTTTAGTAATACCTTTTAATTTTTTTGTACATTCATCATTCTCAGCAATTTTGTATGTAAGCCTATAAGCTTTACTTCTTAGAAAGACTATTTCGCTCATAACTTCCCCATTCAATTCATCTTTAAATTTATTAATTACCTTTTATTTTTAGATGAAGAGAAAATGTTCTTTTGGATAACCACTTGTGTCTAGGTGCCATTAAAACTGTGTCATCTGCATAATCTAAGGTTGTTAGGATTTTCTCCATTTACTTTAAGACCAGGGAAGTCTTCTAAGTTCCTGAATCATCTCGCTGTATAGATTAAAAAGATCAGGTGACATCACGCATCCCTGTCTCACTCCTCTTTTAATTTTTTTGAATTCACTGTCTCTACTCTTTAATCTCCCACTTTGGCATTAAAGTCGCCCATTACTATCTTCATATCTTGGGATTTTAGATAGTTTTTTGCTCTATCTATCTCTTCATAAAATTTTTCTATTTCTTCATCTTCGCTTTCTGGCGTTGGGGCCTATACTTGAATAATGCTTATATCTAGAAGTTTAGCTTCTAGTTTGGCGACAATAACTCTGTCTGATATGGGGCACAAGCTTTTGAGGCTTTTTATTGTTGTTGTTTCATCGCAGAAAATGCCTGTTCCTCTTTGGTGTTTAACTCCTATTGAAAATATCAATGTTTTGTTGTTCATCTTTATTGACCCTGCACCGATCCATCTTACTACTGCGTAATACATGTCAATAAATTACACATACAGAATGAGCACTGGATGGAATTGAAATTTTTCTTGTCTTGTAAATTCAGTCAGGTTACGATCTATGAGAGCTAGGCAAATTTGTTGCTTTGAACAATCAAGAGTGTGTTTTTATTAATATCAATCCAAGCTGTCTGTATCATTTTATAGGAAATGAAAAAAGAAATTAGTTAAACATGACAATAGTTTCAAACAACAATGTTACAAGATTTACGTGGGGGGGGGGGGGAGGGGGGGGCGCACAATCAGCACATAGATAAGATCATCATGTAATTTTCTTAATCCTGAATAGTACATCTCGGGACCTTTGACCTTACGGTGATTTTGTTTGTACCAGTAGTTCACAGATGGTTCTAAACGACCTCACCCCCGAGCGATTTAGTTAGAAGAAAGCAAAGAAAGGGGGCCATTAAGGCGAAAATGATGAAGGGGGCGACGGAGCGGGAGGCGAAAATATTAATGGAAGATGATTTGGGAGGCAGATACACGGGGCAGCCTCAGTACACAGAACAGAGACACGTTCAACATTTACAAGGTTATTTACTTGGACATATAAGACTCTCAAGGGGCGACATGATGATAATGAAAGTTGTATCGTTTGACGGTTTTAGTTTTAAACAGAAAACTGTCATGCGACTCAGAAATAGAACTTCGGGGCTTGCTATATTTTTGTTTGTTTGGTGTTTTCTTTTAGCATGCTTTTGTGGGGGAGGGGGAGACGGGAATAGCAGAACCAACACATATAATTGTGCAATGTTCATATGTAATTAAATACACAAAAAAAGGTATATGACCTGGTCATGTTATATCTACCTCGCTACCAGAAGCCTCAGGAGCCATCGTGCAGGTTCTTTTCATTTTCTTCTTGTTGCTCCAAGACCTGGAATTCGCTGCCTCAAAACCAAAGAGATATACCAAAATGATGGAATGCAACCACAGCTGTTTCTGATGGTTGTCACATGTTTTTGTATGATCTTTGTGTATGTGGATTGAATGTGAGTTGGGGAATGACTGTGAAGCGCTTAAAGCTTGTATTTGACCGGGTGAATAGCTATAAATGTTATTTATCATTACCTGATTTTATTCTTATTATGTTTAAACGGGATAGCCCTAGAATATCTTTCAGAGGTAGTGGAATCATACCACGTACTTTAAGATCAGCAGAGGCGAAACTTCTTGTGAGACCCACAGTCAGATTGTCGCTTGGTGAAAAGGCTTTTTCTATTGGTGGGCCTAAATATTGTGGAACAACATCAGCGTTGACACCAGGAAACGTGAGAACAGCGTCATATTTCAAAACAGAATTGTTCACGATTGTTTTTCTTGAAACTGAATGATGTCCGTTTTTTTTTTATCTCAGAGGTTTGAGGATGAGAGTAGATCAAGAAGTGTTTGTTAATGTATGTGAGTGGGAGTATAATATGATTTGATCTTATGTTAATCCTGTTTCTAGACACTTTTGGTGTTGTGTCGAATGAATCTGTAAAATCTATCATCATGGCATCGCCATCAAAATGTTGTGACCTCGATCCTATTCCTACATTTTTGGTTAGATCTTGTATTGATGAACTGGTTCCAACTATTACAAAAATAATAAACAACTCTATTTTAAGTGGGTCTGTCCCTGATTATTTTAAAACAGCCTGGGTAACACCACTTTTGAAAAAAACGACTTGATCAAAACGTTGAAAAATTATAGACCGTCTCAAACCTTCCTTTTCTTTCAAAAATCCTTGAAAAGGTGATATTACAACAACTAATGTGTCATTTGAGAAATAATGACCTGTTGGAACCATTTCAATCTGCTTACAGAAGTAACCACAGTACTGAAACTGCACTATTAAGAATCATGAATGACATATTAGTAAAGGCAGATTCTGGAAATATTACTCTGCTAAATTTGTTGGATCTATCAGCAGCGTTCGACACCATCGATCACGAAATCCTGCTCAGAAGGCTAGAAACATCGTTTGGAATCAGAGGGGTCGCCCTTAAATGGGTCGAATCTTACCTGTCAAATCGCCACCAATTTGTTGTAACCAACAAAATAAGATCTTTTTCTTATGCGCTTCAGTATGGCGTACCACAAGGCTCAGTGCTTGGTCCTATTTTGTTTACTATCTATACTATTCCACTTGTACATGAAATAAAGAAATTTAATTTACAATATCATTTCTATGCTGATGATACCCAGCTCTACAGTTCTGCCTTGCCATGCGATGTTGACAGCCTTCTGCAGCAGGCTGGAAACTGTATAACAGAAATTAAAAGCTGGATGAACCAAAACAAACTGGCACTAAATGAGGATAAAACTGAGGTTATTTTATTAGGCCGTGAGCGGGTTCTGCAAGAAGTGGACAGAACTGAGATGATAATTGGCACTAATTCAATAGAAATTTCAAAAAAAGTAAAAAACCTAGGGGTTTACATTGATTCAAATCTTTCTATGTCATCTCAGGTTAGTCACCTCATTCGTATTCTATACATGGAAATCTGGAAAATTGGTAAAATCAGACATCTTATTTCAACTGAAACTGCGGCTGTTTTAGTAAATTCTTTTGTACTTTCAAAGCTTGACTATTGCAACTCCCTTTTGGCTGGAATTTCACAAAAAAATATTAGAAAACTCCAAATTGCTCAAAACAATGCAGCGAGACTTGTTTTGAAGAAAAAGAAAAGAGATTCAGCACTGCCACTTCTGCAGAGTTTGCACTGGCTGCCAGTCGAGAAAAGAATAATGTACAAATTGTCATCCATTTGTCACAAATGTGTCAATAATACTGCTCCATCGTACCTAGTTGATTTAACTGATTACTATGTTCCATCTCGTCAACTAAGATCATCATCTGACACTACAAAATTGAAAGTACCTAAAATGAATCTGTCCACTGTAGAAGAAAAGTCCTTTTCATTTCTTGGCCCTACCATCTGGAACACTCTTCCAAAGACAACCAGGGAAATTAATGACATTGGTTCTTTCAAACGCCATCTGAAGACCCATTTCTTTCAGACAAACTAGGCTAGGTGTTTTTCGGCAGCAACAATAGTAAATATTTTTGAATTTCTTTTGTGTATGCGTGTGTGTGTGTGTGTGTGTAAGAGTTTGTTAAAGCGCCCAGAGTTTGTCATCGACGGGGTTGGGCGCTATATAAATGCAACATATTATTATTATTATTATTTCTAATTTCAGTTCAGCGCCTTAGAGTAAATCATTATATTTCTTTTTACATTTTTGTGTGGATTTGACCGCTATGCAAGTTAATTATTAAATTACAGCACATTTTGAGAGACAAATGACATTTTTTTTTTCATTTAGATTTTGTCGAGAGTGAAGATCTCTTCTACATGCAGGTAATGTATTGTTATCCAAGGGATCAAACCAAACAAATATTAAAAAATAACAAGCTTGTTAATTTTGTTTATTGCTTCCCTTGAGGGCTGGTGTGAAAAACGGTGTCATGGTATAATTCAATTTTTTTTTGTGCGACAACAATAATAACTGGGAGTGGTTAGAATTTAGTAAACATATGCAATACTGTTATCAACTCTCCGAGTAAATCATTAAAATACTAAATTCCACTGGCTTATACTGAAATGATGTCTTTTGCTTTTTGCTCAAAAGCAGCCAATAATGGCACTTGGATCCCTTCTGATTCTAACCCCCTCAACTTACCTTAATGCTGTTAACCGAGTTGCAATTTCCCCTTATAGAAACGTATTATCCGAGACACAGAATACCGAGGCGGATCATTCCTTCTTTCAGTATAGGCCCATTGCGGATATCGGCCATTTTAGTTGTAAGGACGACCCTAACCATGGCGACGGTGGCAATGATTTTGATTCTTTAGCTGATTTGCACTGCGAGCACCTCAGGCGTCGCGAACCAATCGGCGGCGAGCTAAAAAAAAGTTCACTGCAGTAATCAATGACATGTGTGTACACGCATATGGGAGAGGTTCGTCAATTCTTTCACTTCCTTTCCCTTGTTTACACGGATGGTAGGGAATCTGACAAGCTTGGATCCATCCTTTCCACCCCTGTCATAGCAGCCAACTGCAATGCAGCCAGCAGACATTTTAACCGCTTAGACATATCTCGAAGTTACTCTCGTCAGCTGATCCACCCGCCATTTTGGGTGTCGGAAGTACAAAACAAAACCACTCTGTGACGTCATTCGCAATGGGCCTATTAAAAGTATTCTGTCCACAACTTGCGCGCTTATAAACACGGTGAGCATTAGTCACAGAGCTATGTGTAGTAGTTAGGTTTTTTTTCGTTCAACTATGAAGGTGTGTGGTGCGAATTGTTGCATTGTTGACATGGATGATACGAGCGCAAGACAAAGGACGGAATTTAGCGAATTGAACCGTCGCGGCATTCTCAGTCTCGGATATTATCGAATGAGCTATTCTTACTCATGCTGCTTTTGGATAACACTGAACAAATATCAGAATATTGTGTCATTTGCCCCTTTGCGCTGTAAGACTTTTTTCTACATTTATAAATCTACTTATCCTTGATCGAATGTCAATGAGGATAAAGTAAATTAATTTTGATATGAATCTGTGTGTGCTGTGTTGTCTTGGATGCCTAGACAGTGATTAAATTATACATATTAAACTTTTCTTCAGCTGCAACTAGGGAACATGAAAAGCTTGAAAGTTTATCTGTTGGTTGGTGTCGCGAATGTGGTTTATAGCAAACGACTGCAATTCAAGAGGAAAACACACACTCGACGAACACACTAACTTTCCTACTGGAATTAATTAACAACTCAAATGAATTAGTTTTGTCAGACCTGTAGGGCCACAATAATGTATTGAGTTAGCTGAATAAGATAACATATATAAATGAAATGACCATCAGGGTAACTGCAAAATAAGAATACAATTTTAGAATGGACTAAAAGGTCCTAGTACTGGATCAAATATAACTAATGACTCATAGGAGATAAAAAATTTAATGTTTTGAAACCTGGTAGCTAAAATTTAGTAAAATTCTATATATTGGGGTACCATATTATTTTTGGCTATTGTGGGATTATAAGAGTTCAAAACCCTACAAAACTATATATTTTCTTGAAGTAGATATAAAATACTATCTGTTTATGTTGAAAACATCTGTTTTTATTGAAATTATGGGATGTTCATATACTATAGAAATAAAATGATTTATTCATCACTCGACTTGTGTTATTGTTACCTTTGTTGTCTGATGCCATTACATACACAAAATGTGAGTCACAACCATAAAAACAACTCTAATACATTCAAAAACATATATACAAATGAATTCAATAGATCTAGCTAGATCTATATACAGAAAGAGAGAAAAAGAGAGAGAGACAGAGGGAGAGAAAGACAGACAGAGGGACTTACGGAGAGGAAGAGAACGAGAGAGAGTGGGTAGATACGCTAAAGTAATAATAATAATAATGGATGGCATTTATATAGCGCATATCCATTACAAAAATGCTCTATGCGCTTTACAGAAACATGTCAAAAAATACATGGGTAAACTCACACACACAACCCACATTGATACACACATAATAATAATAATAATAGATAGCTTTTACATAGACTAGAAACTCTCATACAAATGACATTTGAACATCCTTTTAAACTGTGACAATACTTGCGAACTGCGGACATCTAAAGGAATCTCATTCCACACCCTGGGCCCAACATGGCTGAAAGCCCTTTCACCAAAACTTTTTAGGTTCACTACGGGTACTTTTACTCCTTTAGTCTAAGGTTGTCAGAAGATGATCTTAATGCTCTTGCAGGGCGATGCAGTTCTATAAGTTCTGAAATATACTCTGGCGACATGTTGTTGACACATTTATAACAAAATAAAGCCAATTTATATTTTATTCGCTGCTCAATAGGTAGCCAGTGGAGCTCCTTAAATAGTGGTGTTATGTGATCTATCCTTTTTCTTCTTGTTATTAGTCTTGCAGCATTATTTTGGATTAACTGAAGCTTATTGATTTTACTTTTTGGAAGACCACTTAGCAGTATGTTACAATAGTCCAGCCTAGAGAGAAACAGCGATGTTACAAGCTGTTTTGTTACTTCAGTAGTTAGGCAGTGCCGTATACTGATGATTTTCCGTAACTGGAAATTAAGATTCTTACACAGCTGACTAATAAATGGTGACATTGACATCTCTGCATCTAAGATTGTGCCCAGATCTTTTACTTTACTTGTCATTTTAATAAGATGGCCATTTTACATTGAGATCTGGTGGATTGATTTTTTGTTTTGGATTCGTTATGAGCATAACTTCTGTTTTCTCATCATTTAGTTTTAGCTTATTATCATCCATCCATTTCTTAACTTCTTGTATGCAATGCTCCATTGTTTTTATCGTATCATCTAGGTTTTCAAGATCACATGCTTTATATATTTGGCTATCATCAGCATATTGGTGGTATTGAAGATCATATTTTCTGAAAATATCAGCAAGAGGTTGGGTGTATAATGTGAAAAGAATTGGGCCCAAAACAGAACCTTGAGGTACCCCAAAATTGAGTGTTTGGACATTAGAACAACTATCATTGACTCTCACACATTGTTTTCTATTTGAAAGATAGGACTGAAACCATGACAGTGCATTTCCTGCAATACCAAAGGTCTTTTCTAGACGATGTAATAAAATGTTATGATCTAAAGTATCAAAGGCAGCAGACAAGTCCAGAAGTACAAGAATACATACTCTTTTGTCATCGAGCTCTAGAAGAATATCATTCACTACTCTGAGGATAGCAGTCTCAGTACTGTGGCCCTTTTTGTATGCCGACTGGAATATCTCATTCAAATCATTTATTTCAATGTGCTCCATGATTTGCCTCAACGCTGATTTTTCAAGGATCTTGGACATAATTGGTAAGTTTGACACAGGCCTATAATTTTTCACATTATTTACGTCGAGCCCAGCTTTTTTAGTCAAAGGTTTTACAATTGCCTGTTTGAAAGAATCTGGTACAACACCAGTTCTCAGAGAAACATTGATTACATGAGTAATGGATGGCAATAACTCATCAAGATATAATTTCACAAATGTCATCGGAAGTGGGTCTAATTCACATGATTTGGATGGTGAGTTTTTGATAAGATCTTTAATCTCAGTCTCAGCCAACATCTGGAAATCAGTCAATTTCCTGCCTTCAAAAACACATAGTTCAGGTAATAAATTGGCAACATTGTTAAAATTAGATCTGGTACGTTCAATTTTTTCATAAAAATACAATGAAAACATTTCACATAAGTCTTTATGGTCACCCTGTGGAAAGACCGAACTTGTTTCTTTCCCCAAAAGTTTGTCAGAGAGCAGAAAAAGATCTTTACATGTTTTAACACTGCTAAATTTTTGGATAAAATAACCCCGTTTGAGTTTCTGAATCAATTTTACAACATTGTTTTTACTTTCTTTGAAAATGTCACTGTGAACTTGCAATTCCGATTTCCTCCATCGCCGTTCATCTTGGCGTCTTTTACGTTTTAATTCTTTAATTTCAAGGGCGAACCATGGTGACCATGGTCGATGTGATACCCTCCTTGGTGTTACCGGAGCATGTTGGTCTAATGTTGTTTTTAGAGCAACATTGAAGTTTTCCATTGTCATGTTGTTTGCTGCCTGATTCAAGTTTTTTTTTTAGATCATGTCTGAAATCCGTCTCGTTGATGTTCTTTAAGTTCCTGGATTCAAACGTTTTCTTTATCGTCAGAGAGTCATCTAAAATATCTGTAGTTGAGTAATAAATGTTTACTATATATATTATATAGATTTGGTCTTTTAGCAAATGAACAAGAGAGGTAAAATAACTAAGTAAACCACCTATTTTGATGATATTTGCAGTAAAAACGAACCCTCACCTTCAGTGGAGTCTGAGTCACCAGACTCAATATCTTCCTCACTTGTAAGGCCTCTTTCATTGTCCGATTCATCCATAATTTTGAACGAAATTTGGCAAATTACCACTCAAAATGTGCTTCAACACCGTCAGCCGCCATTTGCAATCAACCGGAGGTGGCCAGGTAGCAAATACAAGCGTATTGCCCGAAAGAAATACGGAGGCCAAATCGGACCCGAATTCGACCCCGGCGCGGTCTACGGATGATCCCGAATCCGACCCCGGCGCGGTCAAGTGGTTAATACAAATTATAGTCTTCGCTGTCTCAGCACACGCCAGCTCCATTGCAATGGCTCCTGTCATAGATTCTAATACTGGCACTGCCTGGCTGTGACTCTAGGAGCAGACTCTCATACTGCTGGTAACATCTGAATTCTGACATACAATTACAATGCATACCATTTTTACCTGGCTATCAAGAACCAGGGAATATCAGCAAAGGCATTGGATGGTGGACAAAGTCCGGGTAGCTGTTAGCTGGAGCTCGTCATTTCTAGGCTCCTCATATAGATGGTCTGCTCTATTGCGTCTCTGTTTCGATCTGGCTCGAAAATTAGCCGACCACTCCGCAGTGGATACTTTTCTGCATGTGATAATGGACATAGGTATGGGCTGACTTTTATAATGTCTAGCCACCTGCAACTACCGTCCAAATCCCTAGATTTGATTGGTGCGGTCATGCGAGCTGAGCTCGCAGTATTAATTTATTCTATTGTGTAAGTCGGTTACGGCCTTGCACTAAGACAGACAAGGTCGTCTTCTAAATAGGTTAATAACAATTAAATCCAAAAATCTTATTAACTTGACTCAGCACAATTCGTGCTTTCACGAACCACTGAATGTCAACAGTCAATTACAACCACCTCACACCCTCTAACAATGCTATTGAATCACGAACTGGAGCTGCTCTGCCCTCCCTGGTTTACCTACACATATTCCTTTTTAACCATCTACAGTTTTTATGTCAAAAAAAAACTCAAAACATGTTGCTCACTAAAACAGCTCAGGGACACTTCACTAGGTAGTTTGTTTTTTTTTAAACTCTGAATTCAACCCGTGGCCTAGCACGGCATTTATACACTTAACCTGCTCTTGACAGTTGGTTGGTTGGTCGGTCGGTCGGTCGGTCGGTTATGTGGATGGGTAGTTGGTTGATTGGCCGGTTGGTTGGATGGGTGGTTGAGTAGTTGATGGGTGGGTGGGTGGTTAGGTGGTCGATTTGTTGGGTGGGTGGGTGGATGGTTTCAGTTTTGTCTTCAGTCAAAATAAATTTTTATCAATCAGTGTTGCTTTTTTACTTCGCTTCAGGTGATTTTAAATGTACGTTATTTCAGATGGGAGAATGAATGTGTTCAAAAAACAAAAATTTTCCTATTGATGCACATGTAATAAGTAATCATATGCTGGGTTATTTTGTTCACATGATGCGTACGTTCTGTCCAGCATGAGTGAACAAAATCACAAAGAACACTTTGAATGCTTTTCTTTATTGTAATTTCTGACTTTCAACTGATTTGCCCATGAAATTCATTTTCCTGTAAGAATCACAAAATCCATACAATATAAGGGTTCAATCTTTAATGCAGCCGTCTTGATAGATCCATTAAATTTGCCACGTCTTAGGATCAGAAAAGGGGTGGGGGCCTTGCTGTAAATAGACAGAATACAGAGTGAACTTCACGCCTTATTAATTGTGTGGGTTAGGAAATTAAGGAAAACATGAAAGTGAGTTTAAATTAATCATTCTGCTAGCCAACTCCTTTACAAGAGTATCAACGACAATACAAGTATTTGAGCCAACTAACAAGTGAACCTTTTTGGCATCATAACCACCCGAGCCCTAGGTCTTCCTTACTGCTCCTCCGACTTAAAAGACAAAAGAAAGCTAGAAGGCCTCTGATCAGCGGGTGGAAGTTGCAGCAGTGTGCGCACTTGTCCAATCAATACTGAAGTAATGGTCTATGGGATAGGTGTGTTTCAATGTTACAAACAGTAAATAATATTTTAACCATTATTTTTAATTTAATATAATTTGATCATTCATTGCGTTGATTAACTGCCATACTTAATACTGAAGAAATGATGCCGAAATTACGCAGGTGGTGCTCACACTTTCACCATAAAAATTATGATGATCTCCACAGTACTTTTAAGTTCAATTTTTACCAATTGGAATTAACACTAATAAGGAGGATTCATTGCACGTCATTTTTTTTTTCATGATAAGACTGTTTTACCACTAGCATTGTCTTTCGATACCCGTTTGTATTGATAAAATGTTATAATTTTACATCCAATGGCCTATGCTGAATATGCTTCTGTATACTATGCTGATTTATTATATTACCTATAATAAATATTGTCTGGTATACTACCAAAAAAAAAAAGATTCTTTATGTAATATTTCATAATTAAAAATACCACTTATTTCTTGGGCAGTCTTTGTTTGATGCTGCTCTATAATAAGCGACGGTAATTCTTGTTTGTTCTGTCTGCATTTTCTGAAAGACTTGAGATCCTTTAATTTGTAGAATAGGTATAACCAATGCATCCTTTGACACTTGCTTAAAATGCGTTGTGACATTTATCAGACTGTTTCACTATTCCGATTTCTTCTACATCCCTTTCATAATATTAAGCCACAAATGTTTAACGTCGAGTCTCTTAGTTGAGTAAAAATTGGAGTTCGAACAAACAAGAAATAGGGTCGCGATTAGTCTACTTATTTCGACTTTGAATTGTTTGCTGTCTTCTTTTTCAGTTCTTTAAATTTACCTGAACCTGTATGAATTTGCATGTTACAACAGTTAAAAGAATAACAAATATAACATTCCTAGCCAGATAGAGCAGTAGAGAGTGAGGAATAGAGGGAAAGAGGTTGGTTGGTAAATGGACAAGAAAGTAGGTGTGAGAGACAAGTGATTTTGAAGATATGTACAACGTTAGAGCACTACATCAACCTCACTAGTTCAGTACATATCCCATGAATATCATTAAGACCAGGAAACCAATGCTGAGGCAAACAGATTGGCAAACAGAAGATTTTCGGATCCCTGTGAGCTGATTCAAAATATATTAAAAATATCATAAATTAGTTTTTGAGTTCTCCCAATCTACTTTACCTGTGGCTGCTGGCTGGCAACAATAGCAGGATTCACCTGGTTCAACCGAATTAGATGAAAATGTCATAGCAGAATATTTAATCCTGCAGCAGTATATCTGAAACGTAGTAAGCAATGGTCGATATTTCAGGACAAGGCGATACTTGGCACCAGTTACTGTCTAAACCGCTGAAACTACAAGGTTCAAAATTATTATGCAGGTTACAATTGATACTCAGATCATAAGGCGACCTTTGATAATTTCTTTGATATGATGTGTCTATTCTTCAAGGGCTTCAATACTGGTTTGGTGGAAAGGACTCAGAGAGTGCTAGCGGTCCACGGGTCAGGGGGCGCAATGCTTGCAGAGCCCCGGAAACAAGCAATCCACGCTAGGCCACTCCTAGGAGCATTTTTTTTTTAATGTGTTAATTCTAAACGTCCTCATATAAACAGAGGTGAGGACTAGACATGAAGAAAATTCCTGAGATCAGTGTAGAGATCCATCAAAAGAGCATACACATTATGAATTACATAACATGACTGATATAAAGCTTCAAAACAATCCCTCCCCTCCCCCATGCATAATTTAATATTAATGTAAGAGTCACTTGATAAAAGAAATTCGGGAATTCATGTCTTTTTGTCAAAAGACTTGAGAAACGCTATCTTCCGTCGCCAGTCACTCTTACTGCTCTTTTCCACAGCATCCGCTCCGCTCCGCTATTTTTACGGAAAATGACGTGTGAAAAAGTAAAACTCGCTTTACCTGCATATCTTGTCCACAGCATCAGTTCCGCTCCGCTCCTTACCGCTATAGAGGCAAAGAGAACTTTTCATACGGTCATTTTCCGTAAAAAAATAGCGGAGCGGATGCTGTGGACAAGAACACTTAGAGAGCTATTGACTCAGAACATAATCTAGATCTACTATGATGAAATAACTATTGTACTCCACCAACAGTCTGGTATCTTATCTGAATAATCAAATTAGAGACGAGCTTGGAGAGCATCTTACCTCTCCGTTCCTGGCGACACAGTCGACGAAATCCGAAACAAGCATCACATTACAGGTGACCCTCGCTTGTTTCTTTAATTTCATCTCCTGTGACGTCAGTTACTCTGTCGGTAATATGAGACTTTAGAGCTATAGCAGCAATGGGCTTATCAATGAGGAGCAGACAAAGAGATCATTGTATTTTACCATCATAACATTTTTAAAAGATTGCCTGAAACTAGAATAAAGTTAATTGGGATTTTTTTTTATTTTTAACTGTCATCCAAATTCTACGCAGAGCTGAGCACAAAAAAAAAAGTGATGGGGGGGGGGGGGGCAACTGTACCACAATAAAATACTTTCGCCACTATTTTATTTTATTATAGAATATGCTTACGGATAATCGTGTTAAGTGATATTGTGTGATCTCTACAAGGTATTAGCAAAAAACTGATGTGTGATAAAAGGAAATTAATGTTAAGTGTCATATTTGCCTGCCTGACTACTTTTTCATACACATGGTAGTTCTGACTTTGGAGGGTTAAGCAATCTGGGCAATAATTTTATTATAATAATTAGCCGCTGTTTCGTACAGATTACCATCGTGGATCTTGGTGCAGACGGTGACACAAAGTAGCGTTCACTAACCTTGCCGCCCTTGACAATAGACAAGCGATCTGTGCACACCAGCCGTCCTTCTAGACATGGCTCTAATTCATAGATGAGAAGAAAAGAAATGACCATAGATATCATGTATCACTGATTTTCTTCGAGGGAGATTGGGGTGAGATATTGTATATATCGTGTTGCGTGCAGTGGTGAGGGGTATGGATACTATGTTGATACGGATATGATCTGAGTTTCTGACGGTGGGATTAAGAAAATTCCTCACTGACTGGCCGGGCCCAAGTAAAAAAGATTTGCCATAGGGCGCTTTATATAAAAATGTAAAAATTCACTTTTTTCCAGAAAACGCTTTGCCATTCTTTATAAAAAGAAAACAACAAAGGATATAACATATCATCTCCGTCGTGATGAAACCTCGCAAGTGGTCAAATTTTCGAAAATCGTTTTTTTTTTGGTCTGCTAGATTGTTCATACTTTTACTAAGCTACATGTTGTGTTAAAAGATTATATTTTGCTAAAGACCTATACAAATGGGTGAAATCTGAAAAAAAAAAAGGCTATCCGTGAATTCCGCCGTGATGAAACCTCGCCACTCTGGTTGAGGGGTCTCAACACGACAGTTCTCAGTTTCCTAGGTGTGCTTACGAGGTTCTCACAGAACAATATGCTAGGCTTTGAGCTGCATTATTCTTGACAAGATTTACATGCTTGTTTTGTCATTCAGAATTCAATAATGGCTGGGTTGATCTAGCGCCTAGCTCATAATAAATAAAATTCAAAACCCAGTGCCACTGTGCATAGAAAAGCTGAAAATTCAGCAGTCAAATTGAAAGCACCTGCAGGAATTGAAGCTGTTGTGCTCAAAGATCACCACCATTTCATTTTTTTTCCTCATTTTTTTCTCTTTAGACTAAGCTGTGTTTGTGCATTTCCTGGACTCTTGCGTCGATTTCTTTTAAATCTTGGCCAGCATAGATATTTCTCTGTAAAGAAAATAGTTTGAATTTTCATTCTTAAGTTTGTAACTCACAGCGGGAGAGAAGCTATGATATGATAATTATGAGCTGGCAAAAAATGTGGGGTAAGAGTGAAGTGAATACTTAAGGTACCCGGTGGCTGTAAACATGATTGTGGCTTTTTGAAAAGAGAAAGAGCAAACAGAAAAGATGCGATGGAGAGGGTGGAGAGAAAGAGAGGGACGGAGCCAGAGAAATAAAGAAAGAGGGAGAAAGAGGAAAAGAAAATGAATTGACCAAGGGCAGGAGGGAGAAGAGGACAAGACCAAGAGAGACAGGCAGACAGAAACAGCCAGAGAGGGAGAGGGAGACAGCAACGAGAAAGGGAGAGAGAGAGACAGGCAAAGGGAGAGAGAGACGGACATACAGTCAAAGAGACAGAGACAGACAAAGAGAGACAGACAGACAAAAAGAGAAAGAATGAAGAGTGTTATTCAGAAATGCATTGTTTACAGTAAACCATAGGACAAATTGTCACCAAAAACAAAACAAAAAAAGAATGTGCCTGCTGTACTTTGTTATTAATCTGTGCGGGAAAAAAAGTTTTCGGTCAAAAATCTATACGATCAGTCTAAACAGCCCTCAACCAAACCAAGCAAGTCATTGACTGGGCCGTGTTGAAAACTGGCAATGGGGGTGTTGCCTACTTGTGTGGTTTAATCATGGCCAAAATTAACACCAAACTTCTCGTCAGATTGATTCTAAAATAACCATTATTAATGTTAAGGAAAGAAATATCAATGCTTATGACTCTTAGATGTTTTGTAACCTACATGTCAAATTTGGAGGGAAATGGGCTGCCCGTGTAAAAGAAAATCAGTTTTGCGTCTCTCCTGTAAAATTTTGTCAGCGGGAGTTGCGAGGTTTCATCACGACCGAGTCGATATAATGTAATGTTACATATTTACATTATACATCTTATTATCATCATGGTAGAGTTCGGTTGATTTATGATTTTTTAAAAAAGGAGGGTGAGATAACAGATAATGTAATGTTATACAAGTACAGCTTATCGTCATGGTTAGGTCTGGTTGATTTATTTTTTAAAAAGAGGTGGGGGGGGGGGGGGGATAATAATTATATTTTATACGTGAACATCGTTTTATCATCATGGTTAGGTTCGGCTGCTTGGCCACAATAACAACTTTGGCACTGGCGAAATGAACACAACAACGTTTCCTGAATTTTGCCTGAAATCGGTCACCTACGTATACTCTCGGTCAGCTTATGTTAACTAAGTACCAGCTACAAATACAATCAAAATGAATCTTTTACCGCAAGGTTGAGCTGCCACCAGTACCCCAGCCAACAGCAGGGCTGCAACGAGAATTGTCCTCAGTCTTGACATCTTCTGAAGTTGAAGGCTTTCTTCGCTGGAGATCTCCGCTAACACAAGTCAGTGAGTTCGGTTACTAACTTTGGGTGAGTTGATTAACACCAGAGAGTACGTATTTATAGAGAGATCTCACTTCCGTCAGAGACTATCGATGTACAGAGAGGTTTCACTGTCGGCCGCTTTGCACTGCGAACACAGGAGGCGCCGCGAACCAGCCGGCGAGCGAACTAAAAGTAAATCGCTGTGGTAAACAAAAGCACGTTTATGTATTTTCAATGGGAGAAAGAGCGAACTTCGTGGTATAACTGAGTAAACTGACGGCTTTTTACATTTTCAATCAACCCCAAACTGTGAAGAAACCGCAGTAAGTAGATGCTCATATTCTTTATGATGCAGACAGCCCTTTCCAAATAAAATAAACCTCGTGAAATTCATTTTCGTGAGAAGCTGATTTCAAATCTGTGGGCCAAATAGCGGTACAGTGTAGATCTCAATGGATCGACATTATGATTACAGAATAGAAGAGCTTCTGGCTCTTCCTTTTGCGGCAGATTGCACTAAACCTAGTATTCCCTAGTTGTCTTAGGCGGTCAATGTTTAAAGGCTAATTGCCTTCCTTTCACGCTACAAAGTTCTCTCCTGTGAACTTTGTGAGTTGTGAACTTGTTGCCTCTGTTCATAATATTGACAGTAATTGACAAGGTAATGAAGATCATCGTTTCTCAAGGCCTCAGCCTGCTCTGATAGGCCAAGGAGGTGCATGCATTCTCTATGCTTCATTATTTTCCTAATAAGCTGACTCTTCAACCTAGAGTTGAGAAGACACGGAGGGGTATTGAAGCTTTCAGCTGCTGGCAACAGCCAACACTGTTTGCGGAGTAGCTGATGGTGAACTAGACCCTCTTTTCTTTCAGCTGTCAAATCTTTTCTCTAAAATAAATGTGTGGTCTGCATTGTGGATGCTGGAGCACGAAAGTGTAAATTTTGCCATTGTGATACATGCTCATTTTGGGATGTGCGGTGTGGCGTTAATTTAGAGGGTGGATGAGGAACGAAAAAAAAAACAGTTGTCAGGATAGACTTCTTCTTCATGGCATACCCTCCACCTTCTGCAGAGCAGCAGGCCTCAAAATGTTCACAGCAGAGAATACTGCATTAATTGTAAAGAATTAAGCTGCCCAGGCTTCTTATCTAGATCTGCTCATCTTGGATTGATTACCCACCCCTTGTAGCCAATACCAAAAATAAATTAATAAGGTCAAAATATTATGAGTTACCATAACTTACTTGTATTTTTGGAAGGATGGTGGCCAGTCATGTTATTAATCTTGTTATTGTTATGATATTGTTAACCAACTTTTGACAAATAGGGAAGAGGCAGAGGGGTGTAGAACACTCTTCCTCTCTTTCCCATAGTAACAACAGCTTGTAATCACAGTGTTCCAATGGTCAAGTCAAGCTTCTTCCGTCTTTTTAAGCCATACCAGGATTATTTTTAGTTTTACCACATGCGTCAGAAAGGTGAACATATTTATTATGAAATTTTTGGGAGGTATAATTTTACATGTATAATTTAAATTAAACCTAGAGTAAGTGGTTAATATCGGTGTAAATTTCATCTAGGCCTATGCATATCATCGCCTAATTAGATCTAGATCTAGGTTTGGCTATATTATGTCTAGATCTAACTTGATAGACTCAGGACCCAATTTTTGAAACCGTATAAATGTATTTTTTCTGTTAGAATCACCGAAGGAAAGTTCTTATAAAGAGCTAGACAGAATATTGACCCCTAGGTTCTTCATTACATCTAGATCTAGATTTGAAAATGATTGCAATTTTGAGTCAGCTCACAAAGTAAAAAGTCATGGCGTGAATTTCTTGACCCGGATTATAGCTAAATTCCGTCTAAAGTATGCGAATAAGTATTTGTGAAATACCGGAATGATTTCCTCATTACTTTACTAAATCAGTTTGGATGATAAAAAAAATTAATAAGCTCGGGTAGTTTTACTGAAGAAATCATACAATATTACTGCAGAACTACAGCGGCGATGCGGGTTCGCCATAGTAATCTATGCGCAGCTGTTCGTGTTAACCACAGGGACCTCATTTCAGCGGCGCTGACCCAGTTTCTCGTTTTGGCGGAAGTGAAACCTCTCTTTAGATCTATACTCTCTGCTTCCGCGGGTCAACGACATGAGCATAATGGCAGACCGAGGAGCCAGATTCTAACACTGCCAAAGGATACTATAATTATGAGATTATTTGACTTACTTTTACTTAGTTTGTGTTGGATGTATTGATTCGGCGTGTGTACGCACTTTGTTTCTGACACTGTAAAGTTTGCTGTTGCCAGTTCGTTAGGCTTACCATATATTTATTGGTTATTATCGCCATGAAAACTCACCGAAATATTCGCATATTTTTACCCGTACATGTAACTTTGCGCATGGCTTTTGTCCATCCGTTATGCAATTCTCATTTTGCCTGTTGTATTATGTAGTGACTGACTTTGCTGTGCTTTGTAATATATTGGAGTTAGAGCAATTTTTCGACCTTGACCCCATTGTTCAATTATGTGTCGTTAAAACTGTAAATTTTAACTGGGGTGGGGGATATGTCACGGGTCGAATTCTGCCCCACGTGTTATTAATCCCGTATTCATGCTAGTTGTTTTTGTTAGGAGTTAGATTAAATGGTTCGTGGCCATTGGGTGAGGCCTGCAAAGTGTTGAGACAACACATCCGCACATGTGCGAGAACACAATGACAGCGCCGGTTCGCTACCCTATAAAAGCCACGAGCTGGCACGCTGACCCCAGTCTCAAGTGACTTAGGCTGTTGTCAAAGAAAACTAAAACTGAGCGCTACTTTAAATCGTTTATTCCATCATCAACTAGGATGTTACAATAATGTCGTCATCTTGATCGTAATCTGTGCACTTGAATTGTGTCCTGCGTGTCAGGTCAATGTGTTTTAGTTAGGGAAGCATATTGTGTGCACTGTTAATTTTGTTTATTTATTAGTGTGTGTGTATATATGCGTGTGTGCGCGCTATATATCATACTTTCTGTTTCTGTAACTGTATTGTTATGTATTCAATGATCAAAACAAATTTCCTTGTACAAGGACGAATAAAATTTATATTATCTTATCTTATCTTACTCACGGAGAGGCTCGTCACGCCCCCGCCTGAGAGAAGAATCAGAGCAGAAGACAGTAAGCCATTGCTTGTGCGACGTACTGGGCACTGAAATTTGAGCTTGCAGTCCATGTCATACTAAAAAGGAGAAAATTCCACACGTGCCAGTGCCTGCCGTCCACCTTTTTGGTGGGCGACAATGTAAATCCATTATATCAGAGTGAACCCGTGAGCAGCGAGCATCGTCTGGGAGGACGATCCCGACCTATGCATACTTATATATATATATATTACTAGATGAGCTACCGGGCATTGCCCAGAATAAACAATCATGTGTCCCCCCCCCCCCCGTTATGATAAAAGTAATAAACTACAGTCTTGCTTCAGAACTCATGCGCACCACAACATTACGCACCAAACTGAACGCTTGATACGGTTACTTTTTATGACATGCACGGTACTATATATTACAAAACAAACATGCAAATATACAGATGTTACATAGCAATAAATATTGTTGTTTTTTTTTTAATACATGCTTGAAGTAAACAACTTTTAATTATAGCCATCATCTTCCTTATCTCAATTGCCACCTTCCTGCCAAATTTAAGGCCTGAAGAGTGCATAGTTTGGTCAGTTAGTCATGCCAAAGGTTGCAAGTTATTGAAATATATAATAGATTATGAATTGATGTAGAGAGTTTTACACTTGAACTAAACCTTAGCACTTAGTAGTGTTTGGATTATATTAATAATCACTGCTTATATAGCAGGGCATAAGTTTGTCCATCGTAGGAAAAGTATATCAGTAAGACGGAGGGATTATCCATTATTCTCCTCACCTCGTCATACACGTGTTGTATTTCATACATAATATGCTGTTATTTTAATTACTATTATATGGCCCGACAGGCTTGTCTAAAGCAATCTCTTGCATTTTGTTGCCTTCTTTTTCTGTTGATTGTTTGCGAGGTGAGCGTGTATTCAGTCGAATGCTCTTGCCCTTCAGGCAATTTACACCCTTCTCGTGACAACATTGGTATCCATTCATCTTTGGACCTCATGTCTGTTCATATACAACTAAAAATCCTAGTTATTCTTGTTGACAATAACAAGGATTATTATATTACACTTCGCACCCATAATTATACAAACTATTTCAGCACGGAAATTCAATCCTCCTCTTTCTCAGTGTGCACGGCCTCCATTTCTTACTTCTCTGCTGCCTCTCAGTTTTTGCTGTTGTTGTTCTGGTTGTTTTTTTTCATGTCCCCATTTCTTACCATCATTTTGACATGAGAAAAATGGTGGAGTCAAGTACGAAGGGGAGAAAAGGAGGGTTTCCTGTTCTCTCTGTTTGCAAAAAGGGTCAGTTTGAGTTTATCCCAGGCTCCTAAAGTTCTATCCCGAATCGTGACCACCTGAACAGTGCCAGACCAGGACTCAACATTAAAATACAACATGATTTTTTTTTTTAAAGAGAGAGAGAAATTGCGTCAAATAAATTGAAAGTTTCGGCCTTTGTTCCCTTATATTATCGTATGGAGACGCAGCCGCACTCAGTCTTGAGTTGTTGATTCAATAGACTGAAAGGCTTTATTCAAAAACTGTTTTCTCTTGTTGGTTTTATGTTGCGTTGTTGTTGTTTTTTCTAGTTGTTGTCGGTTTCTTTTGTTGTCATTTTTTTTGCCATATTATAAGCCATCCTGTGCAGGATACGACACACAGCTTGCATTCACAGACCGACATACACACAATACATTGTATATTCTCGCACTCAAGACAGATCCCACAAATGCACAGCGCTGAATAATAGTTTCAAGCAGGAAGAATTTCAAAATTTCCCCGGGAAATCTAACCTCTTGGCTAGAGTTTCTAAAGAAACAGGATCCTCCACGATCTTGCACCATGAAGATTTTCGTCAATCATTATTTACATCACTAACCAGAGTGTCACGATCCCTTTTAGATGTTATGAATGGGGAACGTTTAGTACTTATTTATTTATTATATTTATGTCCCCTCCAGATGTTGGGGGTTGGTTTGTCTAGAAGTTACTATGTTATATGGAGATATTTTTCGACTGCATTTAGGTTTAAGAACTAACTACACCCCACTCCAAGCATACCAATCACTAGATACAAAATTGTGTAACTTTTTGGTCAGGCCTGCAGGGCCTGAACCACGATGTAATAAACAAGTACAATATAAATGTATAAATGTAAAACAAAATCAATAGCAATTTAGAATGAAACCCCTCTAATATAAATCTAATTCAAGCAAACTTAGTTACCTAACTAAACTACATCCATTCCATTCTCATAAATCCCTCACTAAAACACTAGCCTCTTAATTATGCTATACCTATCGTTATGACCAAGACGGAGCAGGTAGGGTTAATCAAGTAATTCTACAGGTCGTACAGAAGCTGTAGACTGAATATTTCAGACTATACTGAAATCCAAAACAATTCTCAAACTTGCCTAGCTCACTACGGAGACCTGGGCATATAATAATTTAGACTCAACGATAAATCCCACAGGTAGGATAGCAGATCTACATTTAAAAGACACTCGTACTCATACCATCAAAATAACTTCACTTGGCGTAAGTGTTCTCGAACTGTGATGATCTGGTAATTCCCAGTCCCACCAAGTTCAAAAGACAGTTTAAATTCACAAAATAGATAATTTCTAAATGTTGACTTCCAATCCTGGTCTGCTCATCCTGTCCTCCGCTAAGGATAGTTTTATGTCAAGATGGCTACTCTCATCTTTGGAAGCACGTGGCATTTCGTCAACGACTGTCCCTACTACTTACGATTGTCTGGCTGATCCAATCAGCCAGAAATCTTTCAAAAGCTTTGGATGGTTAGTGTCATGGTCATGGTCATGGTCTGCTGTTCAATAAAGCACGTTGTCAGCACGTTCATACTCAGCACGTTGCCACACCTTAGTTTTACTTCTAGTAGAAAACGTGAAAGACTGAGTGATCTCACGAGCGGGCTTGCTCGCCTAAGGGTAGCCACACAAAGGCCACCGAGCCACTAGGCGCTCTAGGTGAGAAGAATTTATATAGTGCAATTCTTCTCACCGAAAGCGCCTAGTGGCTCGGTGACCGAATTCTGTGGCCTTTGTGTGGCTACCCTAACACTAACTGAATGTTCGTGGCGCAGTCGCTAATATAGTCTCAACTCCAATAGACACATGACCACAGCTGATTAGTTCCCTAGCTCTAAGTAAAAGCATATCCATACATGGACACGATTTTGATTCTCTATGTGCAATTCTGTTAATTGGGTTATTTCGCCTATCCCAAAAGTCGTTCGTAACACAGAGTATAACATCATCTGCATAAATTAGAAAAAGATAAATAACTCCGTATTGTTGTAAGTGCAGTGATGCGCCCACACACAAATGCAGAGACATAACGTCTGATAGATAGATAGATAGATAGATAGATATAATTCTTTATTTCCAATTAGTCGGTACAGTATTTCACATACGATACCCATACAGGAAACAATAGAATGGCATTGTAAATATTAATCCGTTACGTGACTGAACATAACTGCTGGCTCTTGGCTTATTTTATCCATAAATAGATGGTAAAAGTGGACAATAACTAAGACTGGCGCATTTATTATTGCTTTACAATTTATGAGAGGCTGTTGCATGACATGATGGGCATCAACAGGCTGTTAAACAACATGATGGACATCGTTACATATGTCACGAGTGGAGTGAGCGATAGTTAATAATTACGGGGGGGAAAGGAGGAGAGTAAAATTAACGCACGTAGACAAGTAAGGGAAAGCGTGCATGTTATGAGTGGTGGTGGGGGTCTGAATGAGGCGATAGCGCTGTATTACTATCACTGCACACTAAGACGTCTAAGAGAGCGGACGTAGGAGAAAGCCCCAGAGGGCGAACATAAGGAGAGCAGTCGGAAGACTTGGGAGTAGTGTTATTCCAGTGATGACTGGTAGGTGAAACGATGATTGATAATTATGATTGATGTATTATATTCGTCTATTACCATGATGTAAATAAGTATATGTGAGGAATGTGGAAGTCCTTGATATCGGATATAGCAATGTGCGCCATGAGCGATAGATGAAAGTTGAGTTCATGGATTTGTAGCACGAGTGAGTATTGTGTACTACGGTGGAGGTGTGTTACCGTAAGATGTTTGGTGAGTGAAAGGTGAACTATTGTGTGTACGCTTCATGAGTTGTAAGGAGGGGTGAAGTGAATAGAAGTGGTATGGTATTATACCAATGTAATGTTATTCTTGTAGGTGTCGGGGACGGGCCAAAGAGCCGCCTCGGTGAGCACAGGGGATAGGCCAGCATAGGGCCGGGGGCCACACATAGGCCAAGAGTGAGGCTGTCGGTGCAGGACAGTAGAGGCACATAAAGTCGTGGCAGTCTGGCCACGGACAGGGACGTAGATATGAGCGTGAATGTGCTAATTGAAATGATAATGTACTATTGCCATGTTGATGGGCTATTGAAATGATAATGTACTATTGCCATGTTGATGGGCTATTGAAATGATAATGTGCTATTGCCCTGCTGAGGTGCGAGTGGAATGCTAAGGTGTTAGGGCAATAGGAAGGTGATATTGAGAGACTGCGGTGCCAGTGAATTATTAATGTGCTATTAAGACCCTGAGGGGAGAGGCTGAGGCGGAAGTGTCTTTAGGAAGTAACTACCGGGTTGTGGATCCGAGGAAGAGTGCATGTGGGAATAAGGCCGTTGTACGGCAGTTAAATTCAATAATATAATGTATGTACTTGCGCTATTATCTGTATAATTATGTTTAATAAATGTGTGAGTCTGATGTGTTGTTCTGTTAAGTGTTATACTTGTCGTTCGTGATTGTTGTCCCGTCATAACTTATTACATCTCCCAGTCTGGGATTTGTGACAACATATGTCGATTGTATACTTTGCATCGTTGTCGCCAAATGCGGTTGGAGCCAATTATGGCACTAATACTGCAGAATTTGGCAAGGAATTTACATTCCGAATTATTAAGATTGACCTTCTTCAAACCAGTTGTAAACCTCTTATGGACATTTCCGAGACTGCCTATAATTAGCACAATGATTTCGCAATGATACCCTATGGCGTTGATCTCTAAAGAAAATGGGTAGTACTTATCAAACTTTGATTTGTAAGCTTTATCAATATAAGCATCAAATGGTATCGATATTTCTACTAGTTTGACTGTTTTTCTTTTTTCTGCCAATCACTGTTATATCTGGCCGCACTTCTCTACGATGGAAACCGATAGAGTCACTTTCAAATATAGATGGTTTGAGGGGAGTGTCTTTCAATATGGTCTTGTTTCTGTTGAATGAACGAATCTTTCTTTCCAAAATGTCCAAGATGTTGTTGTGTCGTTGTTGGTACATAAGGTGAAATTTTGTGCAGCCATTAAGGGCGTGTGATGCTGTCTCGCTTGGATGATTGCGCACGACTTGGTGTAGGTGTTGGGGTAATCTTCTCCAACTCACCGTGTCGTAAAGTGCGTCATTGTTGTTGACACCGCCATTTTGAATCGTTTTCGTGTTGTTGTCATCGCAGCCCGTTGTTATCCTTCTTACTTTACCAGTCCGAATAGCTTCCTTCACCGTCATCTTCAGCCCTGGTACTTAGGCTAGATCGAAATGCCTTCTCCATAACGATAAACTCACCCCACAGCTGTGGGTCCTCGTAAAGTGCGTCATTGTTGTTGACACCGCCATTTTGAATCGCTTTCGTGTTGTTGTCATCGCAGCCCGTTGTTATCCTTCTTACTTTACCAGTCCGAATAGCTTCCGTCACCGTCATCTTCAGCCCTGTAACAAGGCCCATACCTCCATGCCATTCCTGCGTTATCGAGGGCAGCTACCACGGATCCTTCCACCAGAACAGCGAACAAAGCACAGACACATAAACATGCGACTAACCCCGTTAGCTGACCGGAAGATAGATAGATAAAAATTCTTTATTTCCATGTGAATACAATACAGATTGTACAGATATAATATCGAAACATTACATCTAAGTGGAAATTGTGCCATGGTGGGTGGCTTTACTTTATCTCTTCTATGGAAGGGATGGACAAAACTGGAACATGTTTTTAAATAGAGTTAATAATTCCTATTATACGACCTGCATCTTTTATTCCAGATTTTGAATGATCCAATAACTGAACTGATACTACAGTGCTTAGATATGAACTTACTTTCTGAAATGTTAATATTTAGTTTCTTCAGCCCAGTAATAAATCTTCTGTGAACATTTCCCAAACTTCCAATTATTAAAACTATTATATCACATTGGTATCCCATAGCACTGATTTCAATGGCTAATGGGAAATATTTGTCAAATTTGCCTTGATAACATCTATCAATGTAACAGTCGTATGGTACTGCTACTTCAACGATCTGGACTTTCTTATTAGTATTGTCTATAACTGTGATGTCAGGACGTGTTGCTCTGGTGGTAAAGGATATTGCATCTGATCCAAACATTGATGGGTTAATGAGTGTGTCCTTTAGTACTTCTTTGTTATGATTGTAATAAGTGATCTTCCTTTCAATAATGTCCATTATTCTGTTGTGTCTTGCTTGGTACATGCCGCTGAATTTCGTGCACCCGTTCAATGCATGGCATACTGTTTCCGAGGGGTGGTGGCATAACTTGCATGATTTAGTATAGGCGTTGGGGTAGTACAGGGACAGTAGGGTCTCGATAGATAGATAGATAGATAGATAGATAGATAGATAGATAGATAGATAGATAGATAGATTGATACATGTAGATAGATAGATTGATACACGTAGATAGATAGATAGATAGACAGGAGAGTGGTTTCATAACAGCTTTATCTTTCACATTACAAGAGAGTCACTATTTAGGATATTGAATTCGATATTAAATAGACACTTCCATTACTAAGGGGATGATTTAAGCACTAAAAATCATATAACTTCTAAATTATGATATACTAGATGACCTACCGGGCATTGCCCAGACTAAACAATCATGTGATTCCCCCCCCCCCTCTCTCTCTCTCTCTAGTATAATAAAAGTAATAAACTACAGTCTTGCTTCAGAACTCATGCGCACCACAACATTACGCACCAAACTGAACGCTTGATACGGTTACTTTTTATGACATGCACGGTACTATATATTACGAAACAAACATGCCATTATGCAGATGTTACATAGCAATAAACATTGTTTGTTTTTTTTTAATACATGCTTGAAGTAAACAACTTTTAATTATAGCCATCATCTTCCTTATCTCAATTGCCACCTTCCTGCCAAATTTAAGGCCTGAAGAGTGTATAGTTTGGTCAGTTAGTCATGCCAAAGGTTGCAAGTTACTGAAATATATAATAGTGGTCAAACCACAGACTAATAAAATATACAGACTGGATGATCCCACTGTGTGACGTCACAAAACAGCGAAAGGTCATGAACCATCCGCCACATTAGGTTTACGCTAACGACCGACGCTTCAGCATAGCTACAATGTTGAATGACACCATTTTGACGCGCCTATTGAACGCGGAAGTTTGGTTCCGCACCAAGAAATTAATACATGTATAACCAATCTTGACAAATAAAAAGAAATTTCTACTGCAGATAGAACTAGAATCGGAAATTCCCGAGCGGCGGCCATGTTGGTTATGCGGCCCCCGCTCGGGAAATTCTGTAAAAAACGACACAGCCCGAAGCTCGTGTTTCCAGTCTGTATATTTTATTAGTCTGTGGGTCAAACCGCTTATCTCACGGAAACGAAAGTTTTCAGCAGAAGGGAAAATCTGTTATATTACAAACCGATTGATAGCAGAGAGTTGTTTTTCAAGACTGCGTATTCGTAAACTTCATTTTTTTTATTACAACTTGGCAGCCAGTTTGTAGTAGTTATGCAATCGGGAGAAAAACAGATTGTGCACGGTTTCTTGTCGGCAGACAAGCGGTTAGCAGCAGTTCGTCAACAAAATGAAGCCAAACTCGTTCTGCGCATGACAGATACGAAACAACTGCCCTTTGCGAATGATTTCCTGCCTACAAGAAACCATACACAATCCGTCTTTCTCCTCATTTTAACTTTGGCCATCGTAATAGGTATACCAAGAAACATTTTTACAAAATTTAAATGGTATTTATCTAATTCTGCACATTAACTTGACCAGCATTATACATTTCCAAAACATTTCGCAAATAGAAATACTGGAAAGATTTAAAAGATTAAATAATGTGTTATGACGCAAAATGGCCCGTTCGCTCGCAGAATACACAGATGAGATATTTAAAGTTGATTTTCTACCACCAATGTATACAGAGAAAAAAATGGATCTAAGTGCATGGAAAAAGTTTCATAATTACAAGTGTCATGATTCAGATGTTGTTAAAACTCACGCAGAGAGTGAGTTGTTGTTGTTTCACCAGGGCCATGAGAAATTGGCTGGTGGCCTTGAAGGACCCTCGCGAATTATAGTTGGTGAGTAAATAAATGTAAAGTTAAACTGTTAGATTCACGCTTGTCGGTTTTAATGTTCGTGATTAATAAGTAATGGAGTAGGGGTGAAACAAGGTGGGGATAGTTGACATTGTTAAGTATGACTAGACAAGTTTTTGCACGTTAACTGGCTGGTAGAATAGTGCAGACGTATTACTAATTAAAATGGTGGGAGGTTTCGACCTATGAGATAGCTGAACTAATTGGGCCAGCGGACTAGCACGCTGGGTAGTTAGATAGTATAAAACATCGTGTAACGTTCAGATTTGGTGAATACAGACGAGCAGAAGCATCGTGTCGTGAAGTATCTCCGGTTGACCAGTACCTGAACTGTGTGCTTTGAAGACAAGAAGTCCTTGCTAACGGACTGACTGAGCTCTAGAAAGAAAGGTCTGAGTGGGCTGACCTTTGAAAGCCCACGCTGCGCTATATTGATGTTCGCGCCTACCAGTAGGCGTGACCAATCTTAATATATCTTATTTGTTCAAGCATAATAGAGATCGGAGATAGAGAGAGAACTACAGCCTCATAGGAAGACTAAGGAAACCCCAGCTGGCACTCGACCACGAGTGTCCTGTATCATAGATCTATTGCCATAGTATGATTGGAATAATATAGCACATTGTTGATGAATTGAATAGTGATTGTGCATAAAATATAGTCTTTTGGCAACTGCTTAAATTACCTACAAGCCGAAGAGTGCTTCTGTAGGCTTTGAACGTACTGGGCTCTCCTAACATTCAAGCCCATATGATTTATGGAGAGTTTGCCTGGCGACTGGCCAGTGGCGACTCAACTGTCAATTTAAATTGATATCTAGTTTCGTATAATATACCTATTTGCTATTGATTGCAGTACCTCCATAGTTACATGAATATCATTGGTTAAGTTATTAATTAGAGTTTTTTTTGGTTTGAATATATACCCCTATTGTCTTTTGTTTTGTTATTAATATTTATGTAAACTATGGCCTGACCGGCCTGACATATATACGCTCTAGTTATTTAATACTTTTCTTGTGTGGTTGTGTCCGAGTGTGAGTTAGCTGCCTCTCGTGCAGTCGTAACATCCCCAAGACCCTAACTCTGCTCGTGACATCTGGAGGGGACCCCACTGACATCTGAAGAGGACCCGTCACCCTCTGACATCTAGAGGACACTACTATCATCTGAAGAGGACCCCGTCAACAGCTGCAGGTCTACCACTCTAGACTCCACTGTTATTTATGTCATTTTTGTAGTTTATAGTTTTGTATACTGCTAAATTTTTTTTTGTTTCTCCCCCACATGTCTGGCATGTCCTCTCGTCATTGATCCTGGGACCACTACGAGGGACTGACAGCTAGCATCAGGAAAAGACAAGACCAGCGCTGTGGACCAAAGGAAAGAGCCAGTCCATTTTGCCCAGTTAAGTGAACCATCTGTATTTGTCTTCGTTTGAGGGGTTCGTCGTTCCAGCTCCCCTACTTTTGACAGGCATTATTTTTTCTTTTGTGTTAGATTAGATACGCGGGAGGTTGGAAGGGATCGAGACTCAGCATACCTCTTTTTGCCAGACTAGCAGATCTAGATGGCGTTTAAAACGGATAGGAGATATGCTTTGCCTTGAATAGTTCTGTAGGGACCTGTTATTCGTATAGATTGTTAGCGTTCTATCTTCCTCGTATTTTAGGAAGACGTCTCTCCTGTTCTTTTTCTTACCTTTTTGTAGATAGTTTCAGGTTAGTCAGGTCTGTTGTCGTTTGTTCTTTCTGTTAGTCTCGTCTTACTCTCCATGTAATTCTTTTCCATTATAGTGTTGCATTATTATATTTTGTATTCATACTTGCTATATTATTGCCTGGGATAAATCACGTATCTAGGGCACGTTGAGAGATAATCTGGATATTAGAGTTGTTAGGCTTGTATAGCCAAGGAAGTTAATATCGTGAATATTGATTTATTCCGATTTATAGCAGAGGGAACGCTGCTAGGAGTGTACGGAAAATACACTGGGAATATTACATTGGTATCGTTAGTTAACGACCAATCACGGAAGCAGTAGACTGACTGCTTGAGGATTAGGAGAAATACGTGGAGTTAAGTGATCACTGAGATAGCTCAACCACTACTTGGTTGACTAAGACGTACAGTTTGTTGTTGATTTCGTTAATTTCGTTCATACTGCAGGAACGAACACCCGCAGAGTGCAATTGATAAATTGCTTCAAGGGAGAATAAAGTTAGAGATTTTTCAGAAGCTGTCCTCGATTAGGACATCAGTATATCGCATTATCGACCGATATCATGGCCGAACTACAGAAATATTTGGAACTAGCCCAATCATTTGGCATACCGGAAGCTCAGCGTGCTTCTTGGGTAGACCAGAAACTGAAAGAAGAACGAGAAGAAAAGGCCGCGGAGAGATTACGAGAAGAAAAGGCCGCGAAGATATTACGCCAAGAAAAGGCCGCGGAGATATTACGCCAAGAAAAAGCTGCGGAACGAGACGAGAGAGCCGCGGAACGCGCGGAAAAACGGGCTCAAAGAGAGTACGAGCTCGCTTTGAAACAGAAGCGAAGCAAGCCCAACCTACCGGGGCTCCGGAAGTTACTTCCAATAATAAAACGAAGCCTAAATTGCCAACCTTTAATGATAAGGTTGATCGTATTGATTCCTACCTACACCGCTTCGAACTCCATGCCGTTTGCGCGGGATGGCAGCGTAGTGAGTACACGTCATGCCTCGCCAATCTTTTGACAGGGAGAGCGTTGGAAGTTTTCCATAGCCTCACTATTGATGACGCTAGGGACTATGACATTCTAAAGACCGCGCTATTAAAGCGTTTCCAACATACGGAAGATGGATTTCATAAGCGTTTCCGCGATTGCAAGCCGGAGGCATCTGAGAATTTCTCTACTTACGTGGACCGCCTCCGCCACCTACTCAGCCGTTGGACTGAGTTGGCCGGTGTGGAAGAGGGAAACTACAAGAAACTATATGATTTGATAATTAAAGACCAAATATATATGTCCTGCCACACGGACCTGGTGGCGCATTTTAAGGAACAAGCACCCAAAACTACCGTCGAGATAACATCGATAGCGGAACGGTATGCTGCGGCTCACCCTAATCGATCGTTAGCTAAAGCTAAAGTAAGCGAACCGTGTTACGCCGGCGCTGCTACTAAGACACCGGTACCGTCGAGACAATCAAGACAGCCCTTTCGACAGTCGCCGCAGGTTCGTCCACGGTCCGAGCCGTCGGTTAGCAGGAGGCAACCGAATCCCCATAAATTTTCTCGGGACTGGGAACCCCGATATACACGTCCTTTCCCTACCGGAGGACCGCGTAACAACTACTATCAAGCGCCCACATTTCCTTCTTATCGAGGTACACCTCGAAGGGATGATAATCCAGTCTACTGTTATAGATGTGGCGCCGGAGGCCACATTGCGCGACAATGCAGAGTTAGATTAGATGCGGCAAATGCATGCTCTGTAGCATTCACCGAAAACCGCGGTTACAGAACTAGGAATGCCGAAACCGTAGATAAAGTTATTCCAGTTATGTCCGCCCTCCACGAGCGAGGTGCGCTGACATTGTATGAGGGACGAGTAAACGCCATACGAGCATTCGTATTGCGAGATTCAGGCTGTACGACCGTCGGTGTACGTGAATCGCTGGTCCGTCTGCACAACTCCTGGATCGCGATGCGACATGCATTACTTTTGGTGGTTCAGTTGAACATTTTCGTTTGGCGGAAATATATGTTGACACACCGTTTATAACTGGTGTTGTCACGGCCTGCGTGCTACCAAATCCGGTCGCCGACCTAATCATTGGGAATATTCCCCACTTAAAGGACGTCTCCGATTGCGAACTCGGGATTTGGGATGATAACGACATTGCGTGTGTCACGACAAGACAACAATCGCGTCGCCAGAGTGACGACACATTACGATCGCCTGTCGTCGATTTGGATGTAACCCCCGAGATTTTTCGTAACGAACAGCGCACAGATCCATCACTAAAGCCCCTCTTTGCTAAGATTGATCCGGACAACCCGGATACATCCAGGTTCTGCCTTAAAGACGACCTCCTATATCGCGTTTTTCGGGGAAAGCGCGAAACTATTTTGCAATTGGTCATACCGAGATCATTTCGCCGAGACATCACCCGCCTCGCGCACGACACGCCATTGGCGGGCCACCAAGGCAAAGCGAGAACAAAATCGAGAGTCCTGTCTCAGTTTTTTTGGCCCGGGGTTTACGGGACATAAATAGCTATGTGTCGCGTTGCGATACATGCCAGAAAAGAACCCCCAAAGGAAAAACTTCGCGGGCACCTATACAAGAGATACCGCCGGTTTCCACTCCATTTCAGCGAGTTGCCGTCGACATCGTCGGGCCATTACCGAAGTCAGATAGAGGCCATCGGTTTATTCTATCAGTAATCGATTATGCCACCCGTTGGCCTGAGGCTGTCCCTTTAAAGGAAATATCGGCCGATCACGTCGCCGAGGCATTGGTGACCATATTCACACGTGTCGGATTCCCGTCCGAATTATTATCCGATAGAGGTCCGCAATTCACCTCTGACCTTTTCAGGAAAGTATTGGAACTCACGGGCATTAGGCAGAAACTTACGTCGCCATACCATCCACAGTCCAATGGCTGTTGCGAGCGCTGGAATGCCACCATGAAAACTATGCTAGCACGCGTTTCCGCCGATAGACCTGGTGACTGGGACCGTCGACTTCCGGCCATCTTGTTCGCATATAGGGAACTCCCAAATGCGACAACGGGTTTTTCCCCGTTTGAACTTTTATACGGTCGAAAACCACGTGGCCCGATGGCCATTTTACGCGATTTATACGCCGGTTCTGATACCGACGTTCCTGATACGCGATCCGCGTATCAGTACATAGTCGATCTCCGACATAGAATAGTTAATGCATGCGACCTGGCTCGACAATTTGCATGCGTACGGACCAGGTCATTTATAGGATATCGCGATCGGGGTAGTCGGTTAAGAACCCTGTCAGTCGGAGATCGGGCATTGGTGCTGCTACCAGAAACGAATAACAAGCTACTCCTCACTTGGAAAGGCCCCTTTCTAGTTAAAAAGCGACTCTCGAGAGTTAATTATCTCATTACCATACGTGGTAACGATAAGGTGTACCATATTAATATGTTGAAAAAGTATCTTACCGATGATCAAACTCATCACGATCATTCATGCCATGTTGTGGCCCAAGCAAACGCAGCGATGGTCACTATCGATGACAACGACCGGGATCCATTATCTATGACTAGATCGCTCCTATCCTTGCAAGCCACAGAGGACGCGACTTCCGTTAATATCAATCCAGAGCTGGATCAAAGTAAGACACAGGACATCATGAATCTTGTTCGGGAGTTTTCGCCAGTATTCACTGATTTGCCGGGTAAAACATCCTTAGTTCAACACGTCATCCGGTTGCACTCGGACGTACCCGTGTTTGTCAAACTCTACCCGCGCCCGCTGCAAGCGCACGACACCATACAGTCCGAGGTGGAAAAGATGCTCAGCTTAGGAGTCATTGAGCGCTCGACGAGCCCTTACTGCTCGCCGATTGTACTAGTAAAGAAAACAGACGGTTCCGTTAGATTTTGTATCGATTACAGGAAGCTTAACGCTCTAACCATTTACGATGCTGAACCTATCCCGAATCAGGAAGATCTATTTGCGCGATTGGCCGAGTCGTCCGTGTTTTCGAAAATAGATTTGGCTAAAGGCTACTGGCAAATCCCAATGGAAGAGGCCAGTAAACAGTACACAGCGTTTCAGACCCCTATGGGTCTCCTGCAATGGAGATTCATGCCATTCGGCCTCGTAACGGCACCAGCGACATTTGCGAGGATGATGAACATCCTATTGCAGCAGACACCATGCGTCCTAAGCTACTTTGACATTTGCGCTTTCCATACGGATTGGAAAGGCCACTTAGAAGCACTTCGTCAAGTGCTTAGCAAACTTCGAGATGCCGGGCTTACAGTTAAGCCTAGCAAAGTCTTCCTGGGTTATACGCAGATTAACTTTCTGGGACATACTATCGCCGAAGGCGTCCAAACACCGGACGACAGTAAGATAAGTAAGATTTTAAAACTCCAGGCTCCTCATACTAAGAAGCAGGTTCGTAGCCTGTTAGGCTTCTTAAGCTATTATCGGAAATTCGTTCCTAATTTTTCGGCCCTTACGGCCCCGTTATCCGATCTTACAAGAAAAGACAGACCCAACAAAATTACCTGGAATACGCAGTGCGCCACCGCGCTCGCGACAGTGCAGCAACTGTTCTCCAGTTCGCCGCTGCTTATCCTACCGAATATTAGGCGCACCTTCACCGTTCGAACTGACGCGTCGGACCAAGGAATTGGAGCTGTTTTGCTTCAGGAAAGAGATGGCTTATTGCGCCCTTGTATGTACGCTAGCCGGAAATTACTTCCGAGAGAGCAGAGATACGCTATTATAGAGCGAGAATGCCTGGCGATTGTATACGCCGTAGACGCGTTTTCCCGCTACCTACTTATGACGGAATTCGTCATCGAGACAGACCATAAACCGTTGTTATTTTTAAAATCGAACCGAGCCAAGAACGCTCGTTTGACCAGATGGAGTCTGGCCCTTCAGGAATACCGCTTCATTATAAAGGCCATTCCTGGTGGAGATAATGTCCATGCCGACCTATTATCACGGTTACCTTAATCTTGTTGTATTTTAGTCTGTCATATGTATTGGCGTTGGATACTGATTAGCACCTCATTCAGAGACCGAGGGATGGTATCACATATTGTTCACCCATTGTGAACACTTTTCACCTACCCCTTTGCTTTCCTTTGATCCAACAGCTATTTTACTGACGTCGACCCGTATTTTGGCCACACCAGACGTTGTTGCCCAGGGTCGAGGACGAGAAGTCATGGCAGACCAGGAGTCCAGATCCACTAATGCCATCGATGCTACTATAGTTATCTTTTCTTGAGTATTATTCATTGTATGTATGCATTCCTGATGACATTCGCACAGGATCAGTGTTGTACTCCAAAATTTTAGAGTTATGATTGTTAATGTCTACGTATTTAGAGGTAAGATTTAATCCTCAGAGAGATATATACTTTTGGACGGAGCCTTAAGATTTTCATGAAGTTTTGTCCATCAATGATACCCGTCCTGTAGGTTTTTTTCAACTTTAGTACTAGTCTTAGTTATTACCTAGTATTCTTAGTTAAGTTAACCTTTCGAGCAATTTCTCGACTCATGCCTTCCCCTTACGATAATAATTTATATCGTTAAAATTGCAAATTTTAACTGGGTTGGGGGACGTGTCATGATTCAGATGTTGTTAAAACTCACGCAGAGAGTGAGTTGTTGTTGTTTCACCAGGGCCATGAGAAATTGGCTGGTGGCCTTGAAGGACCCTCGCGAATTATAGTTGGTGAGTAAATAAATGTAAAGTTAAACTGTTAGATTCACGCTTGTCGGTTTTAATGTTCGTGATTAATAAGTAATGGAGTAGGGGTGAAACAAGGTGGGGCTAGTTGACATTGTTAAGTATGACTAGACAAGTTTTTGCACGTTAACTGGCTGGTAGAATAGTGCAGACGTATTACTAATTAAAATGCGGGGAGGTTTCGACCTATGAGATAGCTGAACTAATTGGGCCAGCGGACTAGCACGCTGGGTAGTTAGATAGTATAAAACATCGTGTAACGTTCAGATTTGGTGAATACAGACGAGCAGAAGCATCGTGTCGTGAAGTATCTCCGGTTGACCAGTACCTGAACTGTGTGCTTTGAAGACAAGAAGTCCTTGCTAACGGACTGACTGAGCTCTAGAAAGAAAGGTCTGAGTGGGCTGACCTTTGAAAGCCCACGCTGCGCTATATTGATGTTCGCGCCTACCAGTAGGCGTGACCAATGGTAATATATCTTATTTGTTCAAGCATAATAGAGATCGGAGATAGAGAGAGAACTACAGCCTCATAGGAAGACTAAGGAAACCCCAGCTGGCACTCGACCACGAGTGTCCTGTATCATAGATCTATTGCCATAGTATGATTGGAATAATATAGCACATTGTTGATGAATTGAATAGTGATTGTGCATAAAATATAGTCTTTTGGCAACTGCTTAAATTACCTACAAGCCAAAGAGTGCTTCTGTAGGCTTTGAACGTACTGGGCTCTCCTAACATTCAAGCCCATATGATTTATGGAGAGTTTGCCTGGCGACTGGCCAGTGGCGACTCAACTGTCACTTTAAATTGATATCTAGTTTCGTATAATATACCTATTTGCTATTGATTGCAGTACCTCCATAGTTACATGAATATCATTGGTTAAGTTATTAATTAGAGTTTTTTTTGGTTTGAATATATACCCCTATTGTCTTTTGTTTTGTTATTAATATTTATGTAAACTATGGCCTGACCGGCCTGACATATATACGCTCTAGTTATTTAATACTTTTCTTGTGTGGTTGTGTCCGAGTGTGAGTTAGCTGCCTCTCGTGCAGTCGTAACATCCCCAAGACCCTAACTCTGCTCGTGACAACAAGGATCTTATAAAAGATCGCAATCGTTTATGACATTTAATTTAAATGAGAATATAATTATAACGGCATTGATTCTCTCTTGTGCTTCCGGTTTGTAGATAAAGACACAGAAGGTGTCCTTGGGGAAAGGTAGGCAATCCTGTCTGTACTTTATATTTTTTTGCCAAAATGGTATTTATTGCCCTTTTTCTGTTAGGAGGCGTGTCTTTCGCTTACAGAGTTACTATATTGTGTGAGTGAAAGCAATTATTTTAAGCAAGGTCTGTGAAAAAAAATGGATTTAATATTTGTCTATGCATGTTTGACCACAACTCCAAAGACAGACAAGGTGCTAGAATCCAAAAGGCCAGCCAAGCACTTGGAAGATTGAGAGTGAAAGTCTTCCAAAAGAAAGGCATCAGACTGTCAACAAAGGCCAAGCTTTACAAAGCTGTAGTCATTTCTTCACTACTCTATGGGTGTGAAACATGGACCTTATATCGCCGACACATCAAGCAACTAGAACAGTTCCACATGAGATCGTTGCGCAAGATCATGGGCATCCGTTGGCAGGACAGAATTACAAATCAAGAAGTGCTAGGCAGGGTTGGCTCATCAAGTATCGAGTCAATCCTAATGAAGGCCCAACTACGTTGGACTGGCCATGTCATCAGAATGGACGACAGCCGCATCCCCAGACAGCTCATGTATGGTGAGCTGAAGCAGGGCTCACGCAGACAAGGAACACCGAAACTGAGGTACAAGGACACCCTAAAGAGCAACCTCAGATGGAGCGGCATCCAGCCATGTGAGCTCGAAACCACTGCTGCAAACAGACAGGCATGGGGGTCGCTCATTTACAGAGCGACAGCTGCTTTCGAACGGGACAGGAGACAGCGTCATAAAGCAGCAAAGGACAGACGCCATGGAGCAGCGTCTGCCCCACCTGAAACAACAGATTATTGTTGCGACACCTGCGGGCGCCTCTGTGCATCCAGTCTTGGACTGCGGAGCCACATGCGCTCCCATCGATTTCACAGACTCCGTCTTCATCGGAATCGATGGACTACCAACAACAACAACAAAAAAAAAAGCCGCCATAATTATAGTAGAGAACAGCCACTTCTGGGAAACGTGGATGTTTAATGGTTCCTGTCCCATGCAGCGTTGAGGCTGCAGGGCAACCATGGTACTCGCACGGTTAGTCATGTCCAACTAATCTGTAATATAGCCTAGGGTTTGGCGAGTTTCTTCCCTTGAGATGCTAAGAGGGACTGAGACTTGGGGTGGAGCTTGGTCGGGGGTAGGCTGGACAAAAATAACAGATTAGAACCTACTTCCTTAGATCTTATGGGGCAACTGGTACTACGGTATTAGTCTTGGGGTCGTCCATGACATGGGAAAAATGCTCTCACAAACACATAGTCAGAAGGCACACCGGGTGTGCTAGATAGGGTAAAGTACGCTGGAATGGAATCCCCATGCCACTTTTTAGTTTTGTTTTGTTTTAGATCCACTTTTTTTTTTTTTTTTGAAACAATATTTTAATTTCTCAGAACAAAAATAACAAAATAGTTGAAATGTTTCTAAAGTGAGTATTCCTCTTTACAGAGTTCACGAAAGAGTGGAAAATAGTTTTCGATTTTGTCTCTCGCCGGTGATTTTTTTTTTACTGCTGTAGCAAATAACAATTTAATGTATACAACCAAGATGGCACTCAACAATGTGTGTTTGATACGCTGCATTTCGACAATTCTGTCACCCGGTGTTCTACAATGGAAACATATGAAAAATGGCAGAAAATGTAGATATAGAGTTATTCATGGTAGCAGCAGAGGAGCGACCTGTGCTCTTGAGTTAGGAATGCAACTGTCATTGCATACAGTGGTGCACAATGAGTTACCACTCTCCCCCCCCCCTCCCCCATCGGACCCTTTCACAGTAACAGTTAACACTCTCTGAATCCGTTTCACCAGTCCAAGATTGAACCTCTTACCCCCCCCCCCACCCCACCCAGAACACATGGTGTCTACTCGATTTCCCAAATATATATTTCCCTTCACCCTATGGTTGGAAAAGCGAGAAATATGTTTTCAAAATATTTTCAGTTCTGATCCATCAATTCATGAGGTCATCAGTATATATTGCCGCCTTCTTCGCGTATTTGTCTACGGATCTACATCAATTGATGTAAGAGGATACTTCATAATAGAGTGGGTTTTCCTACATTGTCTAGATATTCCAGATTATCCGAGTGGTGGGAGTTAAAATAGGATGGGGAATTTTCCAGGATGCAACAACTGCTCTTGCTTCTTGAAAACCATATCCGTCGCAGAGACTTACCAGCACTGAAGCGGCTCTCCGCGTGGATCCCCCAAACACTGCCCCGCTTGCCATTTTCTACCCTGTCGAAGTCTCGGCGTAGCAAGCAGCAGAGTATTCCTGTGTTCTTTTTTGTTTCCGCGAGCACGTCGAATAGTTTAAATGAGCCGACAGCAGTGACCTAAACACAACAGAAAAATTTCACGTCATGTCTTATACCGTACACTCGTGGAAAAAAAAAGAATCGGAGCCGAGCAGCCAGCGATGCAAAGCCAAATAAAAAAAATATATATATATATAAAAAAATTTTTTATCCAAATTTCGGTGCACCCTCCCGACATGCAAAGTTTAATTACTGTAGGTGGCCTGATAAAAAAAAAAAAAGCCTTTGGCAATCAAAGGTGGAGAGTTTGTGAATTATATAATACTAGCTGGGTTCCCGGCCCAGCCCGGGATAAATTGATTTATTAGTTTCAGTTCTGGGTGATTATTATGGACCTGAATCAATTTGGTTGTTCCTTTAGTTTTATTTTATTTTTGTTTGTTTGTTTGTTTTTAGATACGTTTTACTGCTCTCCCTTTGCGCGTTGACGTCCTGCCCGTCCCGCCAGCATCCGTAAATGGCTATGATTTGCGCACGGGTTAGTTATCATGGGAAGTGGTAACGTCAGATTGTGTTAATGGAAAAGAAATATTATAATATTTTCCTAGGCATTATATTGAAAACACAAACTTGTGTACTTTTGGCCCTGCAGCGTCAATCTCCACCAATTCCAGACCCCTTACTTTTTCCTAGTCTAGGCACGTTGAGAACACACAAAGTTTCATACTTGATAGTCTAACCCAATCTCATCATTCAAACCAGTCCTAACCGGAAGTTGTTTTGTGAGTGTGATACAGATACCGGAACCAATCTCAATTACATTAATTTGCCGAAAAAATAGATCGAACGCCAATGTGTCGCAACCTAGAAACTAATACAAAGGTTCTGCGAGTTATTAATTATTTATTTTCTGTGCCGGCGACACGACGATAGTCTATACTAAGCGCTGTATAAAATCTGAGGGCCACCGAATCAGCATTGAGAGAGGAGTAGCGAAAGGCGCGCTGCAATTGCCGTAAAGTTTTACTTTTATTAGTATAGATATAGATCCAACTATGACAGATGAAATGTTTCAGCGCTCTCCTTAATTAATCTTAATTTGAAGGTTCTTTCTTAACTGTTCTGTTATACTTTTGTCTTTACCATGTTACCTGCCGAGGATGTAACATAAAACAAGTATTATTTGTACGTTATTACAGTCATTCTCAGAGTCCCCGGCTGCAGTTTTCATCCTTTTGTCATTCCAAGTTTCGTCAGTTCCTCCCTTATTTTGAATTGTCATCCAATTATTTTTACATCATTATGCTTGAACGGCATTCGGTCTGACACAGCTGTTCACCGTGGACAGAGTATAATTCTTTCCTAGTTTGATGTTCTTCGTCTAACCTTCAGTGTTTCTCAAGATGAGGCGTGGTACTATTTTGTTGGGGCATGGCATTACTGAATTTTATAGAAGTCTAAATTCAGAGTGTATTTTAACTTGACTGTATAGATAAACTGTTGTTTGTTTATGTTGTCACTTCTTTTGAATGTATACATACAGATATGTAAATATTTTCAAAATCTTTTGGAATATAATAATACTGCGTACTAATTTTGTCCGATCATGGTGGGGCGAAAGTTTTTACGGGGAAACTGAAGAGGTACGTGTGACAAAGAAGGCTGAGAAACACTGTTCTAATTGAAATTCCTCCCTAATTCCTCGCCTGATTAAAATGATGTTTTTTGCTTTTTTCTCAAAAGCAGTCAGATGGCACTTAGATCCCTTCTAATTCTACCCCCCCCCCCCCTCAACTAAACTTAATGCTCTTTTAAAGAGTTGCAATGTCCACTTATGTAAACACATTATTATCTGAGACACAGAATACCGAGACGGACCATTCGTTCTTTCACTATGTGTTCACAACATGCCCGCGTATATACACGGTGAGTACTACCACAGAGTATAGATATTATTTCTCTGTTGGTCGATTTGCACTGCGAGACACGGGAGGCTCCGCGAAACCATTGTTAGCATGGAGTGGAGAGTAGGTCGCTGCGGTAAACAATACCCGTTTGTGCATTTTTACGAGGCGTAACAACTTACAAAAGGCTCTACATAGTTTCAATCAGCCCAAAATCATGAACAAACCACAGTAAACAGATATGCACACTATCTTTGGTGAAGGCGGTCTCTTTCAATTGTTCAATTTCTTGTTTACCGCAGCGACCTTTTTTCGCGATATTGGCGGAGTGAGATTTTTCTATACATATTTACTCTTTGGTACTATTCACAGAGCTCTGTTGTACTAGTCTTTTTCGTTCAGTTATGAAGGGTTGTGATGCGAATTGTTGCATTGTTGACATGGATGATACATGCGCAAGTCAACGAACGGAATTTGGCGAATTGAACCGCCTCTGTGTCCTGCGTCTCGGATATTATTGAAGGAACTATTCTTGCTCACGCTGGCTTTGGATAACATTGAACAGATATCAGCATATTGTGCCATTTGCCCTTTTGTGCTGTAATACGTTTTTCTGCAGTTATAAATTTACTTATCCTTGATCGAATGTCAATGGGGATAAAGTAAATTAATTTTGCTATGAATCTGTGTGTGCTGTGTTGTCTTGGATGCCAAGACCGTGATTAAATTATACCTATTAAACTTTCCTTCAGCTGCAACTAGGGAACATGAAAAGCTTGAAAGTTCATCTGTTGGTTGGTTGGTTGGTTGGTTGGTTGGTTGGTTGGTTGGTTGGTTGGTTGGTTGGTTGGGTGTGTTGGTTGGTTGGTTGGTTGGGTTGGGTTGGGTTGGGTGGGTTGGGGTTGGGGTTGGTTGGTTGGTCGATATTTGGTTGGTTGGTTTGTCGGTCATTCGGTTGGTCTGTTGGTCGGTTGATTGGTTTGTACGGTGGGTGGTTGGTTGGGTGGATGGGTAGTTGGTTAGTTGATTGTTTGGGTGGGTGGCTGGCTGGCTGGTTGGTTGGTCGGTTGGTTGGTTGAGTGGGTGGGTGGTTGGGTGGTCGGTTTGTTTGTTTGTTGGTTGTGTGTGTGGGTGGGTTGATGGTTTCAGTTTGTCTGCAGTCAAAATAAATTCTTATCAATTAGAATGGTTTGGTGTTTTTTTTACTTCGCTTCAGATGATTTTAATGTAAGTTATTTTAGATGAAAGAATGAATGTGTGTTCAAGAAACAAAAATTGTACTATTGATGCATATGTAATAAGTAATGATATGCTAGACTATTTAGTTGACATGATGCGTACGTTCTGGCCAGCATGGGTGAACAAAATCACAAAGAACACTTTGAATGCTTTTCTTTATTGTAATTTCTGACTTTCAATTGATTTGCCCATGAAATTCATTTTCCTGTAAGAATCACAAAATTCATAATATATAGGGGTTCAATCTTTAGTGCAGCCGTCTTGATAGATCCATTAAATTTGCCACGTCTTAGGATCCAGGAGATGGGGTCGTCTGCAAATGGACAGAATACAGAATGAACTTCACGCCTTATTAATTGTGTCGGTTAGGAAATTAAGAAAAACATGAAAGTGAGTTTAAATTAATCATTCTGCTAGCCAACCCTTTTACAAGAGTATCAACGACAATACAAGTATTTGAGCCAACTAACAAGTGAACCTAGTAACAACTCCATCCTTTCTGGCGCCATAACCATCCCTGTCCCAAGTTTTCTATATTGCTGCTCCGATTCAAAAGAGAAAAGAAGGGGAGAGAGCCTCTGCTCAGCGGGTGGAAGTTGCAGCGATGTGCGCACTTGACGTTTTGTTCAGTAAACACTCACATAATTCGTGGAACATCGATAAATCCCTGACGAGTTCTAGTATTTTAATGAATTTTTCTGCTACGTCCCGGCGGCGATCATCAGCAACAAGTGCATTGCTTTCAAAGATATATATTGTATAGGAAAATGCGTGTTGCTATGTGATAAACATTCTCTTACAATAATTAATACAGAAGAAATGGTCTGTCTGAAAGACATGCTACTATGTTGTCAAATTTGTCTTGTAATAATTAATACTGAATAAATGGTCTACGGGAAAGGTGTGTTGCTATGTTACAAATAATAAATAATGATTATTATTATCATTAAATGTAATTATTTACACTGATGAAATGATGAAAGCGGTGCTCACATTCAAGCTGTTCATAATTCCGATTTATTCTAACTCCGTACCATAATACTAAAGCCGCAAACGTTTAATATCAAATTCTCAGTTGTGCAAAATGTGAAGTTGAAACAAACAAGAACTAAGGTTGCGAGTAGCCTGCTTATTTCGATTTCCAATTGTTTGCTGTCCCTCTGTTTCAGTTCTTCAAATACCTGAGCCTGTATGAAGTTGCATGGTAGAAACAGTTAAAAGAATGACAAATATAATATTCCTAGCCACCTAGAGAGGTCGAGAGTGAGTAACAGAGAGAAAGAGATGGGTTGGTAAATGGACAAGAAAGTAGGCGTAAGAGACGAGTGATTTTGAAGATAAATGTACAGTGTTAGAGCACTGCATCAACCTCACTGGCTGAGCATAATTATATCCCATGGGTATCCTTAACATAAGGAAACCAGCGGTAAGTCAAACAGATTGGCGAACAGAACGATTTTCGGAGAGATCCCTAGGAGCCGACTCAAAATATATTGAAACCCGGACTAGTTAAATTAGTTTTTGGGTTCTCCCAGTCTACTTTACCTGTGGGTACTAGCGACAGCACCAGCAGGATCCACCGTCTGCATCGTAAGTTAAGCGAATAGAACGATAACGTCTATCCAGGCAGCAGTACATCTGAAACGTAGAAAGCAATGATCGATATTAATTTCAGGACTTGCCGATGCTTGGCATCAGTTACTGACTCAACAATTGAAACTACGAGATTCAAAATCTTTATACAGCTTACAACTGGTAGCGCGACCTTTTATAATTTCTTTGATAAGAGGTGTCTTTTTTTTTTTTTTCAAGAAAAGTATGTTTTCTTTATCGATTTGTTTCGTCCTCATGTGTTCTCCACTTTCGTCTCTAAGTTTTTATTTGACTGCCTTTCAAAAGCGTTCAACTGGGTGCACTTTTCAGCAACAGGAAAAGCGTGCATTGGACATTAATGTACAGGACAGGTTGTATTTGAGAGAGACAGAGAGAAAGAGAGGGAGGGAAAGGGAGAGAGAGAAGGAGAGCGAGAGGGGAGGGATAGGAAGAGAGAGAGTCAGGTACATGGAGATGGGTGGGGGGGCGGGAACAGGTTTATCCCATCGGCGGTGCCTCAGCTTAAGTCTTATTAAAAACACGGGGTCAGTTAAAATACAATACATGTGCTGGGGGGGGGGGGCTAGGAGGGCTCCAATGCGTGCCTTGCCCCGGGCGGCGTGATTTTCTTCCGTACGAGTCTTAGCAAGTTCAGGAGGGGGGGCGGGGGGCAGCCACAGACCCCCAAACACAGGACAGCTTCAGCACATCCCAGGGATGTTCGGTGACGTTCAGAGTCATATCACTTTATCAGGCACAGTCCAGAGATTTCAGCACCCGTGCCGGTGTTCGATAGGGCGAGAAATCCCTTAGCCGATGACTTGTGTTTGGGGGTGTGTTGCTGCCCCGCTCCCGAATTTGCTAAAGCTCGGACGAAAAAAAAATCACGCCCCAGTGCGCTGGCAATCCATGCTAGGCCACTCCTAGAAACATTTTTTTTTTTATTTGTTAATTCTAATACTAACTTTCTAAGAATATGAATTTAAAACTTCTAAACGTCCCCAGTTATACAGTGAGAACTAAGCATGAAGAAAATTCCTGACATCAGTGCAACCATCCATCAAAAGAGCATATATATTATGAATTACATAACACTGATATAAAGCTTCAAAACAGCCCCCCCCCCCCCCCAACCTTGCTCGTAACATAATATTCATGTAAGAAGAGTCACTACTGAAAGAAAATCAGGAATTCCTGACTTTTTTCAAAAGACTTGAGAAACGCTATCTTCCGCCGCCAGTCACTCTTACTGCTCCTGTCCACAGCATCCGCTTCGCTCCGCTATTTTTACGGAAAATGACGTGTGAAAAAGTAAAACTCTCTTTGTCTCTGTATACTTGTCCACAGCATCCGCTCCGCTCCTTATCGCTATAGAGACAAAGAGAGTTTTTCGTACGTCAATTTCCGTAAGGAGCGGATGCTGTGGACAAAACCATTTTTAGAGAGCTATTGTCTCAGAACATAATCTACTATGATGAAATTACTATTGTGCTCCACTAATAGTCTGATATCTTATCCAAATAATCAAATTAGGGACGGGTTTAGAGGGGGGGAGGGCATCTTACCTCTCCGTTCCTGGCGACACAGTCAACGAAATCCGAAACAAGCATCACCTTACAGGTAAGCCTCGCTGATTTCTTTAATTTCATCTCCTGTTACCTCAGTAGCTCCGTCGGTATTATGAGACTCTAGAACTACTACAGCGCTGGGCTTACCAATTTATCAGTGGGGAGCAGACAAAGAGATCTTTTTATTTTACCAGCTTAACATCTTTAAAAGATTGCTTGAAACTTAAATAAAGATTATAGGTCCATACAACGGAGACAGGATTAGATTACTGTTCACTTAAGAAAGTTAATTAGAATTTCTTTTCTTTTTGAACTGTCATCCAAGTTCTACGCAGCGTTAAGCCAATAAAAAAAAAAGGGAGGGGGAGGGGGGCACCATGATAAAATACTTTCGCCACTATTTTTTTTTATTATAGAATATGCTCATAGACAATAGTGTTGATAAGTGACATTGTGTGATCCCCACTTTTTCGTATACGTGGTAGTTCGGAATCTGGAGGGTTAAGAAATCTAGGCAATAATTTCTTATAATAATTAGCTGCCGTTTCGTACAGATTATTTTTGTGGATCTAGGCGCAGACGGTGACACAAAGAAGCCTTCACTAACCTTGCCGCCGATGCCAGCTCGTGTAGAGGCCCGAAGGCATTGCGCTCCTTCTTGACATCGCACTGATACATAGACGAGAAGAAAAGAAATGACCATTTATATCACTGATCTTCTTGAAGGGAGATTAGGGTGAGATATTGGATATATCGAGCTGCATGCAATGGTTGGGGTGTGGATATTATGTTGATACGGATATGGTCTGAGTTTCTGATGGTGGGATTAAGAAAATTCCGAACTGACTGGCCAGGCCCAAGTAAAAAAGATTTGCAGTAGGGCACTTGATATAAAAATGTAAAATTCAGTTTGGTCCAGCCAACGCTTAGCCAATCTTTATAAATTATAAAAGGAGAAAGAAAGATATAACATATAATGTAATGTCATACATCTTATTGTAATCATGGTAGAATTAGGTTGATTTATATTTTTTTAAGAAAGGGGGGGGGGGTAAGATAACATTCAATGTTATGTTATACACCCTATCAGCATGGTTAGGTCTGGTTGGTTTATTTTTAAAAAGGGGGCGGGGGATAATAATTATATTTTATACATGAACATCTTTTTATCACCATGCTTAGGTTCGGTTGTTTGGCCACAATAACAACTTTGGCACTGGCGAAATGAGCACAATAACGTTTCCTAAATTTTGCCTGAAACCGGTTGCCAGTGTATACTCTGTCAACTTCCCTTAACTAACTGCCAGCTACAAATACAATCAAAATGAATCTTTTTACCGCAAGCTTGGGCTGCGCCCAATACGCCAGTCAACATCAGGGCTACAACGAGAATTGTCCTCAGGCTTGACATCTTCTGGATTTGAAGGCTTTCTTTGCAGGAGATCTCCGCTAACACAAGGGAGTGAGTTCGTTTACTAGCCTTGGATGAGTTAATTAACACTGAAATCACATGGTTATATAATAGTAATGCGACTGGCCACGGCAAGTTGAGAATGCAGTAGATTAATCGGTGCCCAAGCACGAAAGGACTGTTTTCTGAATCAATATACTATTTTGATCCCCAAACATCAAAGGACATCTAACGTTGGACATAACATCTTAAACTTCTATGTTTGTGTTCCCGAGATATGGACGTGTTTCGTTCAAAGACTATTATTATCTGACCATAATAAAAACATTAGAGGAATCTACGGACATGATAATGTTGTCTGTTTTATCAGGGCGTTTGAATACTTTGTGTTGATAAATTTAAAAATAATATAGAAGAAAAGGCGTTTTGTCAGAAAGACTCATTTACACTTTTTTTTTAAAAACAAAACTCTTCAAAGGACTGATCACTTTGGTGCGTGCTCCGGGTTCGAGATTCGTTTCGTTATTATTGTGTTATATAAAAATGGACAAAACACCTTCAAAGGCCAGTTCTGTATGAGGTTACTCTAATGATTGTTTGGACAAAACGCCTTTGCGTGGCATTGATAGAGGTATGTAGAGAATTTGTGTGTACTGCGAGCTGGACAAAACGCCTTATTCCAGGTGACTTCAGGTTTGAGCACTCTTTGTTGAGCCATAAACGACGGTTAGAGCACGCCTCTTTGAAATACAGTAAAGCATGTCTCATAGCAGATGGGTGGTCTAGATAACTGTAATTGCAACGACGTGACTGTCAAACAAATAGAAAGGGTCGTGTGAGCATCGATGGCTCTTTCGGTGTTTTCATCAAAGACGTGAAGACTTGTGATAATCTCCTAGGCTGTCAACTGATGTATTCAAATCCCGTATTTTATCACTGAATTTGACGTGTATCCTAAAGTGTGCAAGATGAAAATCCCGGACAAGCTGTGATATCAGTTCCACTGATATCCGACGGAACTTAGTTCCAGATTGCATTCTTTTTAAGGAATTTAAGTGAAAACTGAATATTTTTTTTAAGTTCCATGGTTGTCTCGGAGTTCTGGACATCAGTTTTGTAACTGTCTTAAATATACATACATAGATCATTAGATGTGGATGTGTTCCCTTGATGATAGCCAGAGATCGTTAGCTTCTGTCTCGAAATTTCATAATGTTCACGTTTTTTGCAGGTTTTATTTTCTAACAAAATAATTTTGGGATCGTAGAAAACAAATACATGCTGTGTATCTCATGAAACAACCTGACAGTTCATGTAAAATGTCACTTCAAGAGTAAGAACATCAAGGCCATGAACATTCCCAAGCATTGTTGTGAAGACAAGGATTATGAAAAGTTTGAACAAAATCTAGAACACGTCATTACAGATCTGTCCACTATTGTGTTGTTTTAAGATCGGAACGGTAGTCCACTGAAAAAAAGTACCGCGGAAAAAGTATGGGGGTTGGCAGTGAACTTGCAGCTGACTATAGATTTCGTAGGAAAGATCCGTCTGGTTGGAGGTATTAATTTTGCTTTAGGAGCACCATTGTCCTTAACATTTGCTTCTCAGCGAAGACTTGAGGGGTTGGATCTAGTCTGGGTATTTGAAATTACACGAGGAAAAAGAAGAAGAAGAAGAATCTGAGGTGTGAATGCCAAGGGAAAAGACCCTTCGAAAACAAAGACCTCAACACTCAAGAAGGAGAAAGGCTTACGGGGGGAGGGGAGGGTAGTCAGTAATTAGAAAAATCGAATACACATAATTGTGGATGGCTTCTTTCTTGAAGGAATACAATCGTGTACCTTACGGATTACACAAATGAGGTCAGAGTTCAAAGGCCTCCCCAAGGCAAGTGATATTTCATGACTTTGTCCGACCTGGCAGAGGATGCGTTCGGTGAGTTTTAACCTCATTTTCACCGGTATTGCAAGAAAATGAGAGAGAATGACAGAAACGCGTTTTCCCGTTAAAATAAGGATTTGTAACAGTGCAAGACGTTAAAACCCAAGGTAAGCTATTCTTACTTTATCATCATCTGAAAAATAAATGAATAAAATTACAAAAAAAGTAAAAGAAGAAATTTAAGCTCAGCAACTGTTTTAATAAACTAATATAAGGGTAGGTTTTAATTACATGAACTAATCATGCGCGCTAGCGTTGATAGCATTCTAGAACCTTACACTCTTTCTCTGCAGGATACTGATAGATAGGGCCTACTAAGATAGAAACTTAGTAAGATAAACTTTACCATAGATTGTTAGATGCTAGCCTGATTGCCTAACCAAGCTGAACAAAGTTCGTCAAACTTCCAAGTATAATCCAATCATTATTATTTCACATCATCTAAATATTATTACGGCTGTGGCTATTCTTACGGCAGTCGCAAAATGATGACGTAGGGCATAAATACATTGGCTCTGTAACATTTTGAACATCGTGTGCCAGAAAAGGCCAATCTTACAGCATCAGTTTCCCAACTGATCCTCCTTAGTTAACGGAAGGACTTCCGAATGCGTTCCAGTCCGAGTGAAAACAATACATAGCTACCCCGGCGGCTTTCCCTGATATATCAATCTGACTACTGCCCAGACGAACATCGGCCTACGGCCTCGATGATACAAACTGACTAGACTCTCACGTCGTTACATATCAATCTGACAATCGACTAATATAGCCTACGTAAGTAATTAACTGGGGTGGGAACAACCGAAAAAGCGCCCCAAGTAGGCCCAGCATTAAGTTGAATAACAAACTGCCGTAAGAATAGCCACTGGGTATTATTAAATACCAGAACTAAATTAATGGGTACAACTTACGTGAATTAACCAAATGAATTCACACTTGATCTACATCATCAGAGCTGGCACTTCACAAATCTTGAAATATTTACAACTTCTTTTATGTTAGTCTGGGCGGAATGACACGTCCTGCTGTCTTGAAGACTTGGGTGGAACTGACTGACCCACGCTATCATCTATGCGTCACCCAAAAACGCGCAACCCATTTACTGCCTAACAGTTCACTAAGTGCAAATTCTAACAAAAACACTAGATCTATAACAAATAAAAACATTTTTAAAAGCTACCCTCTCGCTCGTGTATGTTGTAAATACACCATCTTAATAAAATATTACTTAACAAGATAAATACTAAACAAAACTTACAATGTATTTGTATTTGTATTTGTATTTGTATAACTCTTTAATCCCATTTGGGAAATTTTGCCTTTGTGCCATTGCAGCCCAGTTATAACTGGAGCAGGCACGTCGTCGCCACAGTGCAGCGCCGGTCGGCGTTTTTTTTTTTTTTTGGGGGGGGGGGGGGAGATGAGGGGGGAGGGGAGGGACTGGTAGAGATGAATTTAATTTAATTTTGCCCGGGCAGCGGCCTGTTCGGCCTGCTCTTTACGATTTCCAACTGCCAAGGTATCTTTAACGTGCGCAACGTGCACACGGGCCCTCCGAATTTTTTCGTCCTTATCCGAGAAGACTAGGTACTCGATCCTACCCCTCAATAGAATCAGGGACACGAAAATATGAGAAAAATCCCAAACTTCCAACATGCCTGCACGGCCCGGTTTTCGAACCCGGGACCCTTGGCACGAGAGGCGAGCACCTTGCCTCTAGACCACCTTGTCCCCGTAGTGATACATAACAAGTTTCTACTTCTGGCACCAGGGATGGTCACTTAAATTGACCAATCCCGGACAATACAGACAACGCTAAGACTATGGTTTAAAATTGACGCAGTGAGTACATCAGTTGGCAATGTTACTCAACACTGCATGACTCATGTCAAGTGCGCGATCAAACAATAAGGGGAGATTATCTATGGTTTCTGTGTGGTTACTTCCCCTTGACCACGTCCAGTGGTCCAGCTAGTCAAAATAAACGGGTTTATCCCCCTTTCACTACAGTGCGCTATTTTCTCAGCCCTGTAATGGTTCACCCCATTACACTCAGATGGTAAGTTAATCAAAAGACAGATTACGCCTGCCCATGTCAACGGTTTGCATATGCCTCATTATTTCTTTTTAAACGATCTTTGCATGGAACAGAATCTGTAAATTACATTTTAAGGAAAGAGTTCCGTACATCTCGACAATCCTGTACAAACCACCCGGAGAAGTTCCATTTTCGTCACACAGTAAGGATAGTACAAGGATGAGTCTGTATGAGCGCCCGTGAGCTGAGAGTCGCACGAGGGGAGGGGTGGGAATGTGGATGAGGGCTGGCGAGTTGGTCCCCTAGATGATGTCTTTATAGTAAATACGCGTCTGGGCGATCAGCACTTACCCCAGAAGGAGTATCGTATGAGTTACAAAGATTTAGTCTGGCATCTATTTCATGCTGTGTATGTTAAGCGCCGATCTGTACATTTACTATAAAAACATCCATCTAGAGGACTAACTTGCCGGGGGCTGCTGCCCTCTACACCCGCATGGACGCAATATCCCTATTATAAGATAAGATAAGATAGATAAAATGTCTTTATTATTTTGTTATTTCATTATTATGTGACTCAAATGGAACTCTTCCCCTGAGCCCGGCTAAAGTTGTGTAACTTATATGGTTATCCTTCCAAAATCACCCTATACCTTATCTTGGATCAATGCTTAACCCTGTCCTGGCTTGTCCCTACGCCTAAATCTAATCTTATCCCTAAGCCCGACCCCTTATCTTTTTCAGTCAGATAACAAAAAGCAAATCTGTACAGAATTGCATGAGTTCAAAGTGGTCGGAACGCACGGAACACCTTCCCATTTTCAACAGCATGTTTTGTGCATTTGGATTTAACCGAGTGTGGGTGAAGCGTTTGTGGTTCTGTTAGTGGCTGAGCATACAAGATTTAAAGGCATCTGTGTACCGTACGAGTAAGATGACGTTTGAAGGAAGGGAGAGGACGATAGAAAAATATCGATGAAATATCCTGCTTATTCTGTACTTACATTGGGGTCAAAAAGCTCAAATTGCGGGATGGTGAAAATAAGGCTTCTATGTGTATCGTGAATTAATAAATTTTACATTAACTTCACCAAGCATCAAACACAGATCGCAATGTCAGCAATTAATAATAATTATTGCGAAACAGAGTTCTTATTCCACGGTCTCGGAGAACTGGATAATGATTAACCCCCCCCCCCCCCGCACCACCACCACCACCCCGCCCCACCATGCCACATAGATAGATAGATAGATAAATAGATAGATAGATAGATAGATAGATGGCACTGGACGCTTGAGAGAGGTGTAGAAATACATCCCGACCATCCAGCCAAATCATTAACAGAGGTTGTTTTTTTTTCATCCCTCTTCCAAATCCTAAACCATTTCGTAATCCTAAGCTTATCCCCAACACAAAATCCGTCCCCAATCCTGTCCTCACCCCTTACCCTAACTTTAAAAGATGGGGTGGTCGGGACGCGCTGACTTTTTCCCATCAAAGAGAAAGTAAGTCTGTTCCCGCCCACTTTTCGCGCTCTGCCCCGCCGGGCTGCTCGGCTGGCTACGCTGTGCGAGAGCGGTGTAGGAATCGGGTCTCGAGCCTCACAACTAGACACGCCGCATGCAAAGTTCGGGGGCAAAGTCTAGAACGAGCAATAACAGAGCGGGGTCAATGAGGCACGTACATCCATAGATATAGTACACTATATCTATGCGTACATCCTCCGTTTTTCAGTGAGTACCACACTGGTACCACAGGAAGAGAGACTCAGCTGTGAGGTAGCCCGCGCTCAAGAGTAACCCTATTAATCACCTTTTTCTGCCGAGGAAGCGAAGCTAACATGTTGCTAGTGAAATGATGGTTCACATGGAAGTCTCCTGACTGTGTCTCTATTCTGGCCTCACTTCACGGAAAGTTAGATAGATCCAACATTGCCCTCGGCCTTGTAGACCTAGAGATTGCGGATTCTCTGTGAGGAGCGTAGGAAAAAAAAATTAAGAAATTAAAATGTAATCAACTTTCTTTACCGCGTGGAAGCTGGTGAGTTTTATCTTTCTGCGGAAGTATGTGTGAATGTGAGCAAATAATTTGATTTCGCGCTACGTTGGTGAGTTGGCCCACTGTCGCTGCACTTTTTGATGAAGCTTTCTGGTCTACGCCGGTCCCGGTGTAGGTTGCAGATTCTGGAACCTTTTTTTTCTGCAGGTGTTTTTCCATGTTTCTGACTGTAAAGTTACTCTCGGTGCAGGGTATTGATTCGTGCTGTGGTGTTTACAACGTAGAGGTTTTCCTGTTTATCTCCAAACGTTTAGAGACGATTTTGTTGAGTTTAGTTGCATCGCTCTTTATGGGTAAGTGTTATTTTAGTATTATTTATTATGGCTTTATGTACGGTTTGTTGGATAATGTGTCTAGATGAGTAGAGGAAGGCCAGAGCTTCAACTTTGATTACCTGCACTTGGTCATCATTACCAAGTTTATTAGCGGATCTGGTCAATCGTTTACAAGTCTCGGAGAGTACAAGGAATTTCATGAAGAAAAAACAGCCAAATAATAAGGAAATTCCATGGAAAAAAAAGTTTTGCTCGGTCTTTTATGCCAAATGATAATAATAATAAAAAAGAGCACATCTCTCTCTCTCTCTCTTTCTCTCTCTCTCTTTCTCTCTCTCTTTCTCTCTCTCTCTTTCTCGCTCTCTTCTCTCTCTCTCTCTCTTTCTCTCTCTCTCTCTCTTTCTCTCTCTCCTCTCGCTCTCTCTTTCTCTCTCTCTCTTTCTCTCTCTCTCCTCTCTTTCTCTTTCTCTCCTTCGCGCTCTCCCTCTCTTTCTTTCTTTCTCTCACTCTCTCTATTTCTTTCTCTTCCCCCCCCCCCCCAAATGCTGTATTAAATGCAAGAATCACCTAGTAAAATAACTAGATCTAGTACAGCACAAACCATATCATTCTCACAGTAGCAACACACCCAATAGAACACACCTCACAGTACTCAATCCCATGCACTCATGGTCGCGAGTATGCATGAGAGCACAGCAAGCGTACACACACTTATAATGAATTCGTGCTGGACGGTAAATTAGGTAAACAGACATGTATGATTTTCACCTATCAGGGCACGGGAATACTTCCAACCTCTAGCAAACACACGCCAAATGCCCTTCACTTTTCACTGTGCTCTACATTTTTAGATCATGTTCTTTGAGGAATTGGCACTTTTAAATGCCACTGATAATATTGTAAACAAACTGATGCTCATTATGAAAAGGATAGATGAATGAATAAGCATTGTAAGGAAATTTTGTTTGCATTCACAGTTAGCTCGGGAGAGAGGAGTTCTTCGTTGTTGTTGTTGTTTAGTAGAGTAGAAGCAGATGCCGTGACGATGTCTACTGACACTTATCTTATGCGTTTCATTACACGATTTTAGTACGCGTCGTATACATTAAACAATGGTGTCTTGTGTCTTGATATTAAACCTGTTCAGACAAAAGCTTATAGAGAGTTTGACCGTACAGTTCAGTGCACCGAGTAGTCTAATCAGTAATTGAATTAATTGAATAATTCTGTAGATGTTATTGTCGTTGACTTTCCTTAATTTTACTCTTTTTTTTTTCAACGAAATCTCCAGACTGTCATCAGTTCCTTTGAAATGGACGAATAACCTTTCTGTCTACGAACTGGGGAATTGAAAGGGGAGGGGGCCGCGTTTCTCACATGTTGCCTACATATTTTCACATCAAGACTTTTGCCTCTGTCTTTGGATCTTCCTGCCTTCACCATCTGCCAATCTCACATACACTCTCCCGTGCGATCTCTTTCAGAGTTATTCTCTCTCTCTCTCTCTTTCTCTGTGTCACTCTCTCTCTCTCTCTCTCTCTCTCTCTCACTCTCTCTCTCTCTCTCTCTCTCTCTCTCATGTTGGAATTGCAAAACTTCAAGATGTGTATAGACGGCTATACTACAGACTAAATTGTAACGTAAGATTTCCTCGCCACTACAAGCCCCCCCCCCCCCCCACGTAGAACCATACAGATACTTTCTTTGAAGAAATGGGCTTGTTTCAACCCCTCACAGGGACATTCTCCCTCCAATCCCCACCCCCAATTCTGATACTGCTACCGCAGTAATCTAAACTTGGTCCTTTGGAATTTTGGGTGTTATCCCAAATTCCTCGCATTAAATTTGTAAAAAATTAAACTTTATAAAAAGGTAACAGCACAGAGGGGTTTGTAATGTGTAACGCTTCTGACATCCACTTAAAACCAAGGAAGCTTGGCTGATTTTGCAGCGTTAGCCATGTCTTATTCTCTCTCCAAGAATGCATTTACATTTACAAACAGCCTCGAAATTAGTTGCAAATTAAAACGCACTTGTCGAGGAGGATAGCACATTCCGGCAGTGTACAAGTCAGCATCGCATAATAATGCTTAGTTGTTGATTTAATTTATTGTCAGAGCGAAAAGATGTTAAAATATGCCTGACTTTATAGAAATGCCTCTGTCACAGTGGAACATTAATTTTTGTCTTCATTACTTCAACACTTTTGTTTTTATTGCCGCAGACCTGCCAACTCTCCCTGATTTTACCGGATTCTCCTATGTTTAGGGTTGTTGGGGAGGGGGGGAGGGGGATCATAAATAAATATAATATATACTTTTTTTTTCTACGAAAATGCCTCCCAGGTGATAAAAGCCGGCCCAGAAAGGGCTTAGACCAGTGTTTATCTAGGTGGGGCCCACGCGCCACTGGAGGGACCTGGCAATATTTTGGTGAGACGTGGGACTTCAGCAGAATTGGGGCGCATTGATATAAAAGACAGTTTCATTTCTCTGTGCTTTTTTTTTATTAAAACTCAACACAATAAATATTGCAGCATGGTGTATTATTTCCTAGAAATCTTAATTTCATGGTGATTTTAATTTAACTGTACAGAAAGATGAACTGGTCTGGTGTTTGTTTATGTTGTTTTGATTAAAACTTCTTTTGAATGTATACAAATTGAATGTAAAATCTTTTTAAAATCTTTTTGTCTATGCTGTAGACTGACTTTGTTCGATCATGCGTGGTTGGGTGTACGTTTTTGGTGGTTTTTTTTTTTTTTTTAATGGAAGCAGGGCTTGGGACAAAAAATGTTGAGAAACACTAGACAGTGATGACAGAAGGCACACTGTACTAATTTTATACATAGGATATTTTACTGAGTGTTACGGTGTTTTGTGTTTGTGTTCTCTTTTATGAAAATTATAATTAACCGACAGTTTCGGTTTGCTTCTGTATGGCCTAGTTATACTTGGCCCCTGAGGTGTCTTCTATTGGAGTAGTCATCTTACATTCAATCGTGTTTATGTGTATCTCGAGTCTGCCTCTTGTAATAGGAATGTTTACATTAACAACATGTCACAAGGGCAGGCCCGTACAAAACTGGAAATAAGCCCAGGATATGTGGGAATTCCAGGCCCCATTTCAAACTGCCCATGAGATATTTTTGTTTTAAGTGTTCATGAATTTTCTTTAAAATAGTATGCTGACATTTTGTGTTAAAGGGTCTCCCTAGACCAGCGGTTCCCAAATTTTTCTATATCCTGCACCCCTAGAAAACTTTGATGTATTCTCGCACCCCTTAGAAAAATAATATTTGGTTTGAAGATGAAGAAAGCGAATTACTCAATTTCCAAATCCAGGTTTTGGCACCCCCTGAAATATCGTCTAGCCTGGGGGTGCGGGGTGCAAACACCCCCGGCTGGGAATCCCTTGCCCTAGACTCTCTTGAAAATATCGGTAGTCTGTTGTTATTGTTGCTGCTGTTGTTGTTGTTGTTGTTGTTGCTGCTGCTGCTGTTGTTGTTGTTGTTGTTGTTGTTGTTGTTGTTGTTGTTGATGATGTTGTTGTTCTGTGCCATGACAGTACTGCTCAACCCCAATGCACCATTCCACGAACATAGCATGCATGTTGGACATGGAGAAGTCACCGATCTATGCAGGAAATGGAAATAGAAAGCAGCTGCTCGTGTTTTTACAAAGGCATTTTTGTTTTGACAGCATATACGACAGAGCCGTGTAAGAACGGTTTTCATGCAGACAGTAAGCAGGTGTGTTTTAAGGAAGGTTAGTTAGTTGTCAGAGCCCTCGAAACAACGAATTAAATCTAAATGTAATTTAGTAAGCATTTCTCATGTCATGAGGGGAAAAATGGTAAGCAGAACCTTCCTTATTCCTGGCATGGCGGTTGATGCCATAGCAGAGGACGCGGGTTCGAACCTCGCATGAGTTATTTTATTTTTCGTGTTTCTTTCACTCGTTTCTTCTGAGCACTAACTGGGCATTATAATACTTGTAAGCGCTATAAGGGCCTCGGCTTTTTTTTTTTTTTTTCGGATTTCCCATGTGCTGAAGGAAACAAGAATCATTTCCCCGGAAAATGAATGCCTTCTCCCCCCCCCCCCCCCCTTTTTTTTTCTCGTTGCTGTTGTTGAAATTTCAAGCGCAGATTGAAATCTGCCAGGGGCAACTTCCGGCCCAAAGGCTGTTGTAGTCTACTCTCGGCCCATGTGTTTGCCCTTGACCGATGTTTTGTCTTTCCTGCAAATCCTGGGAGACTGTTATGGTTTGCGAATTTTTAGTTTGTGTTTTGTTTTGTTCAGTTATTTTATTTTACGGAGCAGTGATAAACCATTCGCTCCTGTGAATTCTGTTTCCTTGTTGGCACAGGAGCACGTTACAAACAGTCGTTTTTATGCCTTTCCTGAACCGGCCTCTTGTAACAGAAATGTTACATTCATAACAATGTTACAAGGCAGGGCAGGCCCATTCAAAACTGGTAATAGGCCCAGGGCAGATGGGAAATGTAGGTCTCAGTTCAAACTGCTTATTTATTAGTTTTGCTTCAACTGTACATGAATTTTCTCTAAAACAGAATACTATTTGGTGTTAAAGTAAGTGTCCCCCTAGGCTCTCTTGACAATATCAATATTCTTTACCAAAGTGCCCCGCCCCCGGCTCCCTCGCTAGGGTGTGAGTGGTCCCCCTTTAAATGGCAGGCTGGTACTAACTGGCTGACTTGCCCCACTCACACCCCACCCCCCCCCCCCACCCCATTCTGGCCTGCTGCATAAGCTGAATCCAGTCCTCATGAATGGCTTTCCATACCAGTGGTAAGAAACTCCTCAGTTGGAGCGAGACAGATGGCGATCTTCAGAAGAAGAGTGGATTCTTTCATTAGATTTTTCGGCCTTTAACGTCCTCATTAACTTCCTCACCAGTCTGGTTGAAAGTCACTCTCCAACAATCTCCCAGGGAAGTTCATTTTTTTGTCTAGCTAGCTCACTACCGGTTTTGGACCTATACAACAGAGGCAAAACAAAACGTGCATGGCGTTGAACTTAGCCCTCGTTGCGATAACAATCATGTAGCCTTGACTTTAAACGAAGGAAACAGAGTGTCGCTGGTTGCCATAATGCTCGTACCAAACAGACAATGCAGTCGTGTCATGGAAAACGACCGTATACACCAATCTAGTTGAAATTCACTTTTTAACGTCATTTTGTAGAATGAAACTTGCATTATCTTTCTGTCTGGGTTATAATTTTGTACGGTTGTTTCTTTTGGTCATCACAAAATGGAAAATGGGCAAAGGACAAAGTGGGGCAAAACATGAAATGTTTTTTTATCTTTTCTGCAAAAGTGTTTGTTTTTGGCTTATGTTGTCTTTTGCAGGAAAAGAATAATGTTCAGAAATTTAGCTCGCTGTCCTGAGGCTTTTACATTGCTAAATGTCACTTTTCCAGGTGCGTTCCCACGGCCGTACATTTATCTGAATGCATTGATAGTCTTAATGGCATTTCCTGTGGCATGCTCGTAATCTGGTGAGCAAAATCTACCTGCACATAATGCATTTGTAGTTGCAGGACTGGCATGTTCTAACCTAAAGAGTGTTTTTTGGCATTGACATTTCTCAGGAATAGGTTTGGAACTTGAGAATTGGCATTCCTTAGGACTGAAGATTGCTGCTTGATTTGTCTTTTACATACGACATGCTATAATGGAGCTTGAAGATGAATATGTAAGCGGCTATGTAACCTAAAATTATGAAATTATGTGTACTGTTTCAGGTTTTTGACGATAAATTACGCGGACACATCCATTTCGTGCAGAGTTCAGTCTTTGATATTATGTGATTTCTTATCCGCATACAAGAGATGTATTTTCATCGAGTAAAATTGAAAAGTATGATAGGAATTTCGCTGGTTGAAAATCACTAAGGTTTATTAGCCTTTGCATCGAAGCCAGTTGCTGTTATTATTGTGAACTGAAAGATCTTTTGTTTCTCTGGGGCCTCGGCCGAAGGCTGCTGACCCCGCTTATTATTGTGAAGTAGATCTAGATATATATAACATATGGCTGGCCTTATTGCAAAGAATTTTCAAGATTTATCTTGCTCGAATCGGCCAGTTAATTTTGATAACCTTTGATCTTAGTACCTGCGTGGCTGTGTCTTGTCAAGGTTGTTGTATGATTTGTCCTTTCGGATAAAATATTGATAAGGAGATCCAGCAGTTCTGCGTCCCCATCATTATGATTGCAAACTTCTGGAAAATGCCGAGGAAAACGAGGGAATATATCCCGCTTGTGCAGAGTATTCAGTAGTACAGTGCATACATTAGTTTGTGCAGCTACGGAAAGAGGTGTATTTAAGGTCAGTAACTGTTGGCCTCTCTCAATTCAAAATGACCTCGCGAGGTTCATGCTTTCGAGCAAACGAACAGGATCGGGGGCGAAATCAGCGACCCATAGCAAATTTTTTAAACATTTTTTAAAAAACTTCTTGGTCATTAATTTGAAGTCTCCAAATCTAAGAACGAACCTTCCTTAAGCGAAAGGAAGCCACTTCCGGAACTTCACGAAAATCCGAGCCGTATTAGCGGCGGTTGATCTTGTTAAAGTACTAATGTTTCAGGCGGTTTAATTTCCCAATATAACACTAAAATTGTAAGCTTGTAAAGAGTTCACACATGTCCTTAAAAGTCCATAAAGTCCTTAATTTTCATAAAAGAAAAAATAAGTACTCAAAAAGTCCTTAAATTCTGAAAATTATGCCAAAGTCCTTAAAAAGTCCTTAAAATTTGTGTTTCAGTTGAAACATTTGAAATTCCAATCTTCCAATTGCACACTGGATAATTGGTACTTTGAAGTAACTGAAGTTTTCAAAGTGAATTTACTATGTTTGAACTCTGGATACAAAAACATTCCGTATCGATGAGTGCTTATGTAGTTGTAATATTTCTTGGCCACAGACACACAGGTCCTTAATTTGTTTACTGTGAATCCGTAGGAAGTCCTTATAAAGTCCTTAAAATTAGTTTTCAAGACTTTGTACGAACCCTGTTATAAAACTGTCATTTCTCCCTCTGATGACTTTAATATGAGCCTGGCACGTCATAATTTCTTTCTCGTTTTGATAACAGGTAGGTCCATGGTTTTATTATGCATTAAACACGTCAAATATGCACATAAAAATGTTCCGGTTTGATGCTGCGCTTTCCATTTTCCACTTCACTTTAATGACTGAGAATCCTGATCCCCTGTATTTTGTTTTCCTGCTTTCCCTGTAGTTCTGTGTGTATTTTTATGCGGTGTGTGTATGCATGTGTGTTAGGTTGGTGGTTTGAAAATGATGCTTACTTGGCATTTACTTGGCATCGCTGGGCACGTGTATGTCTCACTTTATAAACTTTCAATTGGCACTTTCCAAGAGAGAGAGAGAGAGAGAGAGAGATGAAGAGAGAGAAAGATTCACACACACGCACGCACACAAACCCACACAGACAGGCAGAGAGAGAGAGAGAGAGAGAGCGGCTTTGGGAGAGAGAGAGAGAGATTTTAATTATGCAGGCATGTCTTATGAAATTGCACTTGAGTCGCTCTTCGGTTTCTTCCAGTGTGTCATGATGTTTTTTGGTTTGTTTGAAAATGAACGTCAAAATAAGAAATGAAATGATACCTGCAACAGCCAACATGACGTAAATGGCTTCCTCATTATCCGTAGCATTGTAGTAACGGACAAAACAAAAAGTACCTATGAACAGGGGCGAGGCTTCCTCATAATCAAATAATCTGTGATTACCCTTCGAATATTAATTCTAGAATTACTACGCTTTTCAGATCGAGCCCAACTCCAAGTCCATTTTGTCAGTTCAGCATTCTATTCTACCTCGCTATTTTTGGTTTCTTGTTATAGTCTAACACCCCTCACCGAAAAGCATCTTTGTAGGGACCTACACCATATGAACTGGCCCAAAATCAGTGATTAACAAAGACGAAGAAGACTCGACTACACCCAGAAGCTAGTTTGAGCATAGCCTGTATTCGCCGAAGTGGCGTAGCAGACAGCAAAATGGGGGGGGGGGGGGGGGAATAGGATCATAATCAGTTTGACCCGATTTTACGTACTAATGCAGGTTTTTCACTATGCGGTCGTTTTCATCCCAATCGAAAGGTAAAGAGTAGAGTGAGAAAGTTTGTGTGGATTTTTGTTTGTTTGTTTGAGGTAATCTAAGAATAATTTACTCTACGCACAGCAAGAGCTATCAAAGCATAATAATGTATAGTCTAAATCTAGATATAACTGTGATCAAAATCAGTAGAACGTATCAAGAACATCCTATACCGCAACGGCAGATAGCCACTTCTCCGAGATCGCTACACATTGTTGTGTTACAGAGATGCCAGTTAAGCACTTTCTGCCATTTAATATTGATGGGTCTTTTTCGAAAAACTTTATTAGATGGTAGGATAACAAAATCTCTGGCTAAGAATATGACAATGAAAACTTGCCGTTCAAATTATATTTTAAAAAATTGATGCAAAATATGAGTCTATAAGTCTATTAGTATGAATGAATGGCATTTTCACATTAGTTTGGCTTGTAAATTGCTGCATTCCTGTCCTGTTAACAAGAATAGTCCGCTCCTTAGATTTTGCAGTGCCTAGCACCCGTTTCGTTGTTTTAGTCCCTGCATTTATAATTATGTAAATATGATGAAGCGATACGTCCTATTATAAGGATCTTACTAGCTTAAATTCTGATTACCCTCTGCAGAGGGCCACGCTTCGCCCCTGCCTATGAATCCTTGTATGACTGCCACCTATTGTAATCTATCAGCGCAGCTGTGCTGATTGGTTTACAAGCCTGTCCGCACGGAGCGTGTTTTCAGGACTTTTTCTGCGCCGTTTTCACTCAGTGGACACGCGAGTGCTTTTATAAAAATCGCACCTTCTATGTTTGTTGTAGGTGTTCCCGACGTAAGCGTAGTTTTGAGATGAAATACTTTTTTTTTTTTAAATACTTTCGTCAAACACACAAGCAGAAAAAACATTCTGCATGAATACAGACTTTACATGTACAACTAACACTTTGTCCTTTACTCTGCATTATTATGTGATTAAGAAATACCAGGTTTTTAGTGTAGTCAAAAATTGGTAAAAAGAAAAAATTGTATGTAGCAAAGCCACGGGTAAGAAACCAAACGATACAATAAAACACAAAGAAAACGGGAAGACAAAAAAATCAATATTTACCGAAATATTTTATTTTTTTTTAACTTTGTCTTCCCTTTTTCTTTGCGTTGTATGGTATCGATTGGGTGTTATTTCTTACCGAGGCTTTGGTACATACAACTTTTTCTTGCTGGTACCCCACAGTTATTCAATTCTGTGGTTTTTATAATACTCAGCCTTTCTAGTGGTGTGTTTCTAAAACTGTGAATGATCTTTGTCTGCAGGAAGAAAACATTAAACTTAAATTAAACATTTTAAAATTCTGAGAACAAACCGTTCTATCTCTACATACATTGTTACGGCTATTTAACATCAAATATTTTGTCAGTCTGCTCTCCTCCCTTGTGATGAAAAACAGCCTTTGGCTGAGACCCTCGAGAAATAAAGATTCTATTTCTTCTTCTCCCCCTTTGCTCTTCTGTAAATCCAGACAGACCTTGACCTTCGCTTCATGCACGAACTCCCACCACAGATCAGACTAACAGTTTCCGGGTGACTAGGTCCAGGAGTAGCCACGCACGGGCAATGGGCCATGAAATGTTCTCACAGTCAGCGATTGATCTCGTAACGTGCACGTTGTCTGCATCATCCTGAGTTATGTGTTTCCTCATGGAGAAGGGTACAGATCTTTGGTGGGCGTTCTGAAGGCTTTACTTTCCAACATTTGTTTCATTATGACATCACAGTTATAGTGGCGCTGTGGGTCACCTGAATCATGTTCTTACCCCAACCTTCCCTGTGAGGAAGAATGGCTGATTTCAGAGTCAAGCATCTTCCGCACTAACTGCAAGGCCCATAATGCCATGAGTCAAGTCTATTGTGCCTTGGTTTTGTGGACTATGGAGTTTAAAGGGACCTGGCGCACTAGTGAGCGTGAAAAAGTCTATCTCGCTAGTTGATTCAAGCAAGTTCAAGCCTGAGTCAAAACCAACGCAGATCAGACTTGATTCAGTCTGCGATGCTAGCCCAAGTGAGGGATGGAGTGGCAGGTTAGTGCTCTGATGTTGACACTCACGGCGCCGATGAACCCCACACTGCCACTAGCAGGTATCGCCCTGTGCCGGGCAAAACAACAGCTGTTTGTGAGTGGTACCCTGAACTCGCTTATAATTTCGTTCCCTTAGAATGACCAGGTTTTAACTCATTTTGAGAAATCTGTGACTGAATTTATGAAGTTTCATGTGCTCATAGCTTGCAGAGACACGACTTTTTTTAAACTTCTTTTTAATAATACTTACAAATTACACCTCGAATCTGTATGATGCTTTGACACACAATACTATTTACGTAGCGGGTAGTGTGTAAATCAGTTCGGCCAGAAAGTGGAGATAGAATCCTGCCATTTTAAAGGGATGACTTGTGAGAGTATAGTTATGAAATTTGACATGGAAACAAATTATTAAGTATTACTCTATCTTTTGCTGTAGTCATAGGTCCTATCAAGTTTAATCAGCGGTATCTCTTAACAATTATGTGCACCGCACAAAAAAGTTACCTTTGTCATAGGCCATGAAATGCGCAGAGCTGCGGGCGTCTGACGTCTACTCCGTTTGACCTGTGAACCTTCAGATAGAAAGTTCAGACCTTCATATCCCACTGGTTGACTTGCTTGAGTTGCAGTGCCACCTGTGGCTGCGCTGATTTTCGGATGGTAGCAAGCAGTGGCGGATCTACCATGAAACTAATGAAGCTTGAGCTTCTTTTCAATGAGTGAATTTTGGATGTTTCGAAGAGACGCCATAACAGTTCCAGCTTCAGGGTCCCAAAAATTGTAGGTCAGCCATTGGTAGTAAGATGGATAACTTATCATCGTACTTGCAGGAATTCATTAATTTTTTCATTTCCCCACTATCGTCGTCCATCTCACGTGTCAACAATTCTCCCTTTTTTCAGGAGAGCATTTCAAAGTTTTGGTGAGATTGAGATTTTGTATGTACAGACGAGTACGTGGCAAACGTGTGTCTGTTGCTAATTTCAAAACTATCAAAGGCATAAAATCGTCACTTTGCAGGAATATAGATCTCACCATGAGCAGTGATAAGGTAACTGTAAGTCAAAACTACCAAATCATCGACACACCATTGCATGAGATGGGGGACAATTGGCAAAGAAAAAATTATGTTGTATTTGCGGAGTCTTATGGGGTCTGTGAACAGACAGACACGAGAAAACGTTACACAAAAAAACGAAAAAAAAACGTGAATGTGAAAAAAACAAAAAACTGAAAAATTACCAAATACCAAATTATGAGGTTCAGCATTATAGAGTGAGTTTGAAGTTTGCTAGAGTTAATTTTGAGTAGCTGCAGCATAATATTCATTTGATTTTGAGGTAAATTGCCTTCCTTAACTACGAATACATGTACCGAGCAGAACAGTTAACGTGGACGAAGGTATGATGCCAACGCGTTCCCACTTAAAATGTCCTCTTTGTAAACTTATCAAATTGACCGGGTTTGGTCCACTTGGCACTGGGGGCGAATTTGAATCTTTTTGGCCCTGGGCCCACTTGAAGGCTTTTCTCGACACTCCTCACTTGTCAGCCTTGTTTTTCATTTATCTCCCTACCCCTGCAGGGTGTAAACACGCCCCACCATCCGTTTGCAGTGCGTTGATAGCAGCAACAACGTCCTGCACTGTGATAACGGAGTCGTCGTTTTCAGCAGAAGTGGGTGCACACTGATGCAACACGATGTTCGCACCGCATTTTTTTAAGCACCAAACAGACATTTCTATATTTAGAGACAACTTCAGCAGGCCTGAGGAACTGAAAGCCGGGAACCAAAGGAAGTCAGGCCAAAAAGTTTAGATTTTACCATAATATCATTATTATGTGGGTAACATCGGGCTTACAATGAAATTTTTATAACCTCTTTAGAAAATCAGAATAAAATATTTCTAAGACGATTTCAAGCAAAATATTTTTATTGAATGCAGTAAAATGGCGAATCTTATATGGTAAACAAATCTAAGTTTCCATAGAAATATATTCCCCCTTGGAGGGGTTTTCTCAGGAATTTAGTCTTTCACTTAAGCTCGATTTCGCCAGATCCACTCACATAATTATGATATCCGGAAGTGCGCAATTTATATAAATTGTTACAGTTGTTGCTAATTAAATGTGCCGTAAAAGAGATGATGCTGCCCTGAGGGGTGACAGACATACTCACACAGTATCAAAGAATGAGCATTGCGTAATGGCTGTTTCAAATTTGGGTGTGTCACAGAATCAGAGCTGTTTCAGGGTTCAGTAATGACAGGCCTTTACGTTAATGGGGCTGGAGGGTTATGACCAAACGTTTTATGGTAGCACATGTAACACTTGTGAGTAGTATAGTACATGTACATTGTTTTAGGTGGCTGTTTAGTCCCCTGGCAGCTAAGCAAAATAAATACGGTCTGACGGCTCTAGCATTTCGGAATCAAGATTAATCATCTCGTACTTTATGGCCTATGGTGGTGTTGTCTCAGGGGTGCCAGAAAACAAAACATTTATGAGGATTGTCTGGAGGTACGGGGAGCACAGATAGTGCTGAGTTCAGCAAAGGCGGAACAGTTCTCAGAAATTTCCCTCATTACTACTTCCTTCTTTTGTGAGTCGAAACAAAACACAGTGTTGTGCTGAGCAAAGAACTAGCTGCTTGAAAATAATAATAATAATAATGCACAGCATATTATAGCGCTCTATCCCGTTAAGAACTAGGCTCTAAGAGCTTTACAACATTTAGATCATATCTATCCTAACTCACACACACATGTATACTCAGGAAAAAGACTTGGTGGACATTCAAAGTGTAAAAGGATGAATCTCCAGCTGATGATTAAAAGCCATAACATTTTCGATCTCTTTCAAAGACAGAGACAGAGAATTCCAAATCTGAGGCCCTTGGAAAGAACAGATTTTTCACCCATGGTCTTCAGGGATATCTCTGGAACTTTTAACTTTTTAGTGTCTTGCAGATGATGTAAGATGTCGTGACGGTACATAAATATTATGGAGCCAAAAGATCACTTTAAAAACTTGGTACATTTTTTTAAATAAAGTACTGCATCAGTTTGGTCAGTGGATATCTCAATTATCAGATCCCCCACAACTGAGAAAAAGGAATTTCTGGTCTGGCTGGCATTGGTACTGTACATGTAGATTTAGAAATCTAAGAAACATAAAAGAGCTGAAAGATATTTTTTCTGAAACTATTTTTCCCTCCCCTGTCAACCGTATTAAATTGCTTATAAAATAATTGCAGTTTTGTCTGTGGGCAAGGAGAAGTTGAAAAGGTGCCAGGGACTTTCCATTATTCACCATCCACCCGATATGCACCCCCTATACCTAGCCCCCCACCCCCCACCCCCACCAACCTCTGCCCTCCTACCCAAACCTGTCCCAGCTCCTGTGTTCACATTCCGTGTTATTTTCACATACGTCTTCAATTTCCTTCTGTTGTTGCAAGCAGTTTTCTTAGCCCTGACGTGTGTATTGGGGAGGCCAAACTGAGGTCAAATTCTTGGAGGGAAGAATTTGGGGGAAAAAAATTTGTTTGCCAAATTTCTGTGTGTGTGAATTATTTTTTGTCGTTTTGCTTTCTCTGCTGTTTTAGGAGGAAAAAAAAAGGTTTGCGCCAACAACTAAATTGTTCAGTGGATGCGAACAATTTCGGGTTTAGCAGGGCTGTAATCTTTTTTTCAATTTCAATTTCGTGGTGACCGAAAGAAATTATTGGTCGTACAAAACTGTAACCTGTACAGAAAGATAGAGGACATAATCGTTGTATAAAATGATGTTACTAAGTAAATTTGACATGAGTTGGACTGGCGTGTGAGGCCTTTTTCCGTAACACGGGAGGCTGTGAAGCCGTGTTTCGTTTACTGTTTATTAACGGGCCATAATAATTATGTTGTCCGTGTGGTAAAAAAGTATTTCTTTGGTTCGGTCTTGTGGCACTTTTTTTATATTTTTCTTTCATGTGCCTGTTTTACTTAGTAAATTCTTTCTTTAATGCACGATGCTTCTTTTGTGTCTCGTACTTCACACATGTGTGTGTTCTCCTCAAAGTGTGTGCGTGCATTGAATGATGACAAACGTGTTTTTGGTAAGACTCATACGCTGTTATTACACATCTCAGCTCTGTAAAATGAATATCTAAACTACTTGGTTGGTTTAAACGTGGCCTTCGTGTAGTTACGAAGGCCACGGTTTAAAGTTAAATCTATTTTTATTCGCATACCATTAGATGGAGTTCGCGATCTGGTTGTTTGAGAATTATTTTTTAGATTGTGCATTTGCTAGAAAGCTGAATACGTAAATCTGTGCGAAATTTATCTGTGTGTTTTAATTGTGTTACATTCCTAACAAGCCTAACCAAGAGTTTGTTGGTGTGAACGGATGGATGGATGGATGGACGGCCGGGCGGATGAATGAATGAATGGATGTAATCATGTATGTATGTATGGATGGATGGATGGATAGAAGGATGGATGGACGGACGGGTGGATGGATGAATCGATGGATGGAAGGATGGATTGATGGATGGATAACGGTTGGTCTGTCTATCAGTCTTTTGTCTTCCATTTTATGCAGAGATAGCCTGCATTATAGACTGTTAGAACACGTGTTTTGCTGGAATTCAAATTATCAGAATCCTTTTAGTTGGTAAGATTAAACATAATCAGTGACTCCGTAATCAAAATCCTCGCCGGTAAAATCATAATTCGTTGTCTGTATCAGTGTATGACCAACCGGCGTATCGCCCAAACCCTCGTTTTGAAATAATGGCGTACCGACGGCAAACTGTTTCGCCACGCAAAGGTTTGGACGTAAGCCACACAAGCGGGCTACAGACCTTCCCCTGGTTAGTCATACATAATTATGATACGTCGGTTCGTCACACAGCTAGGATGAGACATGGTAAAGATGCACCAGTTGGACAAGTGCTTTTTGACAACAACAATAACAAAAAATACTTCGAATTTGGCTAAATCCTTTTCAGCATGATAAGCTATTGGCATGTAGATCTCAAATTTTTATATAAAAAGCAGGAAACGTTTTTCTAGCGATACGTCAGTTCATTATAAAGACGACGAATTGTCAATCTTCCATCAAAGAGCAGCTTTTCCACAGCCTGTGCAGACTTGCTTATCACTTCTTTTTTTTTTCTGCAAGCTGTGCCATCATCATTTATCAAAGGTAGTTTATTTTAAGTCTATTCTCTGATCTTCTTCGTGATTGACAGGTGAAGGGACATCTCGACCAGGTTACGCCGACACCAACAATATTATTTTGGGCTGGGTTTTCTGTAAAGGTAAAAAATAAGCCAGCGTGGAGGCAAATTTCGGCGAATATGATTAAGCAGAGATAAGATGCTGCTCTGCCGCCTGCAAGCTGTGATGTTTGTGGGTTGTTGTTGTTTTTTTTTGTATATTTGTGTGTTAAAAGCGATTGTGACGTTAAGATAAATGTGTATAATCGTAGAACGGCCGGCTATCACTAGGCTCATGGCGCGCCGAACAAGTCTGATTTGCGTCTGTTTTTTGGCTCAGTGCGCGAGGTCTGTCTTTCTGCCAGCTGTATACAAGACGGTTTCGTCAAGCCCGAACTGGTACGACAGACATGTTTCAGTTCCCGACAGTGGGCGAGGTCCCGTGTAACTCCATAATGAACATCTCACCGTAAAATCGAGGGAAGACAGGCTGGACTCACTGTGCTTTCAGCCTGAGAGAGCTTGTTCTGATGGAGTCTTGATTTATACTAGTTGGCCCGCTGACTCGGGGAATACACAGGTGTGATTTTTAAAGTGGAGTTTCGATCACAAATGTGTGAATTAAAGTGCAGAACGAAATTTCATGTCACACTTTCTAATTCTTTTCGAAGGAAATGCTTATTTTTTTTTAAATCGAACAACAATAATAGGGAATAAATCGAGTTTGTTTGTTGTTGTTTTTCTGTAATTAGTCAACACTAATACCTGCGGATAAACCCAAGCAGTATCCGCCCCATAATGTTGGCGGATAAACCTGGCAGTATCCGCCGATAATGTTGGCGGATAATGGCAGCCATAATAATAATTATATGAGAACATGATATGGGTAATCACTTGTAGATCAAGGAGGGTATCATACTAAGCCCGGTCAGACACATCTAGTTGCTGACAGTAAAATGTACACCAAAGAAAATAATGGCAGAACATGATTGTGTTCCATCATAGGATCTTCCCAGATTTACTAAGAAAATAATAGGAAATTATGGTGTGTACTTTTTGTCTGCCAACAGCTGACTGTGTTCGACCGGGCTTAGAATGACACCCCCCCCCCCCCGCCCCCCAACCATATACAGTACATAATCAGAAATTAACCCTGTGGTGGTCGAATAATAATATATATTGTCTGATATATAAGTAATATTTTTTTGTTTTTTAATATAAACTTGTGCAACTTGCAAAACAATTTACTTGGTCTAATGAACCCATAATACAATGTTCTGTCAAGATATTTTTTTCAAGTTAAATTATTAAGTGTTTCAAAAACCGACTGTTTGGGCACCTGCTGTCTCCTTTCAAGTCCCTGAACAGAGGGCGTTGGAGAGTTAATGTGTACCTGTGTTCCATTCACTTCGTCTGCTGGCCCCCTTGTCCTGCACTGCTCATGAAATGAAAATCGTGTAGTTGGTGGGCGGGACTTCGAAACCCCAGATTATTTTATGCTGTTGGGCGGAATTTCAAGTATTTGTTTTTTATTGAAGAATTCTTTTTCTGTCTGAATTGAAATTAAACGGAAGACCTGACATTCCAAGCTCTCTGGGGACGTTTTTCTGTTTGTTAATTTAATGTTAATGTTACTCCAGAATATCTGCTGTGTTATGGGAAAATACCGTATTCATCAGTCTAGAGTAAAGTCGCATTTTAACATCATTTTTTTTTAGACTGAAATGTGCTGTATCTTTCGTGTAGGTTATAATTTTGTACATGTTATAGTTTCATGTTGGTCGTGACAGAATGGAACACTGAACAACGAATGAAACGGAGCGCAGTGGGAAATGTTTTGCGTTTCCTGTGAAAGTTTGTTTTGGGCATGTACAATCTTTTTCCATAACACAGCAGATGATATTCTATAATACTAGTTAAGGGACCCGGGATAAATTTGTTATTTTAGATTCAGTTCCGGGTGATTATAATGGATCTGCTTCACCTTGCTCGTTTTTTAAAAATTTATTGAATTTTTTTTCTTTTTGCGGTTGTTTGTTTGTTCTTGGACTGTCTTATTTTATGATTGTGTAGATTACCTTTGGTCTTATTGCACCCTCTTTATTGTGTGTAATACAAATAGCGATCACAGGGGAAGGAAGTGACGATATCATGGGCCCGTGCATTCGTGTAAAGGAGAGCCGGAGGCGAAATAAATGACAAAAGCAAAGTCTAAATAATTCTTCCCTGTGTTTTGAAGTCTTCAATTCTATAAAAAAAAAAAATAAAGCTTCTGCAGGCCAAAATGAAGGCATCTGCAAAATTGCAGGTAAATCTGAGCCGTATTTTTTTTGCAAACACAGAAATATACACACATTCGCTTTTATTTATGTAATATAGAGAAGTGAACACAACTGTATCAGTGGAAAGTTAGCAGAGCGTACCAGTATTTCTTCCAGGTATTAAGTGCCCGTCTCCTCTGACTCAAATACGAAGATCGGTGATGGTACAACATAATAAACGCCCCAGTTTGGTTTTTTAGTGAAGAACCAGATCCTTAAAAAGTTGCAAAGGAAATCCTGTGTGGAATTACTTTTCCGAACAAGTTATCCACATACTTGCTGCGTAAAAAGCTAGCTTGTTCCATCCCCGAAAGTGACGTGACTATACGCACAGCCATTTTCAAAACTGAGAACACCGTCTTCAGGTTACTAAATTATAGTAGTCGATTATGGGCTTATTGTGATCTCATCTTCTTTTATTTTACACCAGTGTTGTTTTTTGTTACTTCCCCTGAACGTGTTTCTGTAGCTCAGTAAACGAACTTAGCTTGAGAACACCGTCGTAAGAAACTTAGTATGTTCGTATCTGTGAGCACATTTTGAATTTACAGTTTAGCATTTGTTCTATATTGCACTCTCTTTCATACAGAAACATGGGGTTATAGTTTAAATGTATCCCCGTCATTTTCTTTTGTTTTGTTCCGTTCTAATTTTGTTTTCATTTTTGTTTCCATTATAAGTTCTGCACTTGGGCAAAAGTTAGAGAGTCGGAATGACATGATGTAAATCTGTGCATACAGTGTCAAGTGTCACGAGTGGAGTGAGCGATAGTTAATAATTACGGGGGGAAAGGAGGAGAGTAAAATTAACGCACGGAGACAGGGAAGAAAAGTCGTGCATGTCATGAGTGGGGGGTCTGAAGGAGGCGAAAGCGCTGTATAACTATCACTGCAAGTTAGAAGGTCCTAGGGAGCGGATCTATGAATAATAGCCCATCGGGCAGAGATAAAAGGAAGCAGTCGAGAAGACTAGTGAGAGTCTTTCCAGTTATGACTGGTATGTAGAATGTTGATTGATTATTATGATTGATGTATTATATTATATTCGTCTATTACCATGATGTGAATAAGTATATGTGAGGAATGTGGAAGTCCTTGATATTGAATATAGCAATGTGCGCCATGAGCGATAGATGAAAGTGAGTTCATGGATTTGTAGCGCGAGTGAGTAGTGTGTACCCCGATGGAAGTGTGTTACCGTAAGATGTGTGGTGAGTGAAAGGTGAACTAGTGTGTGTACGTTTCATGGGTTGTAAGGAGAGGTGGAGTGAATAGAAATGGTAGGGTATTATACCAATGTAATGTTATTCTTGTAGGTGTCGGGGACGGGCCGCAGAGCCACCTCGATGAGCACAGGGGATAGGCCAGCATAGGGCCGGAGGCCACACATAGGCCAGAAGTGAGGCTGTCAGTGTAGGACAGTGGAGGCACATAAAGTCGTGGCAGTCAGGCCACGGACAGGGACGTAGATATGAGAGTGAATGAGATACTATATTGTTGCCATGTTGATAGGCTAGTGAACTGATACTATGTTGTTGCCATGTTGATGGCTATGGAAATAATAATGTGTTATTGCCCTGCTGAGGTGCTAGGGGAGTGCTAGGGGTATGACAATAGGAATGTGATATTGAGAGACTGCGGTGCCAGTGAATCATTAATGTACTATTAAGACCCTGAGGGGAGAGGCTGAGGCCGAAGTGCCTTTAGGAGTAACTACCGGATTGTGGATCCGAGGGAGAGTGTGTGTGAGAATAAGGCCGTTGTACGGCAGTGCATTTCAATAATATAATGTATGTAATTGCGCTATTATATGTATAATTATGTTTAATAAATGTGTGAGTCTGATGGGTTGTTCTGTTAAGTGTTAAACTTGTTTGTTCGTGATTGTTGTCCTGTCATACTTATTACATCTCCCAGTCTGGGATTTGTGACATCAAGAGCCTTCTAAACGACCGGCAAGTGGCAACAGAGAAATGTGTTGTCAACAGGTTAAACTGACATTGTTTGAGCAACTGCACAGCAACAAACTTTCCCTGGAAATGTAAAGGGTATACGCACATCGCCCTTCCTCGGTAAAAACTGTGCATATCGTACGTCGTGGGGGCTCATGGACATCACATTCCTACGAAACAAATGATTATACTTTCTTTAAAAATGATGGTGTCTGTCCCATTAAATCTGTGGGATGATGGGCAATGACGTCATTGAGGAATAACTGGAGTTTCAAGAAACAATGCCCAGAAATAAGATAATTACAAACATTTTTAATTACTTCTTGGTCCACTAGATCCCCGACGTGCGGCAAAGGTTAAGGCAAAAGCCCGTGTACGCCATTCTAGTCAATGCACTTGTTAAAGTCATTATATACAATGAAATGTATCTGTTTCTACCTGGGTTATAACTTTATATGCCCATTAGATTGCTGTTGTTGTTGTTGTTTTTTTTGTCGTCACAAACTGGAAATTGAAGAAAGACTAAAACAGGGCGGGGCGGCGGTGTTTTTGTTTTTTTTGTCGTTGTTGTTGTTTTTTTGCATTTCCCGTAAAATTTTGTTCTAGGTATGTATCTCTTTTGCCATAGCGCCACCATATATAACTCTCTAAGAAATGTGGTGAATAGATTAATATTATATTTAACCAGAATTATTTTTTGTATGTTTCATTTTGATCCCATTTGGGAAATTTGTCTTAGTGAGAATTATCCGTAAAAACGCCTGTTTAAAACATGGGAGTGGACTCGCCGATACAATGTACAAGACAATAAATACATTCGGGTGCTATATCCGGGATCACAGGTTCATGGGATGGGCATTTGTGCCAATTTTACTTGGGCGCTGTGGGTGGGAAATGCATTATTTGGGATCGACCTCAACCGGTGATTCTAGAAAGGGACGCCCTTGGCTCCCGTGGTTGGCGGGGGGGGGGTGGGGATTTTATATCAATCTAATGGGCCAAGTGGAGAATTAGGGAGGAATTTCAGTAACAGGAGGAGCTCAGAACTGAGAAAGACGCACTAAGAATGTAGGCCTATCCTGTACGAGAAGAGAAATTTTTTGATCCACTAAAATAACGATTCGTTTGTTGTTGTTTTTTTCATTGCATCTCAATGTAATAAAAAGAAGAAGAAAAAAACGAAACATACTTGCATAACTTCTTTCAATAATTTCCACCGCAACAGCATATGCGGTGAACAAATTATTTGGTGACAACTCAATATGGGAAAAGAATTGTGGAAATTTGGCATAACAAGGGGAATGTGGGCTGGGCCTTTGAGAACCACTATTATACACCTTATGAAATAACACACCCATTTATTATGCATATCAGTAGCTTTTTGTGTTGTACTGGAAGGAAATCTTCATCTTTCGCCTGTTATTGTAGGCAGTGACTTGCATTCTTTTATACATGTATATATAATTATATATTGATATTTATCAACGTTTAATTGTTCGGAATAATATCATCACTGCTCTACGATAATAGTATACGCCAGACTTATGCCAAAGAGTAAACGACGGTCCATTGCAGCTGAGCATGAGTATTATCAGATAATATTATAGAGAAAGAAATGCGCCAATCGGGAAATGTAATAATAATCCAATAGAATAATAATGTTATAATGGCATAAGGCACCAAATGACAGGAAAAGAAATAGGGTTGTTTTTTTTAATATCTCAAAGTGTCAAAAATTACTTATGCCATTTTAGCGTAGAGCAGTAACGTTATTTCCTTGTGTTGGTCTGGTGGGAGAAGAAATAAGATCTCTTGACTGTTAGTATTATTTCCCCGTACTTACTTCATGGGATCTGGTACTGTAGTTTTCTTTTTTTTTATAGTTTTTTGTAGTCCTCTCTCTCTCTCTCTCTCTCTCTCTCTCTCTCTCTCTCTCTGTCTTTTAATATACCGAAAATATCTTCACGCCCCCCAGCCTTCGATTTTCTTTTTCGCCTTTTCCCTGCTCTCTCTCTCTCTCTCTCTCTCTCTCTCGCTTTCTCTCTCTCTCTCTCTCTCTCTCTCTCTCTCTCTCTTTTTCTCTCTCTCTCTCTTTCTCTCACTCTCTCTCTCTCTCTTTCTCTCTCTCTCTTTCTCTCTCTCTCTCTCTCTCTCTCTCTCTCCTGTGATTCTCATTCACACAGTGGCCCTCTCTTCTCTCTAACCAGTTTTTGCTTTTTCAGTCTGGAGTTAACTTTTTTTTTTTGGCGCGGGTGTGTGTGTTGCCAAGCCCCGACAGACTGGTCTCAGGTTGTTGTCTTGTGATAAAAAAACGGTTACCCTGTGCTGTACCCGTGATGAGCGGCAAAACGTACTAAGTAAATCTGCCTTTGCTGCTGTGTCGGGAACTGTTTCCAGATGATATACGGGTTAACCGGGTGGAAAAATCTGTTGAAGAAGATAGGTTTTTCAAGCAGAATCATATGTATTGCCCAGTACTTAAATTAACCCTTTCAGTGCCGGTTGCATTAAACGTGAATAGCGTCGTGTCTCTGGCTGATCGTAAACAGCATTTTCTGCAGATTATTTTATACTAGATGACCTACCGGGCATTGCCCGGAATAAACAATCATGTGCTCCCTCTCTCTCTCTCTCATATAATAAAAGTAATAAACTACAGTCTTGCTTCAGAACTCATGCCCACCAGAATACAACGCACCAAACTGAACGCTTGATACGGTTACTTTTTATGACATGCACGGTACTATATATTACGAAACAAATATGCGAAAATACAGATGTTACATAGCAATAAACATTATTTTTTTAAAATACATGCTTGAAGTAAACAACGTTTAATTATAGCCATCATCTTCCTTATCTCAATTGCCACCTTCCTGCCAAATTTAAGGCCCGATGAGTGTATAGTTTGGTCAGTTAGTCATGCCAAGGTTGCAAGTTATTGAAATATATAATAGATTACAGACTGATATTCCTATTTTAGCTCATCCTCCATATCAAAGGATGGCAGCTGTGAGATCTACGTTTTACCAAAATTACATAAAGAATATAATGCACTGCACAGGCAGTGAAAGGGTTAATAAAAATGTTCTTATTTCCTAGTCTTATTTCTGGTGTTCTTGGGCTCATGGCGCACTGGGTCGAATCTGTTTCGGTTTTGTGGACTATGGAGTTAAACGGGACTTGGCGCACCAGTGAGACAGAGACAAGTTTTATCTCGTTAGTTGATTCAAACAAAGTTCAAGTCTGAGACAAAACCGACGCCAAATAGACTTGACTCAGTGCCCTACCATCCAAACTGTCCCTTGTTCTCAGCTCTATTGTGAAGTTGGTTCTTGATTTGACAGAGTGTTTAATGTGCTTCTTTTGTTATATTCGTGCTTCATAATATGTTTGTACTTCGGTGGATTCCGCTGGTTTTTGTTGTTGTTGTTGTTGTGGTTGTTTTTGTCCTGTCCTGTTCTTATCCCATTTCGTCCTGAGTTGTGTTTTCAAATGGCAATTTGATGTACACAGTGAAGCTTAAATAACCATGCTATATTTTATGAAGTGGTGAGATGTCAGATGCTTGAATTGTAATTCACAGCGCAGGAATAATTTGTGGTGTAGTGTTCGCTTTTTTTCTTTTTTTTTTGCTCGACCCCCATAGCCTAAATGACAGTTTCAAAAATTATGAAATTAAAAATTTTTTAAGTGTCAACTAATCCAGCCCAATCGCTTTTGTATCGACCGATTGTGTTGAGTCAAGTTTCGGGTATTTTTAAACAAAAAGTTGTGAACATTTAGAATATAATGACATTTGTTTTGGCTCCCTGTAGTAAGCCCACCTCACTGGAAACTATTTTAATACGCGTTCAAATCTGAAGGCGCAATTTCCCTATCAGAAATGAGTGCGTAGTGCTCTGGTGGGCATGAATCTGTAGTAAGATTCTGGAATATGGGAAGCTTTCTGGGCCAAAAAGAGAGAGAGATAGAACAATGGGGTTCACATGCTTAGCCGGGATAATGCCGGGTACTTCAGTAGGAGAAAAAAAACGGTCAAGACCTATTGCAGAATGCTTGTTAATAGATCTAGTGCTGCGAAACTAAATAGACATACTCGCAGTACAACGTAGAAGGAGAAAATGCCATATATCTTATAAATCGCTTTCTGAATCTGAGCCAGTGACAAAAGCCCATAGTAGCAAATTTGATTTTTGGACGAAGTGTTGTCCACTCTAAACTTGCAGAGGGCCACTGGAAATCACTGGTTCAAGTAAGTTTAGAAATTGTGATAAAAAGGTAACTTCGCTGTTTTGTCTCAGGAACATTTCCATTCTGAATCACATCCTTTAAATGCAGCGAATGTGATGCTTGACAAAATTTTGCAACAACGACGTTCTGTCATGGTCTCATGATCGACACACACAAGAGTTTCTGTACGCAGTGTGTCCTCACCTTTATTGATGAACTGTCAAGTATACCTGCAAAATAATTATTTCAGGTGATCCGTGAGATCACAAGGAGTCGTTGCCCTCACGTTTGTACACGTGTGCTATCCGGCTCATGTTGTTTTAGATTTCTGCGGAGTGTTTTTCGCTTTCCTGCGTTCGCCAGTCTTTGTTCTGGTCTTTTTCCTGGACAGCTGTTTTAGTCTTTGTTGTGGTGCAACTGAGGCAGCATTCTTCAAGTATTGTCAAAGCTTTGACGGGCCAGGGGACCCAAAGACATGGAACAAACAGAAGGAGCCAATTTTCTTTGGTTGGTACTTTCTGGATTATGAATACAAGCAATGTTACGCTTTCGATGACGGGAAAACTCGGATCGAAGCGGTAACACTGCAGAAATAACACTGGAAATCACTGGTTCAATTAAGTTTAGAAATTATGATAAGAAGGTAACTTCGCCATTTTGTCTTAGGAACATTTCCATTCTGAATCACATCCTTTAAATGCAGCGAATGTGATGCTTGACAAAATTTTGCAACAACGACGTTCTGTCATAGTCTCATGATCGACACACACAAGAGTTTTTGTACGCAGTGTGTCCTCACCTTTATTGATGAACTGTCAAGTATACCTGAGAAATAATTATTTCAGGTGATCCGTGAGATCACAAGGAGTCGTTGCCCTCACGTTTGTACATTTTCATCTCCGAAAGGGCTTTGACCGTACGTTTAGTTTTGTTTGTTTAAGTGAGAATAGGGAACGGGATTTAATGACACAATTACTATATTTAAATCACCGATTACGTCATGGGACATTCGAACTGTTCAAAGTGGTGATTAAGCACAGGTGTAAAGGACTTTGTAAGGGTGATTCGAGGCACATAGATCAACTGCACATGAAAAGTGTGTACAAAGTCCATAACTGTGCCTAACCGCCGCATTGAACAGTTCGAATGTCCCATGACGTAAATCTAAATTATAGTAACTTTGTCATTCAATCCCTTTCCCCTATAGCCACCAAGTTAGCAAATTGTAATTTAGTAGATCATGCGCTTACAACTGAGGGAGTTAGAATTAGAATGGATCTAATTTGCCATTTGATTACTTTTGAGAGAAAAGCAAAAAATGTCATTTCAGTAGTAACCAACCGAATTTTCGTTTTTTCTCAAAAGCAAATGGCACTTAGATCCCTTGTATTTCTAACCCGCTCATCTTGAATTTCATCTTCTTTAATTTCACTCCAGTGCGTTACTCTCCGTGCTCAAGTCTTTGCCACTTACCTGTCTTCAGATCGTCATTTACTTCCATTGTTTCTTTCGGCTTCTCTCTGCTTATCACCTGTGCTGCTAATGATCAGCACACAACGGAAACCGCATCAGCTGTTCGGTAATGCTAACCGTATGTTTTGGTGGGGGGGAGATGGAAAGGATAGATATTGGGGGAAAAGATAATACTTTGTTGTCTTTTGCACATCTTGCATTTCTTTTCTCTCCCCCACCCCCCCCCCCCCCGCCTCAAATCCCCCGGCCACACAGCACCCATCGCGATTGCTCTTCCATTTTCACCTCTTTACCATCTGTTGGTTTCGTTCACAGAGCTCTTTAAATAGACGTGTGGTTCCTACTAAATTTTGAACTTTCATTTTGGCCTTTCGTGGGAAAGTTCCAGGGCCAACAATTTTTCTTTTTGGATTACAGCAAATCTTTGTGAGTGCGCATGCTCAGCGTGCCAAAAAAAAAAATCTTTTTCAAGTGCGCATTTCTAAACTGATGTGCAGGCGGGGGGGGGGGGGGGGGGGTCAGCAATGCAATTTTGGATAACCTACACTTGTAACTGAAATCAGCCAGGTGCGTTCTTTGGTGGCTGTTTGTTATTGTTGCCATTTTTTAGTGTTCACTTTGTAACGATTCTGCTGTTCTTCTTTTCCTTGTTTTTCTCAAAGGTATTCCCTTAACACAATTGAATATTTTCTCTGTACGTCGTCGTATGGGACTACGGTTCATCTTGTTCGTTTCACCCGTCTGTAATTATCACAATAAATTCTGCCTTGTCTATTTTCATTTCATCACATCATTACCTCAGAAGGATTAACGATATGCCCACCCATCTTCCTTTGTTTTCATTGTTTGCAAGCTCGTTCGTGGGTATTCTTTGGCACATAAGATAACAGCGATTAATAATTATTGAAAGACTCAACACGACGGTGGGAGAGGTCCATAGTGCACTGAATCAAGTCAGTTTTGCCTCAGTTTTGTGACTTGCCGGTGTACTTCTGGCCAGAAATCATCACATTTTCATGCATTATAAATCTTTCATATCGGTTGTTTTTTCTCACTTAATATAGCTTGAGAATGGAAACAAGGAGAGTAGTGAGTTATTTCACCTTTTTCACAGTTCATCCTTCAGCTGTAAAGTTACTGGACAATCTGAAAACGAGAGGAAATCATATTGTATTGTGAGTCCACTTTTTTGTTGTATCCTATTATTACAAATTTCTGATGCCATATGGTTAAAAAATTCTAAATTTTCTAAACAAGCAAGAAAATATTTCGGGTGCCTGGAGGAGTTCAAACTGCTCAACATTGCGAGTTGGACACTGTTTTAATCTCCACAGTTCTGATCTGACTTTAGATACTGTGGCCAGCCCGTACAAAGCTGATGATAGACCCAGGCCAGATGGGAAATGTAGGCCCCGTTTCAAACTGCTCATTCAGTATTTTTATAAATAAATCTTCTTTCAGATATTAATATTTGGTTCTAAAGAGTCGCCCTTGACTCTCTCTATAATACCAACAGTCTTTACAAACTCCTCCCCGCCCCATTTTTGGCTCTTCCAGAGGGAGTAGAGTCCCTCAAAATCGCAGGCCCTTATCAAGCGCCCCACCCCTTCTTTCCTTTCCGGCCAGAGTCTGGATAACGTGTTCGTTTGATTTCTCTCTTCCTATTTTCTGTTGTTTTGTATCTCATCGTGATTATTACGCCGGAATATTCGTTGCTCATGACGTATTCAACTTTCTATTTAAAAGCATGTGGCTGGCATCATGTGGATATTATACGAACATCCTGTTTCAATATTCCTCGTTCTGAAAGTCCAGGCTTGTCCTTGAGGCACCATGTGGCTCTGCATTATTTAGCTGATTCATGCACTTTTTACCCCTGGGGCTCGGTCTCCACCCGAGGATATGATGGTTCACACTGATGTTTTTGATTTTTCAATTCATTTCGATTACCGTGTAATTCCTTACCACGTAATTGATTTGTGTGTTTATTTTCTGCCATCGGTGCGCAGCTTTCATGTTGATATTGAATTGCTTATTTCAAGTTCTTAGAAGCAATTTTTTTAACGAAATAATTTTGTCTGAAATCCTGGCAAGTGCTAGTGGGCTATGTTCCAGTACTCAACAGAAATGTTCTGGGAAGTATTAAGTTATATTTGTGGGGGGAACGCAAGCGGTAGAGATGTGTTTTGTGATGCTTAGATGGGCTGAAACTAAGAGCCAGAGTGTTCTATAGTTTCATGGATGTGATAAGTGTCATCTTCATATCACTATTTTCATGTTATCCCTAGGTTTGGTTAATGTCGTGCCGAAAAACACCAGAGAATTTTGTACAGTGTGGGGTCTCAGCACTCTGTGCTTTATAATTCATTTGAAAACTGCAGGATTGAAAAAAAAAAGTTTAAGAAAAAAAGCTGTTGAGTTTAAATGAAATAATTTATGTTACTCTAGGGAAAGGCATTTCTTTTATACAGCATACTTACGTGTGCACTAATGCAGGCATACAAACACACTTACCCACGGACACATTCATGTATTTAACCCTCGACCCCGACACCATTTCTGCTTTTGGGGAAATTCTGATTTTGTGAGAATTTATTCTTAGGGGCATAATTACTCGGTTTTCATGTCACTTGTTTGATGAAGTGTATATTGTGGAAATTACTAAAAATAAGTTTTGTCGCCTTGAGTTCTCGTGGGAACTGCAGCCGAGTGATATATTTCTGTGTATCCCTGGTGATACATGCCAGTGCTACATGGGGCCTGGAGAATTAATAACATTTTTATTAAACTTACTGAAAATTAACACTCCCGTATATACATGGTACAAATAAAACTAAGTTATTCTTGGGTCTCGGTATTGGGTCATTCTTTGCATGTAGGACGTGTGCGTTGACGAAATCTCAAAGAATACAGGCGCATTTGGCTTGCCTTGTTCGCTTGTGACGGAAAAATAGCTTTGTGGTGCAATGTTCGGGCGAGGCCTTTGCGTGGTCAATGATTCATCCACCCACCTCTGCGACTAAGCCATAATGCACTTCACTGACCTCTACTTTTGTTATTACTAAGTGGCGACATTAGTTTTTGTTTGTTTTATCTGCATTTTCTGGAAGAGATAATTATAACAAAAGCACACTTTGGCACTTGTTTAAAATGCGTGGTGGGGCTTATCAAGCCATTTCAGAGTTCCAGTTTATCCTACATCCTTATCATAATAATACGGCAGCCGGAAATGATTAACGTCGAATTTCTCAGTTGTGCAAAAAGTGGAGCTGGAACAAACAAGAATTAAGGTCGCGAAGTGCTTACTAGTTGCAGTTTAACAGTAACTCCACTTACAAGGTGAAGTCCCACCTCGTGATTTGAGTTCTTCGTTTGATTTGTTTAATACTTCCAGGGAGGCTTTCGTTATGTCCACCACTTTGTTTCGTTGTCATGTGAGCACCGTTTGTGAAATATATAATGTCTAGATTTATGCCGTTTCATGGGAAAAGACTGTACATGCTCAGGCCTGAAGGTGTTACAGGAGTCGAAGAAAAAAAATTAAAAACTAGCTTTCTACCTTGCGTTATTGTTAGTTCAAGTTCCATTTTGTGAGGACCAAAAGAAACTATTAGAAGTATAATATTATAACATAGCTAAAAAGACTGGAGAGAACATTTGTTATTACATGTATATTAGGAAATGATGTTAAAAAGATTGGCGTGTACGGTTTTTCTCTGTAACTTGGCAGGTCTTCCCACGCATGAGATAGAACTCATAGCTGAAAGGCTGAAAAGGGAGAGGACGTTTTTTTTTTGTTTTCTTTTCTTTTGTTTTTCACAAAGGAAGCAGATATGCCACATACGGGGATTAGACAAAAAAGATCATCGCGCACTGGAAGAGGTGGCACCAGTAGGGGCCATCCAAAAAGGAATGATGCTCGATTTTGGCAGTTCCCCTCCCCCCCCCCCTTTTTTTTGCACTTTCCTTTACGTATAATTATGCTCAGCTTCGGACTGTTTGACTGTTTCATTAGAAACACAGCTTATAATTATTTGATTGTTATATAATCCCACAGTTTATGTCATTGAAAAAAATATAAATTAAACTAAACTTTTACAATTCTTCCTATAATTGAAGGCTATACGCACGCCTTAAACAAACCCCCCTTCTACTAAGTACCCTTTTCATATGCTGGGGGTCAAACCCTTTCCTCCTAGCATACGCGTACTCTTGGATGCGCCCCCCCCCCCCCAAAAAATCACAGCTGCTCTGACAGTGTTCGTAATGCTCTCGTCGTGGGAGGAGGTCAGACCAAACCTGCCCATTCAAATTATATACATGTAGTATTGTTTAATGGTGCACAAGGCTTCTTACGCAAATTGTGGGCTTTTTAAACATGTCACGGCTCTCGGGATAAGGAATTGTGAGTTTAGCCCTGACCTAGTTTATGTAAATCCATCATTAATCTGTCAGTTCTTTTTCTGTATTTTGCTTATTCTTTCTGTCCGCCCTGTTAAAGATTAAGAATTATCAGTCCAAAACTAACATTTCCACTTTCTAAAAAATTATCTGAAGCCAAATATTTAATTCCCCCAGTGTATCTTACAGCTCAGTGATTCTGAAACGGGAGGCACTCAGCTGCCAGAGGAGGATTTGTAAATCTATGGAGGGATTAATTTTATCCAGGGGAGAAATTGGGGATGCATAACGACGTTAGCTCTTGTTTGTTCTTTATCCATTTTGTGAAAAAAAAATGGAGATCTTTTAGTTTGTAGAAGAGGTGTAATAAATGCACACTTTGACACTTGTTTATAATGCGCTGTGGCACTCATCAAGCTGTCTCGCATTTCTGATTTAGTCTAATTCCTTTATCATAATCCTAAAGCCGCAAATGTTCCTCCACTGACTGAAATGTCGCAACCTGAGTTCTTGTTTGATCCAACTCCACTTTCTGCATAGCTGAGAAAGTCTGCGCACGGTCTCTGTGAAGTTTTAGGATCCATTGAAACAAGGATTTTTTTTTATCATTAATGATTGGAAATAAAGAAAGAAATAAAGTTTCAGAAATTGGTTCAAGAAACATCATTGTACAACTATAGTGGTAAAAGGAATTGAAGGATTTAGAATTTGAAGGGATCTAAGTGCCATTTGAGTGCTTTTGAGAAAAATGAAAAAAAAAAACCCATTTCGGTACAAACCAATCGAATTTAATAAACGTTTGCTACTGACATCAACTCTTCGAGTAAGTCATTCAAATATTAAATTCTATTGGTTTATACTGTGCGAACGTTTTTTGCTGCTTTTTTTTTTTTTTTAAGCAATTGAATGGCGCCAATATCCATTCTAATTCTAACCCCCATCAATTAATAGATAATTGTTAGATAACAATTCAGAATGGGAAAGGAACCGAGGTAACGTGGGGTCGCAAAGGGGAGAAATTTGGCAAAGGAATCTGAGAACCACTGTGATAGCCGCTTTACGAGCAGCTAGAAAGGATAAGACAAAGTTGCGTTGTTTTTCCTGCCTGGCAGGCCTGGGAACAATGAACTGTTTGTCCTGCAGGATGTTCTTTATCTTTAGCTTGCTCTGTTCTGTTCCTCCCCCTATTGTTTGTTTCCGCGGTGCACTCGTGGACGGTAATGCAGGCAGGGGCGACATAAAGGCGCCATCACCATTGAGGAGTGACCCTGTGAGGTGAAAGATATCCAATGGGGAGACGCCATGTCTGATAACACGGCTATAGTAGAAAATATTGAAAGATGTGCCGGAGGCTGATAATTGTGTCGATTCTCATATACATCGGCGTCCCTGGTGTGTAGCAGTGGAAAGGGGGGGGGGGGTTAGCAAGGCAAAGGAAAGGAATTACTACTTTGGAATTACCTCCGAATAGCTATAGAACTCTCCCCCCCCCCTCTCTCTCTCTCTCTCTCTCTGTCTCTCTGTGTGTGTGCATGGTTTGTTTTTTTGTTTTCGGCCCATTGCGTTGTCCCAATCTCTCCCTGTCTCTGGCTTAATACCCAGAGGCGTTGCTTTCGAGAGGATTCATCAACGTTAAATTTGAAAGTCTGGAATATTCAGTTCAATACACGCTAGGTCATCAGTAATCTTTTAGTCACGTTTATCGATTTTCATGGTAACATTGATGATGGTTGGCTTAAACATGTTTCGTTTTGCCTATGAGACTGATATTTCTGCCAAACATTTGCACTTTTTGTGTCACTTCTGATTTGGGTTATAACACACGTGTTTTCTTCGTTGGGGTTAATGAAATAACCCTGTTCCCTTTAGTGTACTGAAGGTAACCCTGGTTCATTATGGAATTGGTAAGGTATCGTTGGGTGGGTCTTGAAATTCGTCTCAGATCTACATCAGGATGTTCCCGATCCTGGCACGCGTATTATGTTTCGGGGGTCAGGCACTCTAAGTACTGGATGTGAACATTTACATGTCACGCCGACCAACAGGTGAGCGGGGCGGAAGCAAACTAAGGTTTCCATGACCCCTTTTGTCATGGGTTTCGCTGGAAAGGAAATTAAAAAAAACAAAAACTAACTAGCCTGATACGGGTTATCCGGAATGGCAGGAAGCCAAAATTGTCCAACATGTTCGTAATAGTTTGCTTGGTTTTGCTTTTGCCTTCTCCCAACAATACAACTGCTGTGTTTTGGAACTTTGAGAAATCCCCCGCACAGTTACCTATGAGCATGCTCTGGTTATCATCTACGTGTTTTTTCATGAAGTTTTAAGATTGGTCTAAATGCTGGGGCCTGATCGTAAGATTTCCCACCCCCCTTGCGACTTTTGTTCCCTTGCTAATTCTATGAAGTTTTAATATTGGTGGTCTTGAAAGGCGGGATCTCATCTTAAAGGTGAAAATTGCGCAATTTATTTTACCATTTGACCCAGGTTATCATTAATTCAAGCAGCACTTGTAGGTTAGCAAGAATTGGCACATGTCCTGCATATTGTATTGTTCCTTATTAACACTAATTTTTTTAAGTGGAGCTTGTTGTTGTTGTTATTGAAAATCATGAAAAGCATTAACTTTATCTTTTTCTAACCTCACATGAAAAATTGTTTAAACACAAATATTAAAATAGGTCTTTGGGAGTTCATGATAACGAACGCTTGAGGATCCTGACTTTATGACTTTGTTAAAAACGAATTGCTGTTTGTATAAACGTGCTTGTTTGTCTCTACATCAACACGTACAAGTGACAAAAATGTGAAACAATGTGTTTTCTATAGCGAATGCCTTTTCAGACAACTGCATAAACTTGAGCGAGATCCTAGAAGGACTGATGAATGGCTTTGTAGAGGATCTTGCACCTCGGCTTCCGTGTGTGAAAGATTAAAGCCTTTTCGCTAACATTTACAGGCCTAGTTCAATTATAGTATTGGTAACAAGCAAATTACCCACTCTACGAACAGAGGGAAAAAAGTGTACAAAATGACAGATTTACCTACCTGAGTTAATCGGACCTACTTGTGGTAACACTATTTTTCTCTCTCTCTCTCTCTCTCTCTCTCTCTCTCTCTCTCTCTCTATCTCTCTCTCTCTCTATCTCTCTCTCTATCTATCTATCTATCTATATATATATTATATCTTTCTTTTTCTCTCTTTCACGTTCTTTCTCTCTCTGTCTTTCTCCCTCTCCTGCCTCTCTCTCTTTTTCTCTCTCTCCTTTCTCTTACGCCTTTCTCTCTCTCTCTTTCTCTCTCCTCACTCTGTCTCTATTTCTCTCCGCTTTCTCTCGCTCTCTCTCTCTCTCTCTCTCGCTCTCTCCCTCTCTCACTCATAGATATTAATTGATTTGACGTTTTCTAAGTACATTGACCGAAATTGGGTCAAATCATTGTTGGCACTAAATAATATGTTTCCAATTCCTCATTTCAGTTTTTTTTTTTACAGGAAAAGCGATGTATGTGCTGTGTTGAGTTCTTTCAAGAAAGACTTATAGACGCCGTTCCAGAGGATCCTCTGTGATGCTTCAACATTCCAATATGTTCCAGATGCGATCATTGGAAACAAAACATACTAGAACACGATGACCGGATCACCTTATCCCAGAGGATCCACTGTACATAGCCAGGACATGCCTGACCTTTGTACTGGTGGTAAACAAAGCATTTGAGCAGTGTGCACTGAGGTCATGTGATTTCCTGTATCCGGATACCCCATCATTATCAGTCTGACCGATGCAAGTGCAGTAGTGCACCATCCACAACTACTAGCCGGCCAGCGGGGATATGTTACCCCGTTATTTACACAGGGACAATGACTACAAGACTGTTGGTAAGTCATGCCTGTATGTCTGGGCGTGTCTTTGCTGAACTTTTTGTCGGTGGTACTGATATATTTTATTATTATCATCCTTGCATTCACGTTCATTGTAATAAGTTATTGTAATATTCTACTTCGTATTTTTCTACATAATCGCTTTACATCAGGTATCTGACACTACATTACAGAGAACAGCAACGATTGTAATCATTGGGCCTAGCAGTTCCTAGGTCGGCCCTGTAGGTAATGCTACTACACATTTTACGATGATGCAGATGAAAATAACCATTGTGCTAAAGGATAATGATAACGGTGAAAAGGGGGGGTGCATGTTTTTGAATCTGAAAGATGTTCCACTGTGGATTTTGTAATGCTGGCCTGAAACGGTGCTGCCAATGTAGACGTTACAGGACTTCGTCTTGTTACTTAGTCCTATTTTACACTCGGGGACTGACAGACCCCAGACACTCACTCTTAATTTCATCATCACATCCTCCAACTGAATGTAAAATCAGGTTAAGCCGTCGGCGCACTGCCATGACAAAAAAAATCTGTTTTCTTTCTGTTTTGACTTAGATATAGTGCCCGATATATCTCTTTCCGGCAACTGGCTCAAGACAGTTTTAACGTGCCCGAAATAGCCAGACAGACTTGTTTTAACTCCATAGTCTACATCTCACATTAAAACCGAGACAAAACAAACTTGACTAGGTGCGCCAGCTGCTTTATTGTATCCGAAATATACCCATTACGCAGTTTTGAATGCGTCAGAATGCCACAGGGCCGACATTTCTTTCATCGTAACTGGAAAATCAACATTTTGACAATGTTTACCTGTTGGTTTTTTTTTTGGCAAAAACATACCCTCGTTATACTGCAATTGTTTGGGGGGGGGGGGGAGGAGGAAGGTTGCCGCTGCGGGGGCTAAGATAAATGCGGAAGCTGAAAGTTGATATCGAAACAGTAATGTCAACACTTTATCTTTTCTTATGGAAGTGCAGCTGTGTCGAGGTAAATCACAGCTTTCTAGCATTTCCAAACTGATGCACTTCATAACTTGATATGTGGGTTTGTTGTTGTTGTTGTTGTTGTTGTTGTTGTTTTGCTGTTGTTGTTGTTTTTCTTTTCCTTTTTTGGGAGGGGGTGGGGGGGGGGTGGCTCATGAAGTCTGTACAACATTATTGTTCTTCATTTGATGATGTTGTTTTTTTCTGTAATTGTTCAGCCCCGAAGACTTGATGAAAATAAAGGGTGGGGGGAGGGGGGGGCGAAAAAGCTGCATAAATCGAGGGGTGCCTGCGCAAACATCGTAATTCGAAAATTTTCGATTTTTCTTTTTTTTTTTCGTATCCTGTTTCGCCTTGGTAAGTACTACATTTTGACATGATGCGAATTCCATTATCGAATTTATTGACCTAATTATTGACGAGGATTTAAAGGTCGTATTAAACAGACATTTGGTACTTCATGTCAAACTTTCAAATCGCTCTCCTGTAAAATTTACAAAAGCTGGCGAGACGGTCTTTGTGCAGGCACTCCTCGAAACGTTACTATTTAATAATGCCTCCAGATCTGAGATATTCCTAATTAATCTATATGTCTATTCTATATAATTACTTTCGTGCGACAGAGGATATCTGTTGAGCACTGTTGGTCAGTTTAACATCAGGCTTGCAATGAGTATCCTCTCCCTTAAAAATGATCTACTTGTTGCTATAAGTAGCCTATCATTCGTCAGTTGATTATCAATGGTGGCATGTTCAGCAGGCACTCTAGCTGTCATTTTAAGTTTAAAGGAAATGGTCAACAGAGGGAACTGTAAAGGCTCTTAATGAATGACTTATATAGCTTTCATTTAGAAGAAAACATAATGAAATATCAAGCTTTGTTCACTCTTTGTCGAATACCAACTTTTAGTCTAAGCATTAATTATTCAAAGTCACTGCAGAGTCGAGTGTAAAAAATATTATAGTACATACAGGGTGTTCCAAAAGTGTGGCTTCATAGACAGTTGTATTTAAATGTTTCATTACAACAGCTCGCCTCTCATGCCAAGGGTCCCGGGTTCTAAACCCGGGCAGTGCAGGCATGTTGGAAAGTGGATTTTTCTCATATTTTCAGGTCCCTGGTCCTATTGGGGGATAGGATCGAGTAGTTCTTGGAAATTGGATTTTTCTCATATGTTCAAGTCCCTGGTCCTATTGGGGGGTAGGATCGAGTACCTAGTCTTCTCGGATAAGGACGAAAAAATTCGGAGGGCCCGTGTGCACGTTGCGCACGTTAAAGATACCTTGGCAGTTGGAAATCGTAAAGAGCAGGCCGAAAGGCCGCTGCCCGGGCAAAATTGAAATTAATAGATTAAAATTTATCCATATCATCTCCCCCCCCCCCCCCCTCCCCCCCCGCCAGAACAAGAAATAATAAAACAAGTAAAGTGAGGTGTAAATGCCAAGGGCAGCGAACCTCCTAAAATAAAGACCTCAAATCATGTGTGTGTTAAAATTGAGAGCCGCGGACTTGGCAATACATGAGAAAAAGTCCAGTGCAATCTTCTATTGATAGTTTCCAAGCCATCTTGGCTCTGAAATAAAAAGAGAAGTTTCAGTTTTCCTATGGGGAAAATGCCTGTGGGATCCAGACTTTTAGCGACACCTTGTATATAATATTTTACCTCTCAAAATGGCGAAAATGACATTGTCATGATTCTAATCGCACTTGCACCCTTCATTTTTCCCAGCGGAACCGCCTTGATTGGTAAAAATGACACATGTTGATAATTTGTGCAGAGTTAATGATTAAACTCATGCAGGAAAAGTATGTCCAGATGCTGAAATTTTGTTACTTTTTATTTCCGGAAGGAGTACCATGTGAGCTAGGCTTTAGACGGGCACATAATTATTTCGTGTTCTGAGTGTTAATCGCCGAGCTGTACACTTAAGACATCTGTAAAACATCTCTGATTTGATCCTAAAAAAAACAACTAAAAAACAACTCGCCAGATGGGCTCTGGCAGCCTGCGACACCCAGCTCATGGACCTCCTTGTAATATTCTTGTTGAGTGACTCAATTTTTTTTTTCTTCGCAGTTTTGTTGACTCTGTTTCTGAGAGGCAGATGTTCTTCAAAGTGGAGGGGAAATGGGGATTTGAGGGGGAGGGAGGGTCCCAGAGGTCCCTCCCTCCCTCTGGATTTTAAACGATGCACGTCATTTAATGCATTGTGCAAGTACAGACTCGCTCTAATTTTTGAATTGTGCGTAATAATTTTTTATGAAGGGCAAACTTTTTCCAGGGTTTCTCTTCTCCGGTTCCACTGCCCCAGGTCGAGTTGTCCCCTTCATGTTCTCTGGGTCTGTTGAAGCGAATTTGAGGCGTCGTGGGGAAGCTTAAATTAATTTAAATGTGTTGGGAGAAAGCACTTTGGCACAATAACGATCACGTTGTGTTGGGGAAAAAAGCAAGACGAAAGGCAGAATATCAAAAGGTTAGGACAGGAGGAGACCTTACCAAAAGCGCCTTCTGTTCTAATCGTCGTGCGTTTTCCTATTACAAAATGTGAGTGTGCATGAGAAAACCCACAATAAGTCGGCAGAGCTGATTTTGAGTAAAACGGCTTTGAAGTGAAGATATGGGTCCGACACAAACTTCCAACTTGGCTGTTGTTTCGGGGACCGTGGCATGTTACAAGGTAAACTGTAGATGAGCAGTGAACACTACTCACTATGATTTCTATAACGGCTTAGTTATTAGACTACGGTCTCAATCACTCCAATATTACTTGGTCAATTAGCTATTGCCACTTATAGGATTAAATGCCGTTTTCTCAAAATCTTGTTTTAGGGGGGTCACTGCCTTCAATTTATCAGAAATGTCTTGTCTTTTATTATGTGTACAGAACTCAAAATGTCATGTTGCCGACTTATTGTGGGTTTTCTCATGCACACTCACATATGACCGTTATTGTTTCGACATGATTTCTCCTTACTCAAACTAGACAGGCTTGCGAGACGTTAACGTCGTGGGGAAACAGGTTGTTAAAGGTCAACCTTTTAACGATTGTTGGCGCCGTGAATGTGGATTTTCTCCTTTCCTGGTTATATTAAGATCCATTTATTTAGTACAATTTAAGCGGGTGGTTGGTGGGCGCTTTCGGTAGGGTCTCCTTCTGTGCTATCATTCTGTTCTATTCTGTCTATCGTCTTGCTTTTTCCTGGCACAAAGTGGCGTTATCGTGTCGACGTGCTTACTCTAAAGCTCAGCTCAAACTCATGTAATTTACATGGTGAAAATGAATCTAAATCACTGTATTGATATGTATTTGAAAGCTTGTAATGGAAAACCAAAAAGTGTGACTGGTGGAGCAGTAAAGAGTTAACACCAATGCTGTTTTTAAAGAGTTGAGAAAACTCTGCTGTAAAACGAGCAGCCGCTTCTCGCGATAAACAATTTTACTCCTTGAGGCTGCGTGGCTGAAGACTTTGGTGCAAACCAGGCGATTTCATTGAGAATGAACTGCAGGCTCAGTTCACGGACACTTGTGCACTCTATGGTTGTTTTTGGCACCCGTTCGTGGAAAAGCTGTAGGCAGATGGCGCATTGAGTCAGGTTTGCCTTGTCTCGGTTTTAGTACGTGTCAGTGTGAACTGTGGTGTAAAATGCAATACAAAGATAGACACGTTGTTTTCCCTTTTTCTTAGCATTTTGCTGTACCGTTTCTGAATTATTTCTTACACGAGGCTTTGCTACATACAACTTTTTCTTTTTGTTACATTTTGTCAGAGGAGTTAAAACAGAGGATTTTCTAGCACTGGCGACACCGAAACATTCTTGTCTCACTGGTTCGGAGGCGTTAAAACGGTCTTGAATCAGCTGCTGGAGCGGGTAGTTAGTGGGCGCTTCTGGGTTGGGCCTTCTTCCATCCTATCATTCTGTTATGTTCTGTCTTATCGTCTTGCTTCTTCCTAGCACAATATGGCCGTTCTTGTGTCCACGTGCTCTCTCCAAACTCAAACTCAGCTGTCGGAAGGAGCAACTCTTGTACACTGAATCAAAATAGACACAAAACAGACTCGAGTCAGTGCGCCACCAGCCTAAGACAAATAATCTTTTGAAAACCAGTTACCAGACACAGCCCCTTCCTCATCCATTTTTGTATGCCGCACTGTGTTAAAATCTCTGGTCTTTCGTCGCGCACAAGTTGTTTTAAATTCGGTGAACATCTGAACCGGTTTTTATGTGGCACTTTTTTTTTTCCCCCTCGTGAGGTTCAAAGAACAGAGGATTCTCAAGCTAAGATCTTCCATGGCCCTCATCTCTTTCAGCGAATGTTTGTTAGCGGACCTTAGTCTACTACTATATATATACAAAGCCGATGACAGAAAATACTGGGCTGTGTTCAACCATTATCTATAGCTTACTGTATAAAATGCTACGGTCCCTTAACAAATCCTTTCAGACAAGAGTGTCTGTGCTCAACAGCTGTCTTCGTAACTATCCTTTGAAAGTGTGGTGGCGACGGTTAAAAAAGGGGGAAAAATCAGTAAAACTGGAATGGGAACCAACGCTCGAAACATAATTATATTTTTATTACTCCCAATGTCGCGCCTTTCTTTAAAAAGAAAAGAGAAAAAAACCCAAAAAAAACTGGAATCCCCAAGGAAATCTGTTTTCTCGCTCTGTAAGCGTATTTTTCTTATGCCAAGTGGCGACTGGGAGTATGCGTAGACATAGATAAGATCTGGCCCAAATTCGTGAGGATAGTCCAAAGATTATTGGGTTTTCTGTGAAGTTACGTTTAGAAGACTTAGTGTTAATGGCCGTGTTTACCTTTTGCTGTTCCAGTTTTACGAGAATATATTATTGTTTTTGCTCACATTTTTGGGATCATCCATTAGCCTACGTATACTCGGAAATGAGTAACTTGAAGAGGGGTGATGTTCCCAGAGTATGAAATGCGTACACGTTAGGAGGAGAGGGATTCTGGAGAGCGGTCGCACACGTATCTATATTATTATGTTAATGAAGGAAAATACTTGGTTTCATTAAATTACTCTTTTTTTCAGCAATATGAGTTGCTGGATTTAAAAAAACAATCATGTTTCTAATGAAAGTCAAATTACTGGTCATGCAAAAAGCAATATAAAGTTTCAGAAGACCGAGGCTTTATCGTGCGCATTCACCAGTCTAATGGCCCTACGCTCATACTAGAGGGCAAGGGAAAGGATCAAAATCGGCAGAATCGAGGGTATGTTACTTAATGGTTAGCTCCTAGATTCCATGTGTTATTGCTTCCTACTCCCATCCATCTGCGATCATGCTTTGATGTTTGTACTGTCCTTTTTCTCTACCTCGTTTTGGCCCCCCTCCCTTCCCCCCCCCCCCCCGCCTTTTTTTTTCCCCTCCTGAACGTGAAACTTTCTGGTCGGCATACTTTCCCGGATTCAAGTTATTTGTTGTTCTTCTTGCTGGACTCAAATTGGGTATCTGCATTTAGACCGAGGAACTGTGATCATTCTGTATTGCTTTAATAGGCTTAATGTATTACGTTAAAAAATTTGGAAACCAGCGGGGATGGCTGTGAAAGGAACTAAAACTATTTATGTTATAATACACCACTTCTTCTTCTCTGTTCCGTTTCTTTATAGTTAAGTGTCCGATAGTATCACTGAGAAAACAAAACGTTTGCTGGAGACACTGCTTTTCTTTCATGGAGTGTGAATCTTGGTTGTCTTATCACGTACAAGACTTTGTCGTAATAGAAATCTTAAAGAGTTGGCCGAGTTCCCTGCGACAATGTGTTTCCAGTTCTAGACCAATAAGCCTGAATTTGCATCGTGATATACACGTAATTTTATCCTGCCATCTACGCACTAGTCATCCTTGTTTCTTTGCACAAGATGCCTGAATGCGATAGCTTCCCACCTCTGAAGAAAAGGAAACAGCCGCCCTAGGGTTGACGTGGCCTCGTAGAAAAACACAAAGATCGGCTTTCAAAGGCATCTGGGTCAACTCTGTCGGTGCGAGAGCTTTTTCAAAAGCGAGTTGACCTTCTCTGTGGAATCCAGAGTTTTTATTCAAGAATCAGCAAACGTGCATTAAATTAACATAAATATCTGTACTTTCTGTGCGGCAAGATTAACGGAACTTGGAGTAAAGCATAAAGGGAAACTGAAGGACCAGCCTGCCAAAATTCAGTGTAGCGGCTTAATTTTTGTGGGAGTATCGGGAGAGCAAAACTTACCTTTTTGGACGGACCCCGTAGCCCTGAAACTTCTGTGATGCCAGCGAACTGATGATGTACCACTTACTCCTTACCCCTGTCCCCACCCTGTTTTCCTCAAAGATGCACATGCTCGGGGACAGTCACAGGTATAAGACCATTGGGGAAACAATCACTTTGGTCCAGTGGCCACTCTAATCCCAAATCAGTATTCTTCTAGGGCGCACCATATACAAAACTCACGACAAGATTTTTACTGAAATTAATTAGCGTAGGGAAGTTTCAGATACTCATACTGCATTACCACCTGGAGTCTATTAATTATTACTTAGAGGCCATCCATACAATAGGTATGCTCGGAACCTCCAGCGTATGAAAGGCGGAACATGGGAGAAGGGGTATTCTAGGGAGCGTGTTTACTCTTATTAGTTACGGTACTTAATTTAAAAGTTTGATTCTATTAATACTTTTCTTTTTTTTTTTTGACAAAATAAGTTGTAGAATTACGTAAAAATCGATTATTGGCTATGTATAATAATATAATGAAATAGTTCATACAGTCCCTAATGATACCGAAATTCTAGGTCTTGCCATGGACTTCACTATTTTAATACCCATGCGTTGGGACATTGGGAAGGGGTGAGGCCAAGTGTATGAAACGCGTGCAATAGTTTGTGGGGGGGGGGGGGGGGTCGCAATTTTTTGTTGCTCGTGCATTCGCTTCTCTCTTTCTCTCTCTCTATCTCTCTCTCTTTCTCTCGTTCTCTTTCTCCTCTCTTTCTCTCTCATTCTCTCTGTCTTTCTCTTCTCCCTCCCTCCCCCTCCCCATCTATCTATCTATCTATCTATCTATCTTGAAAAGAAAAAAAGATGCACATTGTCAATTTTCGTAGAATTTCCTCTTCAAGCGATGAAAGTTCTCCGAGGTGAGTGAAAAACAATGTGGAATACGGGCTCATAGAATACCCACCCTCGGCTTTTTTCCTCGAATCCCACTTTCGAGATACGGAAATAGGGTCATTCAGCTCGAGCTGCATAAGGGGCTGTCGCCAGGCACACAATAAGGGTTTTTTTGTTTTTTTAATTTTTTGTAACACATTGGAGTGTTTGAATGACATGTGGGTGAGACTGCTGGCTCCTGAAGTGATGACAAATGCAGCGGTGTATTTATCCTATATCTTTTGTTTTATTATTTTGTTTACCTGAGTGTGAGTTTTTACGGCAGGCCGGCTCAGTAATACACATGTGTTTTTTTACATTGTGTGCAATACACGATTTCTTCTCAGGATCTAGATTTAGTGTAAATTATTCTATCCAACTTGTTGTTTTTTTTTCTCACGATCCGCGTAACATTATTGGCGTATTAGCCGTAGGCTACCCCTTCCCGTCTACAACGATAAAGCGTCAATACAGTTTTGTTCTGGCCAGTAACAAGGACAGACGTCGGCAACCAGCGCCTCGCGAATCTTAACTTTCAATTATGGCGATGGTTAAAAAAAATGAGAAAGCATACTCCTAGTATATCGTATAGACCAGTGGCCCCAACCGTCCCCAACCCTTTTCAGGCAATCCTTCCTTTAAGCTCCAAAGTTTCTTTCATAGCCCCCCTTCTCTCCCACCCCCAAAACACTCACTGGCGCACACACGCACACACGCATATTTGGGTCCCTGAAGTTTGAGCTGCTATGAGGCCTCTTGGCAACCAGCAACGTTAAGGCAACATCCAAGATTCACTCATTATTAGGGGCCCATTAACCCTTTACTTGCCAATGCCGGAAAGTTACAATTTTCATATTCCTTGTTACTTTCAGATAGGATTACTGCAGTCCCTTCAAGTCGTGAATGTGAATCTACATAGTGAAATATATCAATTTTCAACAAAAGATTTCCACTTTTCTATAAATTTACAAGCTGTAGTACAACTCTCAACCCACGAGTTTGCACTGCTGGCACTGAAAGGGTTAAGCGTCTTTAGTTTCATAGAAGATCTGCACTGACACACACTCAAATCGCTACTCAAATCCAGCAAATACATTTTAGAAGAAGACAATCCGCATCCAAATTATGATGTTAAGTTTTGAAAAACCTTTTTAATGACAATAGGCGTGTTGATTATCTAATTATATATTTCACAAATTCTTCACCTTTCAGTGCTAAAGTCTTTTTTATTAGGCCACAGTAACCAAATTTTGCATGTACATTTCAAATACCGTGGAGGGTGCACGGAAGCTTTTATTATTTCGATTGGTTTTGTTTTTGAATTTATAGAAAATGCATTGTTTCATCGTGCTGTCAACAGTTCTAATTTTCATTCTCCATCTTGGCTCCATTCTGTTATATAGTACCGTACATGTCATAAAAAGTAACCATATCAAGCGTTCAGTTTGGTGCATTGTGTTCTGGCGCGCATGAGTTCTGATGCAAGACTGTAGATTACTATGGTAGATTATTACTTTTATATAATTACTAGCTGAGGTCCCCGGCCCTGCCCGGGATAAATCGGTTTGAATACTGGTTTCAGTTCTGGGTAGTTATTATGGACCTGCTTCATCTGGCCTGTTCCTATTTGTTTATTTTATTTTTGTTTGTTTTTAAATAAGTCTTACTGCATGATTTTGCGCACGGGTTAGTGTGTTTGATAGTGAACACATCGCAGGAAGTGATAACGAAACCTAAAAATGGCGAACCATGACTCGAAATAGATCTAAATGATGGCGAAACAATAAATTTCCAATAAAAAAAACTACACCGATTTGAGACTTCTATTAAAAACTGTGCACTCTTACATCCATTCTAATGCACCATATAAAATTTGAAGTCTGAGTGTTGAGTGGTTCAGAAGCCTTTTGCAACGAAAAATCTCAAGTCCACAAATATTATATAGTATAGATATAGATGAGAGAGACAGAGAGGGAGAGAGAACACATGACTGTTTATTCTTGGCAATGCCCTTTACGTCATCTAGTTCATTATAAAACAGAAAGCATTCTTTATCTAATGCGCGCGCGCACACACACACACACACACAAAAGCCTTCTCTGTTCATACAACCCATATACGCATGCCGTTGAACACGTCAATGGCGGCCCTGTCTTTGCCCCAAAATCAATCTCCATTCATGTTTTCGCCCCCTTGTCGCCCTTTCTTTCTCCACCCCCCCCCCCCCTGGAAATCAAAATCGCCCACGTTGAGAACCACTGACAGGTATCGAATTTCATGCGCGTTGCTGCTTAGGGTAGCCCGGTAGCCACACAAAGGCCACCGAATTCGGTCACCGAGCCACTAGGCGCTTTAGGTGAGAAGAATTGCACTATATAAACGGACCGAATCTAGGTGGGTTCTATGAGCAGTTGTTGAAATTATATAGTGCAATTCTTCTCACCGAAAGCGCCTAGTGGCTCAGTGACCGAATTCGGTGGCCTTTGTGTGGCTACCCTTACACTGAATTCTGTCGAAACTTTCAGCTATGGCTCTTCTTCTCTGAAAGGCTGCCAACTCTTAAACACTAAAAGACGTATTTTAAAAAATGTAGGTCTCTATTAATATGTCTTTGTTAATCAATAATGAAAAGAAATATATTTTGGAAAGGAAACAATAAACCTTGGCACTTCCGCAAGCCCACAGCCGAGAGCTTGGCTATCAGACAGTGAAGGTGTATATCATAATTATTTATCGAATTTTTTTTTTATTTGGCGCCACACAACTTGAGCTCCTACCAGAGAGTATAGATCTATAGAGAGATTTCACTTCCGTCAAACCGCGAAACTAGACCGCTGCGGTAAACAAGAAACTGAAGAATTGAAAGAGACCGCCTTCACCAAAAATAGTGTGCATATATCGTTTTTAGTGTGCTTTGTTCATATTTTTGGGGCTGACTGAAACTATTTAGAGCCGTTTGCAAGTTATTACGCCCCGTGGAAATGCACAAACCGGTATTGTTTACCGCAGCGACCTACTTTCCGCTCCATGCTAACAATGGTTTCGCGGAGCCTCACGTGTCTCGCAGTGCAAATCGACCAATAGTGAAACCTCTCTATACATCTATACTCTCTGCTCCTACGAGATTCTGAATTTTATTTCGTCTTTTGGCTGGAGTTTCGAGGCCATAATTTTGTGTCGTTTTCCCAAGAGTTTCAGTTCTTCTTTTTGAATTATACTCAATCTTTGTCGAGTGCGCATGCTCAGGCCCAATACCCACATTAAAAAGAAGAGTCTTTGCAGGTGCGCAAGTTCAATTATAACACAATTATAGGTGGTGTAAGGGAAATAAATCAAAGACATGAGTATGGTTAATGTAATGCTTTGCTGGTTGATCTTAAAGTGTCAACACCTTTCTGTCACACGTTTGTTTTTGTTCAGTGTATTACGTAAAGATGTTAGAAATATCTTACTTTTTCACAAGCTTTCTCCTGGCACTGAAATAGATTGTTGTTCTTCATAAAACGATTTGTTATCAAAGGAAATTCTACCTGGCCAAATCACCACCTACCTTCTTTCCAACTTACTAACTGAATGCAGCCAAAATATCAGCGTAATATTCTGCAAAGGTTTGCTATTCCAGGCAATCTGGATTTTTTGGTCGGTGCATGTCATTTCACTCTAGTATCCCATCAAAATGAAATTACCGGAAAATGATGCGTCAAAGCAATTTCTGAGCAATGGGGGGTTTCCATTCTCACCTGTCTGGAAAAATAAGATTTGGCAACCCTTCACGAAACGTTCCACCTTTAATGAGTATAAATTCCACCTTTAATGAGTATAAATTCCACCTTTAATGAGTATAAATTTCACCTTTAATGCATTTTAACAAGTCCATGGGGCGAAAGCACACTTAACTTTGTTGATCGGCAGTTGGGAAGAATATTTTTAGTAAACATCACCAATAATAGGCCTAACAGCAAGAACCCCACCCTGCTGAACTATAAATGTAAACTAGATTTATAAATATAAATGCAAACCAGGTTTTCTCATAATTTTTATTCATTTATCTGCCTTTTCTATTCATAACAGTGTATTATTCATCAAAAACATGTAAAGAACGTTTTTTAACCGTTTACTTTAGGATATTATCAGAGTTAAAAACCTTATGTTTTTCAAAGAACCTGCCTTGGCATGCAATCACGAAGACTATTTTTATCGGATGCCGAGAGGGAAATTTAAGCTTAACGTATCTTAGTCAACGAAAACTGTTATTAATTTTATAATATTAATGTTTACTTGATGACCCAAAGCGTACCGTCTGTTTTTGCCTTGGTTTTGTGGACTGTGGAGTCAAGTGGGACATGGCGCTCTTGTGAGATTGAAACTGAAACAAGACTGCCTCGCTGGTTAATTCAAATAGAGTTCAAGTATGACATAAAGCCAACGCAAAACGAGGCTTGACCCAGTCCGCTATGGACCCATTGCGAATGTCGTCACAGAGTGTTTTTTGCTTTATACTTCCGACACCCAAAATGGCGGGTGGATCAGCTGACGAGTGTAACTTCGAGACATGTCTAAGCTATTGAAATGCCTGCTGGTTGCATTGCAGTTGACTGTTATGGCTAGGGTGGAAAGGATGGATCCAAGCTGGTCAGATTCCCTACCATCCGTGTAAATAAGGGAAAGGAAGTGAAAGTATTGACCGAACGTCTACCATGTGCGTGCACACACGTGTCATTATTTACTGTAGTGAACTTTTTTTTTCTAGCTCGCCGCCGATTGGTTCGCGACGCCTGAAGTGCTCGCAGTGCAAATCAGCCAACGAATCAAAATCAATGCTACCATCGCCATGGTTAAGCGTCGGTCCTTACAACTAAAATGGCCGATATCCGCAATGGGCCTATTGTACTAGCCTAAGGTTTTGTAAACTATGGAGTTTAATTAATCGTGACTTCGCGTTCAGTGAGAATGAAACAAGAACGTCTCGCTGGTTGATTCAGAGGATGTTCAAGCCGGAGTCAAAGCCGACGCGCAAAGCAGACTTGATTCAGTCGGTTACCAGCCTTAAGTTTCCTCTAGAATTACTGAAGATGTGGCAGGCTTCAAGTTTCAGTTATGTTTCAGTTCCCAAACGAGAGCATGGTGTGGTAGGAGAAATGAGGAAGTCTGCGTTTTATCATAACAGTCATCAAGAGTGTCACCTGTCAGCCAATGCGAGGATAGGAAGGGAATGCACCATCTGCTTCTTCTCGTTAATTTATACCACGAATTTGTTCTTCATTTTCACATCTTCCTGCTCCTGTTTTCCCCACCTTTTTTTTTTCGGAGCCGGGGTCCATTCAATTTCCGTTCTCGTCATTTTTCTGTCCCCCCCCCCCTCCCCCCCCACTTTTTCCTTAATTTTTCCATAAAACCGTCAAGCCTTGTCTTTCCCGCTTGCTGTATAGACGTGCTTTCGTGCGATAGATCTTAGCGTAGACAACATTATACCTTGGCATTATTGTATAAACACGTTTTCTTAAACAACGAGCTGTTGTTTTTTTTGCACTTGCAAGTTGCATTTTCGTTTTTAGACAGACCTGAATAAAAATGGAATTGTTAGCGTTATCAGTCGAGGTAGCGATATCAGATTTTTTTTTTTTTTTCAAGAAAAAAAGAGGGAGGGGTAACCTAGAACAATCACGTGTATTTTGGAAAGTGCGTGGCTAACTTTCTGAAGCGAGGTCACCGCGACTTATCCTTATATTTGACCCTTCAGACGCACAGAACCAGGTCTTAACAAGGGTAATTGGAGAATATTCTACTCTGTGATATAAAGATACAGGAGACAGTTTTTGCCTTCTGCAATTCACCTCAACAAGACATTTTGGCTGGGTGTGTGCCACATTTCACTTAGGTTCCAGGTTCCTCACCATTTCACGTAATGTATGCTTGTTTTTTTACTTATATTGAGTTTTGATGTATGTTCATGTAATGATGCCTAAGATATATTTACCATGTATGTGCTCTTAAACGCTGTGTGAAAGAGAATTTCCCTCATGGGATAATAAAGTGATTTTTATCTTATCTTATCTTATCTTAAACTTAAATCGCTGGTGATGCCTGGTCTGTGGTGGCCAGGTGTGAGAGAGAGAGAGAGAGACACGGGGGTCGGGGGCAGGATCAAAAAGTCTGTGTGTCCGGGGCTTTAAGCAAAAAATTTTTTGGTCTCATATGGGGGCCACAAGGCATCACAGACCCACCCAGGAGCACAATATGTTAAACATACAAACGATTTTACGTAATATAGTAATAAAAAATATTTTAAAAAACAGAAAATCTGTGGAGTCGCTGCAAGGCTTGAAGCAAAGTCAAAATATGCCCCCCCCCCCCCCCAAAAACAACCTAAATCTGGAACGTGCAACAATTTACAGGTATTTGTAAAACATTCTACGATTTTTTAATTATTTTTTTTCAACGTTGTTATTTGTTCAGTTTTCTATCGTGTTACATTTTTGTCCTGTAAAAGATCAATGGATGGAAAGCTTGATTTGTCTTTCATTTTCCTTTGCGTTGTATTATACATTGTATACTGTTTCAGTGTTATTTCCTACCCAAGGCTTTGCTACATACATTTAAACAATTTTGCGTCTGCCGATGGCAATGATGAATATAAAATTCTGAATAAGCGTGACAAAAAGACATTAACAACAAACTCTTAGGCATAAAATGAAGTGAAAACATAACGTGCCTTTTAAGATATATATATATATGTATGTTGTTGTTTTTTTGTTCAGTGGCTCGCTTACTCACTCTCTTGCGCAGATTTCTCCCTAGGTTCTTAACTTCAAAGACTGCACAAATGTTCAGTGTAAACGCTTACCAAGTTCGCTCGCGTGCAGAAAGACATGTTGTTCTGATGACGGGACGGCCGTGGCATTTTGCCTGCAGCCATTACACCTTGTAATTTTCTCTGTTTCATGTCCTCACGCTCACATTTACACATACACACGGACACACATACACAGGAAAGCATAACAAACTCACGTTTCATGTTTGAGCTGTGCATTCCAGTTCATAGAAATTTTAGCTTTCCACAATGGGGGGCTATCCATAAAATGCGTACGTGCATTTGATTTTGGAGGGCTTTTTTTTTAAACCCCCCCCACTTTCACCTCCATTTTAGGTTTTCAAACCCCTGTCTTCAAGACTCCCATCTACCCCACCCACCTCATGATAAAGCCCTGATATTTTGAAGCTGTAAGCGGCCCCTTTGCACGAACTATTTGACTGTTAAATTGGAAATATGCATTGCCTTTTGTTTGTTATAATCCTATGACTTATTTTGTTGGGAAAGACAATGTAAGTAAAACCAAAATTTTTCGATCATTCATTACCGAAACTGAAAAGCGTACGTACATTTCACATCTGCGCTTTTCAAAGCTGGGAGGCACCCCCCCCCCCCCGGCCTCCCCTCTTTTCCAAACCTACATACTTTTGGGGAAGCCCCTTTCCACTTTGAGGAATGTCTTAGCTCCGCATCTCCGCCCACCTCTTTCTTCTTATTTTGTGGGCGGTAGCCGGTACGGTAATATTTTGCATGTTCTGCGAGTGTCTTGCGTGCTGTGTCACCAGATGTGAGCTCAGTTATCCTATTGTACTTAGTATGAGAAGTTGGCCATGAGCTGGTGGATACCTTGTGTACAGACTGCTATGTGGCTTGGAGCTATCTACAGAGTATGTACACTCCATTCTGGCGATATTGTACTCCTGTCCGCCCACCTATTACGCTTCTTATTCGTTGGCCTCTAAGTCTAACCCCCTGCCTCCAAGTGTGAGCATTGTTACGATCATTAAAATGGTGAATATCAATGATAAGGCCTTGGTGCTTTAAGGCATTGTTTCTCTACCTTTTTTGTCCCACGCCTCACGTCAATTTCCCAGAAAGAAGGTGCGTCCGACCATGATCTAACATTGAACGCGCTTAACTGGGTACTTCGCGCAGAACCATTAATTTCGTGCATCTGTTAAGTTCGATGTTTTAATCCGAGCCGGACAAGGAAACCGACAACACGACACAAACAAACAATAGTTTATCTATGCAGTTAAGTTAAAACACACCATGAAATTAAGATTTCTATGAAGAATCACTACGTCCCATTCTGGAGTCCCTCACCCCATCAAAATATTGCCACGTGTCACCGGGGCGTTACCTCCACCTTGAGAAACACTGCTTTAAAGCTTGAAATGGCATTTTGCACGGCCTGTTGGACTGTTTCATTAGATTGATTGCCTGTATATTTGTTCTTGTTAATAATAATAATCCTACAGCTTTTTTTTTGCACCCCGCTCCCCACCCCCCACCCCCCCCCCCAAATAATAATAAATAAACAAAACCAAAATGTTTGAATTCATTGCCGTAATTTTACAGCGTATTTCGTTTTCACTAGTCATTCACTAGTAGAGTTGACTAGCTCGGGAAGAGTGGAATAGGGATGCGCGCGAGGGAAATTTTGTTGTGTCTTCGAAAAGGGAGTTGGGGAGACAGAGAAGATACAGGGGATTTTAGTGAGAATGTGAAGAATGTAGCGTGGTGCCATTCTGTGTGTTCCAGCTGCTAAGAGAGAATGTGTGTGTGGGGGGGGGGGGGGAAGTTTTGAAGGACCAGCCTTCTCGTTTGATACCAGGCCTGCGTGTGTAATCTACAGTTGTATATTTAAACACTGTGTTAAAATGTATTCGTTGCTGATTATCGCGGTGCTAAAGTCGTTTGTTTACACTTTTTTTTAAACAGAGAGATAAAAAACATAACAGAAATATATTAATAATATTATATCCTAATGATGTGGCCTCCCTCCCCCCTCCCCTCCCCCTTTCCCCAACTTTTTTTTTATTTTGTTCACTCTTACCATTCATTTTGTTGCAATTTTGAACTCGGACCACAGGCTGGTTTGTGTCACTTACGTCACTCAAACTTGTGATGTTGACTGCGCAGCATACTATGAACGGCAGCTTAACATGCATGCGCGGTTGTGAAGTTTTATTGGGGTTTGGGGGGGGGGGGGGGCTGAGCATGCGCTCTAGCAAATATTAGCTGTAGTATAAAAACAAGAATTGACCTCTTAAGAGAACGAAACATATTATTATCGTCTTGGAATTTCCGTCGAAATAAAATTGAGAATTTCGTAAGAGGGCAAAATCTGTGATGTTAAGTGGAAGAAACTATTTATCACAGATTTTGGCATTGGTGCAAAAACATGAAATGACTTGATATGCTTCAAGAAGATGATGATACAAGCAATCAAACAAACAAACTTTATGAGGACAATGAAGAACAACAACAACTAACTGTAAACTGTAGAGTAAAAATGTTATCGGGAAAGAGGGCTATGGAAAGTTCAAAGAGGAGCTTCGGTAAAGTTTACTTGTAGTTTTAACTGCAGGCAGAAGGAAGACGAAGTGCAGACAGAATAAGAGAGTAAAAATGAGTAGAAGAAGATCTTGAAAGGAGAAAATTACACAATTTAACAAAATTGCAAATTTATGTAAGTTCCAGGCCAGGTAAATAAACGAAGTGTTTGTACAAGATAAAGTGAAGACCTCTATCGAAATCTTGGATTCCTGAAGTAACTACTTGTCGCTCGCACTGATACACTGTATACATTAGCAGCCGCCGTGACCACGCACACGCGCCCGCCAGTCATTATTGAGAGCCGAAATGATCACTGAGACTCCTCCATTTTCCTGACTTCGTCAAAACCAACCTTTCGCTGGTAACGGTCATTAGCAATAAAGTCATCATAGTCTCTTCCATGACAGAACCTGGGATGTCTGAAACAGTGAGAGCTATGGAACATTTTTCATCACCCAAACCAGGCTTGAGATGAACTCCGTCAGTCCTGAAATGGAGGAATTAGCAGAGAATGTCTCACAAGTCCATTTTTTAAATTATTATTATTGAGCTTGTCACGGTCAGACTAATTAATATGATCCGCTGGTTACTTCAGTGAACCCCACTGCTCATTTCTAGGAATGGTGAATGAATAGTGAAAGCAAAAAAATTAGCTGATATTTTATCGTTCATTAGGACCAAAATAATATTTTCCGAGCGATTTACTGGAGGTCTAAGTTGTTGTTGTTGCTGTTGCTGCTGCATCTGTTTGTGACAGTTTCATTTTCAACATTTTGTTTTAAAATCTATGTTCCATGTTTTGTCAGAGTGCTACACCCTGGCCCTATTTCAGTTCTTAGTTTCGTGGAAACTGCCCACACATACTATCACATTCGCCGAGATTATTGAAATAATTAAAGTTTTTTCTTCACCAAATCTTAGCTTAGGACTGATGAAGTCCACCAATCCTACGACCCACGACAATTATCGTGGGGTTAGCAGAGACTGCCTCACAGTAAGTTCCACGTTTATATATTGAGTACCAAGTGGTATATTTTCGTAACTCGATTGTTTTTTTTGTTTTTTTTAAAAGAAATGTTTAGTATGCCTGTAAACTCTGACAGCCCGCAGGTTTGTGTCATAAGTCGGGGGTTAAATCCTGAAAACGAAAGGTTTAAAATTTGTTTGTTTTTTAAAGATCATAACTATTGACTCTGATAGAGAGAGTTAGTTAGGTTTTTTCTGCTCCTGAAAAGTTTGTAAAAACTAAGTTACCACAGTTTACCGCTCGGCCCTCGATATATAGATAAAATTAGATATATAGATCTATAACGCTACACATTCAGGACTGGAATGTCGGCACTAGTTCTGCTGCTGTCTGCGCAGTGCGTCTCTCCTGCCAATGTCAGGTCAAAGTGCCCACCTTATAAACACACGAATGTTTGAAGAGCAAGACGGCGCTAACATAGACAAACCTGAATTCCATGTAGTAGTCCATAGCCTGCATGCATGCAGGATTCCCAGCCAAAGACATGGTATGAATGTCCAGACTTCATGCATTTTATTTAACGTGATTTCCTATTTCCTGCATGAATTTTTACACCGACCCAAAGACCTCTTTGCACCGACCTGAAAGATACTGTATGACATATAAGCATACCTGCGCATAGCTGGTAATAGGCCTAGGCCAGATGGGAACTGCAGGTCTCATTTCAAACTGTTCATTAAGATTTTTGTCGATGTTGTTGTTGTTGTTGTTTTTATAATATCAGTATTCTTTACCGAAGACCCCTCCTTATTTGCCTCTGCGAGGGGGAGTTGGCGCCTTCAAAATCGTAGGCCAACTGGCCCAACTGCCCTACCTCCACCCCTTTCTGGCCTGATTATGAGCCAGTCATTTGTTTTTTAAAGAAAACAACGTCAATACAAGGTATTCATGCAATTTCATGTGCAGTAAGCGTTAGATAATGCATTTCACCTTCAGATGGCACTGTTTCGTGCAAGATAAACAAAGAGAGATTCAGATGAAGGACGCGAATACGCGCGGAAGATATGATAGTGGTTGAGTACGCAAGAGGCAAATGTAGCAGGAGTATAATGAGTTATCTTGAATGTTTATGCTTCCAACACGGCTTCCCTGCACAAAAGTTTTATGATTATTATATTGTAATCCGAGCTGGAACTTATCAATTTGATGGCACCGCGCCACTGATACGGAATAGCGTTTGGTCTGTTCTCCAGCCCAGTACCGTCTCTTTCTACGTACTGCAGAATACGGTGCCAGAAGTAGTTACAGTTGACAGGCCAATACTCCTAGGCGTAGCCGTAAGAGGGAAGAGGGGAGGATTCAACCTCGTCATTACTTCTAAGATGTTATTATAAGAAGACAGGTGGCCATGCAAACAGTGGTATTACAAAAATGTAGAATTTGTGTGTGTGTGTGGGGGGGGGGGTGGGTTCAAATGTTTACTCTTCCAGATTATGCGATGTGCTCAGAGTATATTGTTTTAAATTTTTCGCTCTCTCAAGAAATTTGAAATAATGTAAAATAATCATTATTGTTACTCCAGAGAAAACACGGAGGTGCAAAAACGTTTCTTATCTGTCGAGATCCCCACATGTCGTTAATTCCAACAAAATGAGACCACAGCATGAGGTCGGCTTTGTGATTTTCTGCAGCACTATCCGGTTTGCTAGTGGGTTAAAACGGAGAATTGTTACAGATGCCTCTTAAAATTCCCTTTCTCCCTATTCATTTTCACAAAATATCTAGGCATTTAATGTACACTGTTCAGCTTCTGTACTCTGGCAACTCAGACGCCGCCAATGCTTAGCTTTAAACGGCGTCATAAATTTTGTTGTGATGGATGTTTTGAACTAATCAGAAGGCAGAGCTTTCAGACTACATCTTTTCCTTATTCATGGGAATTTAGGAAAAGTCAGTACGCAGTTATTTTTCTGCCTGTGTCCCTTGATTCACTCTGGATACAAACAATGGTTTAGTTAATAACTACGATTAAAGTCGAACACGATTATTCACGAATTGCATTTATCCATCGTGGATGGGTTTTGATGTTCCGTGTGAGCACGTCCTAACTGTGACGAATGTCTTCATTCGAAGATCATGGAAAGTATATAGTTCTACAATGTCTCTTTTCTGTTTCCCAGAAATGTCGTTGAGATTTTGATTCATGACAGGTTGCACGATGTTTTCTTTTTGAGGTATACCGATTTTAAGAGGAATGAAATTCGGAATTCTCCCTTGAGGCTCCGCCCCCATTTATGCTTGTGGGCGAATTCTGATTTCGTGAGAATTCGTTTCTTATGGACATAATTAAGGGGTTTTGGCGATCATTTGGTTGATTTATTACGTATGTTGTAGAAAACACTAAAGATAACTTACATATCTCGCGTTGAGTTCTTGTGGGAACTGCAACCGAATGGTAAATGTCTGTGTATCGCTGGTGATACATTATGGTGCCTAGTGGGTTAAAGGATCCATCATGATGTCAGTAGAAAAAAATATGATGCATTAGGACAGCTGTGTGAGGGATGTCATTTCAGCTTGCCGCGAATAACGATGGATTTTTTTTTTTTCATTATTCAACTTCTGGGAGAAAACGTAAGGGAGAACAGTCGGCAATCACAATGAAAGTAAACAAAGGCACCATGGAGTAAAAGGTCACTAATGTGTCACTTGTCATTATTAGTGACTCTAGTACAGTGTCACTTTTATGGTTAATGTAAACATCACGAGGACTGACATTTGGACGGTGCAGGATTAATACAAGAAATCAAGGTGTGGTATTTCTGTAGTTTGCAGTTGGTTGTGTTTATCCCATAGATTTCAGAAGTGCTTGTTGTAATACAACTACTGTAACTGTAATAATGGCGGTCATGGTGATGATGATGACGTTGATGATGATGATGATGATGATGATGATGATGACAATGATGAATGAAGTGGATAAGTTCTGTGGCAATTGAGAAGTATTGTTGTGAGTGGCTGGAGAGAGGGGTCATACAGACAAAAGCAAAACTATGCTTGGACGTTAACTGTTCTGAATACTATTTTTCATTCTCAGATTTCCAGCAGGAAACTCTGCCAGCTCGGCTTTATCCTGCTGTGTGTGATGTGTGTCTGTGCCATATATCTGATCTACGTGGACATCATTCAACCCGCCCCTGAGGGCCAGGCCAAAAAGGGACAAAGTTACAGGGGGGACTTTGAGCTTTATGGTGGTCTCAACTTGCAACCCAAACAGAGTAAAGAGAGACTCCGCCCATGGACGACCTTAGCAGGAAGCCGAGAAATAACTCGCAAGCACGATGAAGTTATCTACGGTGATGAAAACGCTTGGGTTGGATTCGCCGATGGCGATGGTGACGACGCTGCTGCCGCAGGCAATGACGATTTTATCGAAGAGGAGAATGATAATGCTGAAGATGAAGAGTTTTACCGAGATTATCCCCAAGGTGCAGCACGAGTCAACCAAGGATTGAACAACTTATTTCCACGTCAAGCTTACTTAGACAAGGAACTGTCTGAAAATCTGCAGAGCATTCACGAAATGGGCAATAAAGATGCACGTCTACCTGACAGGGACGCTGCCGTGGGTGTGGCCGATGTTGTGAGTAACGAACAAGATTTCCAATATCCCGAGATTGGCTATCGTTACCAAAATGTCATCAAGGAGCCGAACCATCTTCCATATTCTAAACCAACTAACGTGAATCATGTAACAACTGCACGGCCGGCGAACCATAACAGTGTCTCAAGAGATCCTATAAACAGAAATACTGACAACCATGGTTTGAAAACTAGGCATTCTCGACATTATGTACCGAAGAAGCCAAAACGTCCAAAACCGACATTGAGTCCCGTCTTCCCACCGGCACACAGTCATTACTACCCCCAAGGGTCAAAAGATACCCGTTATCTTGTCTATCTTTGTAACACGAATAATATGTGTGGGGGGTGGGGAGATCGTCAGAGGGGAATGGCGGCAGTCTATCTCCTTTCTCGTGTGATAAATCGACAGTTTAAAATCGTCATGTCCACGCCATGTGAGCTTAGCAACTTCTACTTGCCAAACCAGATCCAGTGGCGGCCCATTGAAAATGAACTCATGTCCGCCTCCAACATCACCATTAATGCTTTCCAGGACAAAAACTTCAAATTTACAGTAATGGAGGCTGATTTTGACCAATTCTTTCCCCAGAAAGTAGTTTACTTGAAAACTAATCAAGATTATTACGAAAGACTCATGAAAAATCCGCTTTATGGCAAAATTCTGAAACAGTGGACGGGTATTCGGTCAAAGGGTCCGCGCTTCCGTTGGGCGTGGCGGGATCTAATGCAGCCGTCACCCATGCTGCTAAGCCACCTCGAGCACATAGTTGGCCCGGAGTTGCTTATGCGACGAGGGCTTACATCTCAGCCCATAGACACCTCAAAAAGTAGGAGCACTCACAATGTGGGAAATGCCACACTTCTTTGTGCACATGTGAGAATGGGTAAAAATCCTACAATTCCAATGGACGAAGACTTTGAATCAATTCGATTGGAGGATTTACCTATTTTACTGAACTTCATGTCAGCTCAAGATTCCAGTGGCAATGCGTCTTTCTTTGTCGCCTCAGATTATGAAAATGTTCGTTCCCAGGCGAAAGCATTTTTCGGAGAAAAGTTAATAAGCTATGGGGGTAAAATCTTACACATAGACCGGCAGCGCTCCGAGCGCAGTGCTTGTGTGGGCTTTGAGGTAGCGCTTATGGACCAATTAATACTGACTTTATGCGATATATTAGTAGTAAGTAGGAGTGGTTTCAGTATTTCAGCTTCCTACCTCAAGAACTCTACTCAGCCTGTCTATATCATGGAAGACGGTGAAATAAAAAGGTTTCGGGAATGAGGATACTGGGAAAGCTACTAAAACTCATTTCAAATGTTCAAGAAAGAACGCCCAGAGTTTGCTACACCAATTACCAGTGTCTCCTTTATAATGTAGGCTAATTTCTTTTTTTTTTTTTTGGCATGAAGCAGATTTGGACTGAAAAGCGATAGATCTTGAAAATGATTTGCTCCCTCTCAGAGAACTCAGAGAAGCAAATGACAGATTTCCAAGTTTGGTGTCAGATATTCATGATCTGGCAGCTGAGACTGTTTCAAGCCAGGTCAGATCAGGAACATCATGTGCACCAGACACGTTAGGAACTCAACTGATCTAACCCAATCTGTGATCTCATTTTTTTTTGTGCTCCTGCATCTGAGTTTTCATAGTTATGTTGTAGAGACATCCTTCACGGGAAAAACTGACTATCCATAAACTGCAGTCACAAACACATCTGCGACTATTTGCAAAGCTCATAAAGGTCATACATTGCTGTTTTGCATCATTTTAACTATGTTGCTATTGACCAGAAAGCAGAATTTCGCCGGGATTCTGAGAATCTTGCTTTTATATCAGCTCCTTATGGCCAGGCACCAGATGCTTTTCGTGGGCTGTTCTATACCTCAAGCCTGGTTGTGACGGGAGCAAGTTTATATACAGACATTCCTTACATTAAATGCAAGCATTTAGTGAACATTTGTGCTTCAAGTGTTAGGATGAGTTAGCAAGACACTTGCAGTTGCCATGTAGAGAAAGAGCACAAGATGTCTGATTCTTCGGATTCGAAAGAGTTCGGCATCTTTGGACACATCTGGATTAAAATAGAAGTTGCCATTAATAGGTGTTAACATGTAATCATTAGATTTCATACTTTGGATATCATATTTTAGATTTTGAGAATTGTTGTTGTTGTGTTCGTCCACTTTTATGTCAATAGAGATCTGAATTATGATATTTTGCTGTTGGTGTCAATTCCGTTTGCTCAAAGAAACCAAAGGAATTATAATGAACTATACATCTATCTGTATAATGTTTCAAATGTCAGAAGAAAAAAAAACTGAGCATTTATGAAAACAAGCACTGCCTAGTTACTGAAATAAAATCGGCTGTCAGTAGATTATGATGATGCAACGTTCTGCATATTTGTAAGGTAGCTAAACCATGAAATTCTAATAGCCCTGCGCGTGTAGCATGTTGGGTGGTTATTGCCCTTGAAAAATCGGATTGACTGTGTGAACATGAAAGAACATGAGAACATCACCTCACCTTTACACATGTATGAGTGGCGAAAAGGGGATTCTTCGTTAGGGCAAGACCAAAACAGTCTGAGATTGTGTTGAAATTACCAGAAGTTCATGGTAAATTGGAAGTGCCATTTTTTTGGTATCCTGAATTAATATTTATTGGAAAGCCCTTTAGCTTTCACTTGCTGGGCAATACCTCAGTGCCTGGATAAAGCATTCACCCTGAATATGGTTGGTCCAGGGTTTGACTTCCCATTTGCAGTGTGCCATTTTATAGCTCTTTCCTGTTTTATTTACCTTCAATATTGAAAAAAAAAAAAAATGAGATGTCTCTGTAAGAGTTATCATAAAAACCACAGAAAAACTGTTTTATTGTTCGGTTGTTTTTTTCACTTGAAAAAGGGGAAAGCCGAAAATTTTGTGTATTTTCTGTCTTCTCTTTAGTTTGCTTTGTATTGTTTGGGTTTTATTTCTCACGCGTGGTTTCGCAACATACAACCATTTCATTTTGCCCAATTTTGACTCTGTAAGAGTTAGGAGACTATCATATTAGAACTAGAACTCTGTTTTGTGAGCATACATATAAAATGGTCTCCATAGGGGACTGCATTTGAACGACATAATCCATGCATAAGTTTTGTATGTTGTGTATATCTGATGACATGAGAAATTTTCATTGTGCCATATATTATGTACCTGTTATATTAATCTGTATTTTCTGTCTTCTCTTTAGTTTGCTTTGTATTGTTTGGGTTTTATTTCTCACGCGTGGTTTCGCAACATACAACCATTTCATTTTGCCCAATTTTGACTCTGTAAGAGTTAGGAGACTATCATATTAGAACTAGAACTCTGTTTTGTGAGCATACATATAAAATGGTCTCCATAGGGGACTGCATTTGAACGACATAATCCATGCATAAGTTTTGTATGTTGTGTATATCTGATGACATGAGAAATTTTCATTGTGCCATATATTATGTACCTGTTATATTAATCTTGCATTTCCGTCCTGAATGTTAAATGGTGCTCACATCGTCACTACTCTACACTATTGGCATTAGTCATTTTTGACACTTTTGAGATATTAAGAAAAAAATTTCTTTTCTTGTCATTTGGTGACTTATGCCATTATTATTCTATTGGATAATTACATTTTCCTTTTGGCGCATATCTCTTTCTATAATATTATCTGATAACCCCCATGCTCAGAAATGCAGTGACCGTCAGTTGCCTTGTGGCGTAAGTCTGACATATGCCATTATCATAGAGCAGTGATGATATAATGATTAAAGTAGAAAGCATGGTAGGTTATTTCATGATGAAATCCCACAATGTTGTCCCTTGAACAGCATAATAATACTATGCCTGCACTTGTTTATTTTCACTTTGTCTTCCCTTTGTTGTCATGTCTCAATATTTTTGTTTCTAGCTACATGTATATTGAAATGACGTTTGCTGAGGCCAAAGAGCTCTGAATGACAAATGTTAAAAAAGAAATAATAATAATCATGAAAACAAGGCAAAGCAGGTCTCTATGTGAAAAGTATTTCACATAAGTTCCACACAGTACATGTGCTGGGTGTAATATGAAACAACAGTAGGATAGAAATTAGGCCAAGTTTTAAGCTTAATGCCTAGGTCATATCTTGACTTAAATTTTTTTTTAATCCATTGCAGGCAAAGCAATAATGAAGAGTGCCATACTCATTGCTACAGTCAATCCAATTTTCAATTTTGTGGGTCTTACTTTTTTGTTTTCACATCTTTCAGGGTAGAAGTAACTATCTGTGTTTTTGCATAAGTTTTGTACTGACTCGGTGTAACTTTTCATGATAAGCTGAGAAAATACATCTAACTTAGTTTAAATTTTTAAGCTACATGTATATCCTGTTTTATGTCCATGACTGATATTTACTACTATTTAAATGCCTCCACTAGAAGTATATTTTGTTATGATTGTCTGAGAATTCTTCATCTTAATTCCTGACTCTAGGTGCAGTATGTAAGACAGTTACTTTCTCTGTTGCCAATAAATGGATGCATAATTATTTGTTGAAGATGAAATTCAATTCATCTTACAGAAGTTGTTTGTATCCAATTTGGATGAATGCAAGTCATTGAGTGTTTGCCTCTATGCCATTAAACTAAACTGTATGAGTAGAAGGAACAAACATATCTGTGGCAGGTAAGATTTTAGAATCATGTATTTCTTCTGTTTCTGCAATTATTGTTAATAGAAAAGAAAAAAAAAATGTCATAACCATGCTCATGTAATACATTTACGTTATGGCTTGAGAAGAAAATAATTCTAATGTTATCATGAATGATTGGGAAAGAACAACATTTTCATAATTTATCAGTATTGTTTCATGTAAGAATGATATGAACAAGGTTTTGTGCTGAGGAACAAAATCGTGTATGTTGATCATGTACTACTTTTTAGCAAACACTAACCAGTATGTGTCAGACTAAAGGCATTACAGTTACATCATTAAAGTATCACCATTTTATACTGCAGACCAAATAATTAATATGTGTGTATTACTGAACCTATAACAAGTATACTTATGGGTGAAAGTGAAATAAGTTACTTATCCTGAAAGCAGTTGTCCATGCAAACAAATCCTGGATACACTGCATACAGCATGAACATGTAATAAATGTAGTATCAAAGATACTAGATACAATAAGATGAGACATTCCCTTCTTTGTGCCTCTAAAAAAAAATCATGCACACAGTTTGGGTATTGATCGAGGGCGGGTTTGATGGTGCATTGCATGAAAAAAAGTGTTTCATTTGATGATAAACTAATGATGTGGATTTGTTACATTGATACGGCAACAACAACAACAACAAAAAAGCAGCCAGTTTTCCTGCAGCTGAAGTTATAATTACAAAACAAGTGACTTCAATCAAGGCCTATAACAAAAGCTGAACAGTGCACAAAATTCAGTATTTTCACTACATTGGCTCTGTAAAATACAGCATTGCTCCTGATTTTCGTGCATTCACAGCTAGATGGTGGTGCAAAATCTGTGCACGCTAAATGTGCTAGCTGTCTCAACTTATTGTGTCTAGTATCTTTGGCTGTATTCTTTGGATAAATAAACTCATACATACACATCATACAAATGTGCACCTCACAAATTTTTTTTAAAGGAATATAGGTGAAAATTACATGTTTTTAGTGGTTGTCGATTGTCTTGGTTCTGTGACTGCTGTTTTTCAATACTGCTGGCAACCAATAGATAAAAGAAAAAATGGGGAGGGGGCATGGGTATTGCTGTTAAATTTTCAGCCAATTTTCACCCATGAACGTAGTGAGAGCCAAATGGCAAAATAACTACTTATTTAAAAATTGAGATATTTGGCAGAAGGGGTTCCAGTTTACGAACAAAACACACATATAGGAGGATGGGGGAGGGCTCTGAGGAGCATATGTATAGTATACAGTTCAATAATACATGTAGTAAAAAAAATTCAGAAGCTGGGTTTTATTTACTTTTTTTTTTCAGCAGATTGAGTTGTTAGATCATCAACATTCAACATTTAATGGCCAGTATGATCTTGCAAATGAGAGAGGGTGCTGAGGCCAAGTATATGCAAAGCTTAGGTGGTATTGGAAGGAGGGAGGGGATCAAAAATATCTGAAATCAAGCCTATGCAGTTTGTGGATGGCCCCTTGTGTCAATGCTTGGAGTTCTGTTTAATTAAGTTGTTGCCTCAAATCTGTTTTATTTGTTTCCATATATTACGCTGTCACACTGGATCATTATCAATCATTTTGATACAATATGAGAGACAGTTAACATTATCTATAAGAATGCAACTTACTGTACTGATTTCATGATTACGTTTTTGTTGTTTTTCTTAGTATTATGACAAGTCCAGTTTTGTTAAAGTGGAGAAGAACTGTGTAATTCATTTCTGAGGCAGCAGAGCACTTTTCATACTATTCTCTTTCACCAGACAAAGGTTCTTTAGTAACATTAACTCCAAAGCATCTCAGAAATGCTGTACGTTGCAGGTGTCAGCAACCTCTTTGCCTCTGTGAGCAGGATTATGTACAATTATGAATGGATGGATGATGGGCCAGATAAATGCCACATAAAAAAAAAAATTTTACTTGAAATATTGAAATCAATCCATTTCAGTACATCTAGTTGTTATTTTTTGCCTCCAATCCTTGAACAAACCAAGTTTTCCAATATTTGGCTTGGGATAAAGGGAAACTGGGGCCATTGAAACAAGGTGCCAAGTCCCTGAAAGGGGAAAAGATCCTTCACTGGTAGGATACGCATGATACCCCAATACTTGCTAGCCAGCCGGTCAAAATCCTGTGGCTGGTCGGCTGGATTTGGCCCCGCCCCTGGTATATTGTGTGTATCTTACACTGTCATACATTGAATTTTTATGTTTTATATGAACAAAATAACAATGTGTGAACTTTCTGCACGATCTGTTAGAATGCAGCACTGATATGATTACAATAATTACATTATATTGTCATTAAATGAAACAACATATAAATGAATTTATTGAAGAAATGGTTTGTGTTGGGTTTGTTGACCTGTCGCTATCGCATCTAATCATCATCTTAGCACCACCTCATGCTATGTATCTCCACACCAACGCCGTTGGAGAAAATCACTAGTAAAGTTTTGTGATTAAGCTTTGCAGAGTTGTAGTTCAATCTTTCAACACTCTTAAATTTACTTCCAGATGTGACATACCTCCACAATGTTCTTTAGGAATGATAGAATACACTCAAGGAGTGAAACTGACCAATGCTGATGTAAGCACCAGACCTGTGGCTCGCCGCCCATAAATTTTGCTTCACACTAGCATAATAGACACTGCCCACTGCGGCCTACTGGTTTGCGGTGTGGGCAGTGACTATTGTGCTAGTGTGAAGCAAATTTACAGATGATGAGCCCCCAGTCTGGCACCTACATCAACCTTGGTCTGTTTCACCCCATCTCATTTTATGTAAGAAGTGGAGATAGAATAAAGAACACTGGGGTAACATAGCATGTTGCTCTTTCAGTTCTCTCAAGCTCATCACCAATTATTTATTGAGGGGTGGCAACCAGACTGTTTTATGTCCAAAATCATCGAATTGAGGAAAATTAGTTTGAAATTTGTGACCTAGGTGAAAATTCAAATAATTGCAATAACTTCAGCAAGGTCACATGAATAGTTTTATTGGGTTATGAATAAAGTCATCCACCTTATGTCTTGGATATCTACAGCCATTTAAACAATAAAATTGGACATAACACATTCTGCGTCAAGTCCCTCGATATCCAGTTTGGATTTTGGTGTAAACTGAAGTGACTGCACAATAGTTCAGTTTAACTTTAGATCCACAAAATAAGACAACTCATATCAGCATAATGTTCGTATCACTTAGGCACATTGTTAGGAATTCAAAGGTGAATCGAAGTCAGTTTTTTTTTTTTTTCAAGAAACTTCGCATTTTTCTTTACTCATGCGTAAAACCATAATACTGTACTGGAAAAACAGCTGTAGAAAATCAGCAGACCTACATGTCTCTGATCAAATAAGAACTAAACTAAACTAAATGTGTACACTGTATCAAGATTTTATAGAAAAAAATTCATCCCCCATCTTCTAACATGTAAATTTTCCAACACTGTACTTTCTAGTATTTAGAGAGCAGGAAATAAAATATCAATCACTCAGCCTCCACAAGAGCCTTTCAGGTCATGCAGTCACAAAGTCCTTTCACTGACATAAAAAACCAAGACAAATAAGAGATGCTGATACAAACATTAAAGGCTTTTATTTCCACCATTCACCTTCACCAATATCCATATTTCTATCTACTCTTCACCTTCATCGTTGTATTTGTGATGTTAAAAATGCAAAAGGTAATTTAACAGTAAAGACAATAAACAGATCTGACTGTCCTTTCAGTACAGTAACCCATTTTTTTCCATTTAAATACGTGTATCCCTTTTTGGTACATTTTACTTCAGTTTCCTGAAGTTCACAAAATCAGCCCTTGTCTGGACTTACCAAGAACGTACAAGAAATTTTAGCATTGTTCACTTTCCTCACCTTGTATAGAGCTGTGAAATTGGTTTATGGGATTATTGCTTCAAGAGGGAAGCACAAAGCAATAATGGTGTGCAAGGAACCGAACATCATAAGGGGATGCAGTGAGACAAATTCCTGGAAATAACTTCCCGTTTATTTCAACTTTACATCCAATTTAATTAACATTTTGAGTAATATAACAATGTCTCAACACCTGCATCAAGTTCATGCACCTGATGTGGATTAATTCAATTCCATCACAATGTATACATGTATTTCGACTTTGATCAGATATTTCATGTCCTGCTTATTAATGCACAATAAATCATCAGTCATGATGAACTGCATAGGCAAAGTATTTTCTTTTCAAAATTCAAAAATTACTCAATAGTTTGTTGCATTAAAATATGGTAGCAAGGCCTCTCGTTTAGTCATAAATGCGTTACTGAAAATACTTCACTTACTAAATGTAACTTTGGTCAGTATTCTAAAAACATACAATGGTATTTCATGCCATTAACACTTCCCAAACATATACATATCATATCACTATTCAAGTATTTAAGTACAGTATCATGTTCTTCATCTTTGCAATAAATTTGGCAGCCATTAATATTTAATTTTTTACTTTAATTCAGTTGGAATGGGTAGATAAAGAGCAAGCAAGAAAAACATATTAGTTTCAGATATAACACAAAAACTGTGACAGAGGCCTACATGTACCTTCATTGATAAATGGAATAATGCACTGTATAATATATAAAATATGGAGTTGTGTAGGAATGTGTTTATCTACAATAATCGTGATTCACAACCATTTGAAGGAATAAGTTAACATCCAAAGACATTATATTGAAGTCAAAAATTACAAGTCAGAGAATTTCACATATTTCAGATCAATAGTGATAATCTAACACTCAAACGAAAAAGAAAGAAAAATATAAAACAACAAATAACAAACAAAGAATTTCTGACAGACCAGTAGATTATGGAATGATTTACTGTGAAATTATGTGATAACTTAGCAATGGAACATGGGAGAAATATGAAAATTTAAAATATCCATTAAGTTGTCATGATGTCACTCAGTTTCACTCTCCTCATTTTTTTCTTTTCTCAGTATTATAGTGGATTGTTCTCTCAGTATTATTTTTTTTGTCATAACTCTGGAATGTTTCTGTAACAAATGTGTAGGCGCCCACCAAATGAGGCATTTTATGCACTTTGGTGGTATGGAGATATTGATATCATCAAATAGATTATTCAAAGCCCTTTCATTTGGTAAAAACAATATTGCTGTAATTTAATTAGCAGACAAGATATGGCCTCTCAAAGACAGGAAGTGACAGAACCACAGTTTTGAGAAAAACGCTTTTAAAGTTTCAGCTTTTCATCAAAATCATTGATGGTGACTCAATTCTAAGTCAATTTTAAAGCATTTACCCTTCTCAAATAGGGTTATCATTTGGAAAAGGAATAGTAAAGAGGTTAAACTTTTCAAAAATACTGAAGACACTAAACCGATAAAATTGACCTTATGATGTCTTTTAACGATTTTCTCGAATCAGGTAGGCCGAAATGTGCCTCATTTTGTCGGGTGGCTACACAAATGTCTTCTGGCATAACAAGTGAAAAGACAAAACTAGGGTACAAGGTCAGTACACCCACTGAAATTTGTCCATTTTACTAATTACAGATTGTATAATGAGGCACTGCATTGGAAGAGTGATTAATACGTGTACGATCAATGTGATCCTATTAACACCATGCTCATGTAACAGCCCTTAAAACACATTTTTTGGTGGATGCAACAGCTGGACAAACTGAGAAAATGCTCTCTTTGTCAAACAATAGAGTGTCATGTTTTTGCATCAACATCACATGCAATCTCTAAATCTTCAAGCTGATCAAGACAACCATGGTAATCAAAACACTGGTAAAAAGTTTTCACGAAAACATCTTGTTTGTAGTAGTTGTGGTATCCAATCATTTGCTATGACTGATTGCTAATGATTTAATCTATCCTTTGTAAATCAATGACATTTCTACATGTGCTGATGCCGCATTAGCCATTACTTCTCCATTCAAGCTGTGCCATATTGTATACTGACAAAAAAATTAATGTACACTAAAACAACGCTGCATACATACAGGAACAAAAAAAGCAACAACAGAAAAAAAAAGATATGTGTACTCATGAAACTGAAATACAAAAATTGTCACTAGTAAACTTAAAGAGATGAAGCCAAGACATATTTTAGAAACTGCAATGTCAGATAAATATAGAGATCTATAAACCCTCATGAATTGCAGAGTGTTTCCTCTATTTCGACCAGCACTTCAGAAACAAAAGGGGGAGGATCAGTGAAGTTGTAACAATGATATATTTTGTCATTATGTCTTTCATCTCTAAGTGATGACCATGATGACAAAACATTTCGTGAAAAAAATGTCAGAATCATAAATGAACAAAATTTTCAACATTGTGGATTCACCGCTGCAGCTAAAGCTTCCAAAGTGCTTGCTCGCTTTCTGCTACAACAAAATTATTCAGAACTCTGTAATATTAAATCTACATAGTGGAATAACATTTCAAAATAAAAATTTGCATTATATTCTTGCTGTGATAGTATTTCCATGCTGTAAATTTTTACCACTGGCACATCAGATATCATATGTTAAGAACAAGTAATTTACTGTTACAATTGGCTGAATTTGTTTTTTGGTTAAATGCATAAGCTGTCAAAATCAAGACACTGATGATGAGATGTTCTGTGAAAGTTTCACAGAGCATGGGCACAGTAACATTCAACTCCACATTTTCAAGTTTTGGTCCCATCCATAAAATGTGTACTTTTTATTTTTGGCGATTTCTTACCTCCCCCTCCCCTCTTCTACACTTGACATATGTTAGACTTCAGCCCCCCCCCCCCTCCCCCCTTTATCCTGAAGCTGTACATGGCATTTTGCACAGACCATTTGACTGTTTCATGAAGAACAAAGCCTGTATTTGATCTGTACAACACTGCAACCTATTTTCTTAACAAAACATAAATAAATCCAAACTTTTTGTTACATTACCTTAACTGAAAAACATATGCATCTTGCTTAACCCTTCCCCTCCCCCCAACTACCTGTACTGTTTTCATTTTTCATATGCTAGGGACAAACCCCTCAACACCCCCCCCCCCCCCCCCAAGAGCGTACATATTTTATGGATGACCCCTTTTCTTAAATAAAGAAAGGCAATATTTCTGAACTGTGATGTTCATACTTGACTGTGTGGCAGAAAAAGTAATAAGGGTAATGACATGCCAATCAATACATGATATGACAGACAACCATCAATAGTCTGGCCTTGGAGTCATCACAGTGTCCACAAATGAGTTGATATTTATTTGTCCTGATGTCTGCACCCCAGCCTCATGAAATAATTTGTCCACTGTATAAAGATACAAAATTTCAATTAACAATAAAATAAAATTTGGTTACCATTAACATAAAAAGCCACAACAACAGTGCAAATGAGAGAGAAACAAAACAACAGTGTTTAAAGAAAAAAAAATATTGGCAACATTTGAATTCTGTTGAACATTCAAAAAGTGAAACAGAGTTCCACAGGGTGCCACTGATGCACGTCACTGTTAAAAAAATGTTCGTGACTGCTGATGACTGACATAATGGAATTACCGACTGTTAAGTCATAACATTTTAGTTTTAGGAGAATAATCCAAATTTCAGAAAGAAAAATGCAGTTTTCTGCATTATTATAGCAAAAGATGTTTTGGATCTGGCAGACCCATAGGGTTAGAATAGGGTTTTATTTTATGCATACAATCAATTGGAGTAACCAAACTAAATTTAATATTACTATTACTAAACTTATGACTCATTTACGCTTTACCTTCTTTAGCGCTAAGCTTCTCTCCCATATTACTGAGAATGTGCTTGACTTCTGCAGCAGTGACATAACCTTTCTTGCCTCTGTCTTGGGCAATTAGAGCTGCTTTCAGTTCCTTATTTGCATTTTCTACTTGTGAGTGGTCATGCATAATGTCCAAAAATGATGCAAAATCTATGCGTCCATCAGCTGAAACGGATACAAAGTGAATCAGACTTTATCATGTGCTCCAAAAGGTATGGTATTTCAAGGCAATAAATAACCTTTACTGTCTAAAATCAATAAGTAGATTCAATGCTGTTTAATTGAAATGGTTTAATGCTTGAAATTGTTTCAAAATACTCAGACCATCTCTCGTGAGTCTCATGAGTAGTAAAACTGGGCTGACAAATTTAGCAAAGTATGTCTTACCAGAAAAGTTACTTTAGCTAAGTGACTATTTCAAAAGGTATAATTATTAATTAGTAACATTATTTAAGGTAATTAACCTTTTGCGTTCTGGTTGTAAAGTGTCTCTGCACATGCACAAACACACACACTTTAGAGGGAACGCTGGTGAGTGCTCTGTGTTCTTTGCCAGATGTTTTATTTTCATATTTTCAATCATCTTTTCTTAACTTTAACCTAAAGTCATGGGTGTTTTGATAACATCATAACCTAGAACCAATGAAAAATGCCCATGTTGGCCACTGGTTTTGATCAAAATACATGAGTTTAGGACTTCCTCATTATTTTTTGAGATGACAGAAATACCATGCATAATACTGGCGGAACTGGGATACAGCCTAATTTTGCTAGCACTCAAATATAATCCGAATCACCCCCTTCCATGTGTAAGAGCAAGATACAACATATGTAACTTAGAAACCAGTAGTTTTTCAACAAAATGAATGGCAACTGAGAAGTAAATTAATTTCACAAAGTTTAGTGGTCAAAAACAGATTTCTTTCAAAACTTCTGTACAATAGCTGTGTGATGTAATTTGTAATTGGACATGATTTTAATTTACAGTTTTTCAATGCTTATCATCACCCTTCATTTCTTTTTGTATTATCACCTTGAAATCAGTTAAAATAAAATCGCAAATTGAAATACCTTAATTCTGCCTGACCATGTGTATCTATAAGCCGATCTTTTCCTTTCCGTTAACATAAATTTACCAGAAAAACTAATTCCACTAGGTTGTAATATATTATGCTGTACTTGACTTTGTGACAAGAACAATCGAGGAATCTCATATGAGATGCATGGGCATATTCCTTCAAATAACTCACAGGTGGCAGCTTTGTCATAGTACTTCCTCACTTCTTCCTTGGTGACACAGTAATTCACAGAACGAATAATGATGGACAGGTCAACCTCATTTGTGATGTAACCCTTTCTTGCATGGAAGAAAAAGCATTCTTTGAAAGCTGGAATAATGAAAAATAAAACAGCTTTAAGTCTGAATGTTGTGACAGATAAGATTATCAGACCTAATCCATTTTATTTAGAATGTTACAAGCATGTAGATCCCCAAGTTTTTTTGCCCTGGGGGTAAGTATTTTCTTGCTTTTTGTGACTCCACTGCTGGAGAGCTCCTCCTGAAATGCTCTTAACAACAGCCTTAATTAATTATGATTAATTTTTACCTATTCTTTCTTTTTCTTTTCCTCCAGTTTTTTTGGTTGAAAGGGTAGGGATTCGATAAGATTTAGGGTTGAGGATAAGGACGGGGTTTGGGATAGTACGTATACCTACTTGCCCCTGGTGCAAAACGCTTGAGGTGTATACTTACTTAAAATAACAACAGCCTTTTTTAACACTTCTTAATATCACAGCAACATTTCTCACTCTAAAACTTGCAGATAAATAATATTTAGAATTCCTGGTCAGGCTGCTCTCAAAGATATTATATTTTATATTGCTCCTCATTTAAACTATACAGTGCATGATAAAAGAAAAAAGGGGCAGAATGAAGTCACAACAATCAACAGAAATTCACAAGGTAACTTACTGGATGTTTTATTGCCACAATACAGAATCTCAAACATAATATCCATTTATCTGACAACCAAACATACACATTGCATTCTACCAATGCTGAGTCCATTACTGACTTATGAATAAGTTATACCATGAACAGGTGCACATTTCATGAGCCACACATTTTCCTAGAGTAAAATAGAAGTTGAAATTAAAATCTTACCATCAATTTCTGATTCACTGAAGTACTGTGCCTGTAATGAAAAGGAAAAGTAGAATCTGAGCATCCAATTGTTACTCCCGGGAGGATTCTGACCCATTCACTGATTCAGATTTTAACAACTTTCTTGCTATCATCACTTTGACAAACACTAAAGGCTTGGCCTTCTTTTCTGTTAGGCCACGCTTATTCGCAGACGTCTGCGAATAAGATCAGCCTAATCTTATTAGCAGATGGATTTTTGGTTTGTCTTTTCTATTTAGGAAGAGCTCCTTAAGCGTCATCTGGCAACCTCCTCGGCGTAAAATGGTGTTCGGTCAAGCTATCGATGAAACTTTCACCAAAATAGTTTTGATGGCGAGAGCTGTCCATGGGATACAAAATCGCCCAAGTACTATAACAAGCAGGCGATAACCAAAGCCCTCTGAATTTTAGCGAGTGATAAAAGTCTAGAAAGATCAGATTAACTTCACATACATACATTGAAAAGCTGAAACGAACAATTCCTTCACTCGACGAGTGAGAGGCCAGCGGCGGCCCCCTGAGCATCCGTCTCAGTCACAATCATGACCAAAACAAATGATGCGCATCACTTCTCATTCAGAAAACGGACCAGAGTAAACAAACAGCGTGTCGAGGGGGAACTCAGAAAGCCAGAAGAGTTCGTCCTCTGCCGCTCATTTCTTTTTTCTATAATTTCCAAAAACCTACCAGAAGTAAACTCGCCTGCCGAGTTGGGGGGTGGGGGAGGATTCAAGGCTCCACAAGATATGACTTTTTTTTTGGTCACTTTTTGTTCTGTGTTTTCCCCCACTGATCATCGTTGCTTTGCTCCAGAGCAGGGGTCACCAAACTTTTTACACAGAGGGCCGGATAACTGACTGACATACAAGTGCGGGCCGCATAAGCAATCTGTCCAATACTTGCAAGCCAGAAGAAAAACTCTAGAGCAAAGACGATTTTTTAAGCTCTAGATATCCCCTGGTTTTATCAAACAAAATCAAGTACCATGGCGGGCCGGATGAACTGACATCGTGGGCCGGGCCGTAGTTTGGTGACCCCTGCTCCAGAGTATAAAATTGTGACTAGGGTTTTTGTATATTTTTTAGATGAATTATTATCATTAGCCAATTTTGTCGGGTGTGAAATCACAGAGAAAGTCAGACAGAGCAAATAAAAATGAACTAAACTTCCATGAAAACAAAAAAAGTAATAAAGCAAACATGACAAGTAGATCCAGGTTACCGTGAAGAGAGATGAGCTGTTCAGTTGACAATGTCCAAAAGAAATCATTTACATGTTTAAAATTTGATTTACAACATTTTTATTTCTGTCCCGTTCAGTGAACAGGAATAAAGTAATCTGGAGCATACTAGAGACTAGTAACACAGATCTATTTCCCCACAACATCAATTTTGCAAAATCCTTTAAAAAAAAGAAATTTTTTCCTAAAAATAGGTAGTCCAAACTGATTTTTACTTTTTATCACAACTCACCAGTTATTGTCTAATCTGATGGAGCTTGCTATTCTAAGAATTTTGATACCAAATTTGTCATTCTGGCTTAAAGGGTTTGAAAGTTATGGTTTTCAAAAGTGAAAAAACACCTCGAATTTGCTACCATTTGCAGATTGCACAATAGTCCAACTTTGACCGCCCATAAAATGACTGTTTATTGAGTCGCAGCATTAAAGATTATCAGTTTCCAAAGTCAAAGGGGTGTACATCACGCTCAATTTTTTTCGAGGGGTACAAATACAGTACAAGCATCTTATTTTACTTTTTTTAGTCATCAAACTTCATCCGACGTCAATTTTGTGTGAACTATTACAAGGGAGACAAAAATAATGTTTTTATTTTTTTTTAATTGAAAATTAGGTCAACTGCGTCGCCATTGACTTAGCACTGAGTGTCAGAAAAAGGTGACGAAATTAAGTTTTGAAAAACAGTCAGCGCTTGGCGCCGAAACATGCCCTAAGTCTAATTCTGGCACAGCCTGAAAGTACAATTACACAAAGGCCGAGATTCATTTGCGTATAATTTTGATCCTAATCTATTAATTAAAGTTTCCACCAGTTTCTCGATCAACAACCTTTTCAACAAACGATTTTTAAAGAAATTTCAACTTAAAACAGGATGAAAAATACATTGAATTAAACCTCATTTATCTCTGGCTTTCTGTGTGAGGAGTTATTTTCAAACACGTGGGCTACATCAGCGCTGCGACCCTTTGTTATGAGGGGGTCAATTCGGTACGCGCAGCTCAGCGCGAAAACGGCAAGACAATGTCTTGTTTGAAAGCTATAAAACCACACAGCTTAGCACATTAAACAATACAAAAGAAAGTACATTCTGTCAGAGGAAGGATTGAACTTTATTTTGATGTGGAACACATGCCGTTACACATAAATACACAGCAGTAATAGCCTTGTAATGTTGGCCTAAAATTATGCCAAAACGGGATTTCACCCCTGTAGCGGGGCAGTTTGGACTACCTACTAAAAATGACCAATTCTAGGTTTAAAAAAAAAAAGCTCCGGCGTGGGATTGAACCCAAGACAGACCGGACTCACAATCTCCAACTGATGATAACCGCAGATGCTAGCCTTTGCGGCATCGCAGACTGCGGTACACGGGAGAACTTTTCCATAGTAGTTATAAGTCATCATCATCATCATTGCCTTTCTCACCCTGGATCAGGGTATAGGCCACCAACAAACACTTTCCATCCCTCTCTATCATGGGCCAGTCTCTTTACATTATTCCAAGTCTTTCCGCTTCGTTGCACATCATTTTCTCTGGCTCTTCTCCACGTTCCGCGCGGCCTTCCTCTTGATCTCTTGCCCTGGGGATTCCAATCCAATACCTTCTTCGTGATGCTGTTTCCTGGCCTCCTGAGAGTGTGGCCGATCCATCTCCATCGCCTCCTACCAATTTCCTCTCTGACTGGGCTCTGTCTTGTTCTTTTCCATACAATTTCATTGCTGACCTTGTCTGTCCATCTGATCTTAAGTAGCTTCCTCAAACATCTGTTGATGAAAACTTGGATTCTCTTTATGCAGGCCTGGGATGCATTCCAAGTCTCACATCCATACAACAGGACTGACTTCACGTTCGAGTTGAATATCCTCAGCTTTGTTTTTAGAGATATATCCTTGGTTCTCCAAATCTTGCTTAAGGACGTAAAAGCTGCCTGTGCCTTTCCAATTCATGCTTTGACTTCTGCCTCTGTTCCTCCCTTATTGTCAATGATACTACCAAGATAGCAGAAGGACTCTACATCTTCCAGTGGTTGATCTCCTACTCTGACTTGTGCGCTTGGGGGTGCAACAATTTTTAGGACCTTCGACTTCGCAGGATGTATCCTCAATCCAATAGATTCTGAAATTTTGTTTAGAGCTGTAGTCTTTGCTTGCATCTGGTCGTGTGTGTGCGACAATAGGGCCAAGTCATCTGCAAAATCTAGATCGTCCAGCTGTGTCCATGGGGTCCATTGTATGCCATTTCTTCCTCCACTGGTGGTTTCTTTCATAAGCCAATCAATCACCAGGACAAACAGAAATGGGGACAGCAAACAACCCTGCCTAACACCAGTCTTGATATCAAAGCTGTCAGTAAGCTCGCCATCGTGTACAACTCTGCAACTTGTCCCCTCGTACATGCTCTTGATAAGGTTCACCATCTTCTCTGGGATTCCATAATGTCTCAATATTCTCCACAGTGTTTCTCTATCGATGCTATCAAAGGCCTTCTCGTAGTCAAGGAAGTTCACTATCAGTTGGGAGTTCCACTCTAGCGACTGCTCTACTATGATTCTCAGCGTGGCGATCTGGTCGGTGGTTGATCGATTACTCCTGAAACCAGCTTGCTCCTCACGAAGTTTTGGGTCTGTTGCATTCTGTATTCGCTTGAGAATAATCCGGTTGAAAACCTTTCCTGGGATGGAGAGAAGTGTGATTCCTCTGTAGTTACTACAATTGCTGAGGTCCCCTTTTTTTGGAAGCTTCACGAGGTGTCCTTCCTTCCAGTCCTTTGGAAACTTGCCTCCGATCCAAATCCTCGAGAATAGCGAGTGCAGACCCTCTGCAGCCCCAGCAGCATCTGCCTTCAGCGCCTCTGGTGGGATCTGATCTGGTCCAGCTGCCTTGCCTCGATTTAACTGCTTTATGGCATCCTTAATCTCTGCTTTAGTCGGAGGGTCGCAACTGATCGGTAAATCATTTCTTGCGGGTAGAATGTCGGGTGGGTTGCTTGGTGGAGGTCTGTTCAAGAGGCTGTTAAAATGTTCTATCCATCTTTTTGCCTGAGCTTCCTTTCCAAAAATAGCCTTCCTGTTGTAATCCTTGACAGGAACTTCAGGTTTTCCATATTTTCCAGCAAGAGTCTTTGTAGTCTGGTAGAGGATCCTCATGTGTCCTGCTGTTGCTGCCTTCTCTGCTAACATTCCTATGAACTCCTCTTTGTCTTTTTTAATTGATTTTTTGACCTCTTTAGCTGTTGCTCGGTACTCTTCCTGGTTACCAACTCTTGAGCTTCTTGTAGGACTTGCATTTACCTGTTCTTTTAGGTCTCTTCTTATCCTTATCAAGTCCAGTGAATTTTGACTGATCCATTCCTTGTGTTCCACTTTCTTTTCCCCAAGAACATCCTGGCATGTCGATGTAAATACTCCTTTTACCTTAGCCCAGTGAGTCTCCAAATCTACTGTCTCTTCGAGGTCAACAAGGGGTTTGAATCTATTCCTCAGTGTCAGCTGGAACTCTTCCTTCTTGTCTCCATCCAGAAGGCTCACTTGAAACTTTCTCCTCTTTGTTCCTGCTCTGGTACCTTGTTTCTTGAGGCGGAGTTTGAGTCTTGCCAGCAGCATGTGATGGTCAGATCCAACATCAGCTCCTCTCTGTACTATGACATCCTCCAGTGAGCGTCTGAATCGTCGGGTGATGCAAAAGTGGTCAATCTGGTTTTCAGTTACTCCATCCGGTGAAATCCAAGTATAGTTATAAGTAGACATCACAAAATCAAGAAACCTCCCATCTGCGAATAAGATCAGGACCTCTGCGAATTTAAGCACTTCGTTTCTGTTAAACCACATTTACAATGATGGGATGTTTACATCCTCAAAAGATTAACAGTGAAGAGTTATTCCTGATTTATAAATATTGAAAGAGTAAATCTAGGCCTAATCACTTGGAAAGATTGAAGAAACTTTTTTTTCAAAGGAAGGCACTGTAACAAGTTCAACTGTCTTCACAACATAGGCCCCATAGACGGACTGGGCTACACCCATAGGGCCCTTGCCTACAATTGGTTTGTATGAAATAAAAGACGTCTTTCAACTGAATAAATCTAGATTCTAGATTTAGATCAAATCATTTTATGGATGGCTCATCCTGTTCCATGACAATTTTTCCGGGAGGAATTCCTTACGAGATCCGCACTTTTTGATAAAAAACCCTATATATTTTTTCGGTACTTATTAATTTTGTTAGTTTATCCAATTGACATTGGAAAAAAAGCAATGTTGGGGGCGTGAGGGTCTAGTCAGTTTGTATCAATGGGCGGTAGTCAGATTGACGACTCAGGCGAAAAGGGGCTGGGGTAGTTGTGTTAGTTTCTGCGCTGTGGCTATTCTTACGGCAGCCTACCAACTTACCTAGGCTATATTAGTCCATTGTCAGATTGATATGTAACGACGTGAGGGTCTAGTCAGTTTGTATCATCGAGGCCGTAGGCCGATGTTCTTCTGGGCAGTGGTCAGACTGACATATCAGGGTGAGCCGCCGGGGTAGCTATGTATTGTTTTCACTCGGACTATAGAATGCATTCGGAAGTCCTTCTTAGAGTTAACGAGTGAAAACAATACATAGCTACCCCGGCGGCTCACCCTGATATGTCTCAAACTAGATCTAGATTCTAGATCTAGACACTCTAGATTCCAGATCTATGGTGGTAGGCCCCCAGTGCGGCCAGGTCACGAGCGCGGCCAAAAAATGAAATCGTCTTTCACTTCCTAATTATTGTCAACTTTGGCTTGCAGTCATCCCATTCCATTGCAATATTTCGTTAAAAGGCGTTTTTGTATGTGAGTGGCCGATCCCTGTTTATTTTCTGGCCACAATGCGTGACTGGAGATTTTCGAGCAGGAAATAATTTTCTTACAATCTCAAGGTAAGTCTACCAGAAATGATCCTGTCACCTTCTCGTGAATTGACAACGCCTATTTTGGTGGCTAGGGAGTCGTAAGGAGATCAATCAGTTGTTTGAAGTTTAAAAAAGTAGAAAAAAACGCCTTCTAAAAAAATTATATGAGTGGCCGCGCCCAGGACCAACAATGTTCATCCTTGTCTGGAATGCGGCCACTGGTGGCCGCGTTGGGACTTTGATGACTTTCTGATGGTTGCAGTGCGGCCAGCATGGATTATCACCAGAAAGTTGGGATCGGAGAAAGGGGCTGATTTAAAACTCTTGGCTCAATACGAAGCATTTATACAACAGGGCCGTCAAACCAAAACATGACGAATGGAAGCAACAAGTGAAACATATTGTCCACTCAGTAGAAATGAATGAGCCATGTACACTTAAGTCCGATAACGTGATCTTCCTCTAGGTCGATGTTGTTACTTGATCCCTTCCCTATTGTCTCATTTCTGTGCAAAACTAACTTTTAGGTCGACATCGACATATCAGACTTAACTCATTTGTCCATGTCATTATGAAGACCGATAGGTAGAAAAACGTATATCTCGATTATCTTGACCGACCTGAGCAAATGACGTTATCATAATCATCGTGCCCAGCCTTGTAGAAATTTGATCCCGAATACGCCTATTGCATTACAGGAGGTAAAACACTGAAATGTGTGACAAGCACGCCACTCGCGCTAGGCTTGGATACGCGATACCGGGTTACGCAATGGGCAGCTCACGCGAAAGCGCCCGCGTTTGCTGAAGAGGCTCCGTGAATTCAACCATTTTCCCACGAGACGGACTGGCGGGCGCCGAATGTCCACGGCGAGATCAAAGGGATGTCTCGTTTCTTTTAGGGGGGAGGGAGGAAAGATGTTTAGCCTAGTAGTTTAGTAGTTGAAATTAAGCCACCTAAAGTGTTGGTTGACTGCGGTGTCCAAATGTTTTGTCTTCCACAACTCTCCACCTGTTTTCGCCACAATTCGTACTTGTGCATCCGTCGTGCGAAGATCGTGGGAGAACTGACATTAACATGAAAAATTAAACCAACTGATGCTATTGAAAAAACAAGGGAAATAGCAGAAAATTGTTGCTGACGATTTCCATCGTTGTATGATTGTGGAGTACAAAGTAACGCTACTGGCACTATTTCTCGGGACTAATTGATACATCCACACAGATACAACGAAGAGCAAGACATTACATTTTTTTAAAGAACAATCCAACACCTCATACAAACAAAAATACCCCATCCCCTTCCAAAAAAGTCACCCGCAAGTGCAAAGTGAAACAGTTTATACAGAGATACCTTAGAAAAATGCTTACGTCGATTTCATGAATTAGTCGATTTATGCAATCGAGTTATGCAATGTCGACTGCAGCGAGGTCCGTTTAATGCGAGGTCATCGGGAAATGGATTAGACTTTGAAATTGCAGTCAGACCCTTCAAAGCTTAAGGTCACTTAACGTGATCTCGTTAAAGTCGAAGTTTCTACTTGATCCCTTCCCCAATGTCCCATTTCTGTTAAAGTTGATGTTTATGGCGATATCGACATTCTTTTGCCGATATCATTGGGAATGCCGACAACAGCATACAAAAAAAAATCGTATAACTTGATTTTCCTGACTGGCCCGATTCAATTACGTTAGTATATCGAGCTCGACCCGGTGGAGACGGTGAGCCGCGGCAAGATCAAAGGAAGGCCGCTTTTCACTTTTGGGGGGGGGGGGGGGTCAACTTCTACCCTTCTGTTGCGTGATCGGTTGTTGCATTTGAATCAGACAAGACAACGCGTGGCCAGGTGGTCATCCGCCGTAGATCGTCTCCGTGTTGGCGACCTACGGCGTCGTTCGGTAAGGATGAGTCACAGCCATATACACCGTAGGCCTAGGCCTACCGTACCGTCGAGTTTTGTATTGATGGTTTCCTTTTGTCTTTCTTTTCTTTTACTCCCCTTCCCTTATCCCCCACTAAACTGCCTGTTCTGCCTGTTGTCACGTACTGGGAAAGATGCTCAAGAAGAGAAATAAACATAAATACAAACCAGACTGAAAAACATCAGTGTAATCGTGTTTTGATCTAGTGGCCGCGCTTATGACCAATCACTGGCCGCGCTTACGACCAGTGGCCGCGCAAGTGTCTATTTAGCTCGGGTGTTGTTGTATGTATTGTTGTTCTACAACTGATTGTAGGGGTGTGGCTCTGCAGTATAATTAGCATTGGATGACCTACTTTTACACTGACCAATAAAAGATTTTGCTACTTCAACTTTTAAGTCCAGCAACCGGAAGTAAACAAAAGTGGCTGCACACCCAACCAGCTACTCTAGTTTGTAGCCCACTCAACGGCTGGCAAATGTATAACTATAAGCAGTAAATAATATTGCTGCTTCCTGCATCCCGTATATAGCATACGTAGCATATACGATACACAGTAAATCTATGTTTCCGAAAAATATCAAACTCGACGGAAACAGGCAAATTATTCGTGTTGGATAAATATGCCCCACCCATCCTCAACTCACCATCTTGGAAGTTGTTGGAGTCTCACAAGTCACAACCGTGTTCAAAAGTGCCCTCCTAAATGAAAGAGTTGTTTCGGGAAGCTTTTTAGATCTTTTCAAGGGAAGAGTGCCCGCGAACACCGTTAGATCTAGCTTCTAGTGCTTTCTTGCACTTCCTCGACAAAGGTGAGAGTGCGGTCGAATCAAAGCCGTCGAATTTTATATCGTCCACAGAATAAATCTGCGTCTATTGTATTGTCAACGTCAAGTATAGATTTCTAGATGACCTGACATTTGTTTAAAAAACGTCGTGTCTGGTAAGTCCTTGAGTTCAGTACGACATTAGAGCTGCAAATGATTGAAAGAGGGGAGGTCTGCCCCCCGTCCGCGCCACTTACCAAGAAGTTAACAAACATAATATGATTAAGATACAAGCTTAAACAACCTGCATTGGAATGGTCAGATGGACCTGGGGGCGTGAGGGTCTAGTCAGTTTGTATCAATGGGCGGTAGATCTAGATCTAGTCAGATTGACTAATCAGGTGAAAAAGGGCTGGGGTAGTTGTGTTTTCTTGACTGGCGCGGACGGGCGGAAGACCTTCCATGAAAGAGTAGGGGGAGGAGTAGACCTAGCCTAGACTAGATCTAAATCTAGATCTAGACTCTATATGTGAGTCACATAACTTCAGTTGGGTAGGCCTACATATTTCATCATCTGAATGTTAATCACCGAGACGCCCATTTATTGTAAAAACATCCGTCTAGAGAACTAACTCGCCAGGGGGGGGAGGGGGCATCCGCTGCAATCCCCTACTCACAGAAGCTCCTAAAGTCGCCTATAGCCCGATAGGTAAGGTAGCCTAGTACCCTTGTGACCCAAATGGAACTGCTCCTACTGCTTCCATTTGTTGTCCAATCAAAGTATTGGGAACAAGTTCCATTTGTACACTTCTTGACCACTTTGGACTCTTATAAACATACAGATTTTCTTAAGTTTTCTAGCTGAAATAGTGAGTGTAAGGGGGAAGGATAAGATTATGAATAGGGTTCACAGTTAGAGATAAAAGGACAGGATTAGGGATAGGTTTCAGATAGGGGAGGTCCGCGCCAGTCAAGAAAACACACTAAAGAGGGGACTTTTGAGTGGGCTTATCAAAAGGTTGAGTTTAGTATTTGTATGGGACAAAGAAAGAAAGAACGAAAGCACGATTAAGGGAGGTCTTCATTATATTATGTTTGCTGTTTGTTAACTTTTTGGTAAGTGGCGCGGACAGGGGGAAGACCTTCCTCAGATAGCAATAGGATGGTCTGTACTGGGTGGTCAGAATGCACAGATTTCTTTCGAAGTATTGCCAAATAGTATTAGTAGTATTTTTTCATCCTTTAATTTTTGATACTGGCAAATAAAGAGAGGAAAGAGCCACAGACCAAAGCTAAAAGTACCACATGTGGCTCCAGAACTGCTGATTCCCAACCTTTGAAAGTTTGATAAGCATTACTCCCAGGTGTTTTTGTAGCACTAAATTTCTGAAGTTTCATACTTTAAAATTCAATTTTATTTTTCTGTTTGACAGGCTGTCTTCTCTCATCAAGCCATGATTGTGCTGAAGGAAATCAAAGTGAAAGACTACATGAAAGGAACAAAAGCCTTGCGGCTTCGTAACTACATATATGTTGGAATGGTTCTGTTCACAGCAGCTGTCGCTATACCTTCTGTTTAGTAAGTAGGCCTAGGTCTTGCCATTATCACTCTTGACTTAGCACAGTTGTCCTGTGTGCTCAGAATGACCTGATTGTGAAATCAAACAAAGTCAGATTTCAAATAACAATGATAGGACAGTGTGGTCTGAACAAAATTTCTTTTATGAAACAATGGATATTTGCCAAATATTGACATCTGTAATAGATTAGACCTCTAGATCTGTTACCATTTTCACAGTGTAGAGCAGGTCAAACTTTTATTTTATTGTCATCAAAGCTGTGTAAGTAAATTATGTACTGCCATCCCCAGATAAAACAATGTGGCAGAAAAATATTTTAAAAATACTCTTTTCGTGTTTATTAAAGGGACTGTATCAGTGTATGTGCATCAGTGGATTTCTTGCAGGGAGAAAATGGTCATCCACAACATTCCATTCTTGCTGTCTATTGTTTTAATAATAAGTTGTATCATTCAGCGTGCCAGGCACAAACAGAGATAAATTTATGTGCTTATATAAGATACAAAGTTTGTCATACAGTATGCACCAATGTTAATCAACATTCATGTATAATTGCAGTTTCTTAATTGAGAAAAGGAAACCGCAGTATCTGGAAAAGAAACGGTTACAAGAGGAAGCAGAAAGAGATAAACTCCAGCAACTCTTTGAATTACAAGCATCCTTGGTTGAAGAACAAGAAAAGAAGAGATCAGCTTTGAGGAAAGGATCTCAGTAGAATTAAAGAGAAGTTCTTGTTGTTGGTAAGTGAGAATTTGCCCTCAGAGCCAGTCTGACTGATTTTTTGTCAGTAATAAAACAATGCTATATTTTTTAAGTAGGGAAGGCTATATAATGTTATATATTTTATAACTCTTTTTATTTATTTTCTTTTTTCTGGGAAGATGATTGTTTTTTTGTTTTTTTTAAAGATGAAATTGTTATACATACAGTTAGAACAGATATCAGTCACAGAGATAAAATATCCTTGTAAATGTTCAACAACTTCCCAAGGAAGGAATATGGTGGTTCTGCTTGTTAAAACGTTTTCATTTGTTTGAGAAGACCATTTTGCAAAACATACTTAGAAAAAATTGTTCATAGGAATGTTCTACATCTCAGCAGAAAAGGTTAACTTACCTATTGGAAGCAAATTAACACAGAAAAATTGCAAGGTGAACGTTCATTGTTCACTGTGGCATGACACAATGATATACATCTTGCCCATCTGTAAATCAAGCATTTTCTTCTGCCTTGTCTGAAAGTTTAGATGTACGCTGCTTTATTTATGGCAGAACTGTATGAGAGTCATATTTGTCGTCGTCAGTTTTACAGTGCTCTCAAGAAAAAAATTGTATATCAGTGATTCTTTTTGTTCATACAGGTTGATGGTCAGTGCCTTTTTTAGAAAGATCTTTTAGCTAGTTGACTTTTTATTCTTTTTCTTTTGCTGTTCCAGCTGTGTGAATGATACATGTAAGTGTATGCTGTTGTGATAGTGCAGCATCTTATGAATCATGGATAGCGAAGAACAATTATCACCTGAGATTGTCTTTGTGGCAGAGGAGAAGGCAAAAGCATCATCAGGAACTAGTCATAGAATTGCAGATAAATTATTCAGCTCCTCTGCTAAGGCGCAAATGGAAAAATTATTGAAGAAGGTCCGAGCACAGGAGAAGAAAAGTGAGCCAGGCATATATGAAGAGAATCCACTTGATCTGACAAATGATTTCCAGGAGAATCCAAAGTTTAGGCAAAGAAAAGCTCGATTGAAGTTAAAGTCAACATCGTCAGCTTCCTCAACCTCCAGTAAAAAAACTTCACTTTCGAGGCTTGCCAGTTTGGATGAAGATAGTCGAAAAGGTAGTGGTTCAGACACAAACAGTGAGTTACCAGTTTTTTGTGAGAATGAGGAGTTCACTAACATCAAGGAACTGAAATCCAACAATAAGAAAAATGGAAGGAATTTCTTGGATTCTGACAGTAAAGGACTTGAGTATATAGAGACAGACAGCAAGTCACCTGATTATGGAACTGAAAATAGCACTTCTGACAATGATGCTTTGCATTGCCCACTATGTGGCATAAAGGTTGATCCAGCAAACTTTCAGACACACCGTTCAGAGTGTTTGCAAAATAATTTTTCAAGAAACTCAGCAGGTGAGATGCTCCAAAATGCATATGAAACTAATTGCATTTTTTTTTCATCTATGATAAATTCATTGGGATTTTGCATGGGCTATCCACAAAATAGTAGTATTGTGAAAGAATAGTTTGTTACCAAAAATTGAAATTTTTCATAATTTTACAGCACAGGGGTCAGAAAATTAAATCACTGATGATAAAATGGACAGAAGTTCTAATAAAATGGCTTTATTCTTGATAAATTGTCTCATGTACCTGATGAATCAATGAGTATTCTGGAATTTGGATCCACGCTTCATTTTTGAATTGCAGTAACATTAAAAATAGACTTGGTTTAAATATTGGTGGAGTCATGGAAGTAAAAAAATACTATTTTGGTGAGTAAAATTTACCTAGCTTGTGTCATTTCTCTTGTGAAAGTAAATTATATGTCTGAAGTAAGAGAAAGAAATTTTGTCAGGATGGCTTTCCTGCACATTACAGTTTACTTTGGGTCATGATTTGGGACCACAGAACTGCATTAAAAAGATTATGTAGAACTTCAAAATGTGTCAATTAGAATTTAAACGTTTATAAATTTCTTTAATTTCTTATAAATGCAACATCTGAATACTAAATCACAGGTGATGTGCATGTATTTTTAGCATTTGTATTGAGAAAAAATCCCATACTTCAAACTCTTATGATAAGAATCAGGGACAAGAACAGAAGTAGGGACGGGGTTAAGTTCAGGAATAGATTTAGCGATAGGGTTAAGTTTAGGAAAAGGTTTAGGGATAGGGTAAAGTTACGGGTAAACACCACCACCATCACCCCCCGCCAGCATCTTGACTAGGTGGTCAGCATATGTAGAACTCTTCCCTTATGTTCAAAAATTCAATTTCAGAAAAGAGGAAAGAAGGAAGTACTGCTGTGCAAAATGTGAAGTGTCAGATGTGTAACACAGACATTACACATTTGAATTCTCAGAGGAGAACACAGCACATGAATGCTTGCATGGACAAGGTGAGAATATTTATTTAGTACTGGTTATTGTTTACTGGAACTCCGGCCTATCAAGATTTTTACCTGCCCTGAGCCTTTAAGGACTCTATATGTTCATTTATCATCATGTATCCATAAAAAAACAAAATAGTTTAGTTTATAGCTAGGTTCAGGCCTAAGGAGTGGCTTCAGTCCATTTTCAGCCCTATGAACATTTTTCAGTTCTCACTTATGATGTCATAACTGTTAGAAGCTCAATGGAAATAAATCTTGGGGAAATTGTTATGATTTTTGGATTGATTTGTGTGCAGTTATTTGAAACAATTACTTGATGTGTCAAAGCCAAACATTTTTTAATTTGGCAAGATAAACTTACAAGTGTTAAGAAAAAATTGCTTGTCCTAAAAATATAGTGATACAGTGATTTGTTCCTTACTAGGTTTTGATGGTAAATGCAGGTTTTGAGAATAATTAGATATGATGAGGGATATGAGAAAGTTTTAAAAAAGGTGGCAGTCTACATGGGTAACCTAATATAGAATATCACATAGCATTACTGTATGTTTTTATCAACCCAGCCGATTTGGAAAGTTTCGGTGGGCAGGGGAGCACAAAAAATGATTAAAGGTTGACTTGCAAATATTTGATTTCCAAGATACAGATGAAGTACATCTAATTTAAAAAGCACACTTCAAAAGTCTAATTTTATTTAGAAAAAAGCATGACTGTGATGATTCTACTGTCAATTTATCTAAGTCTAAGCAGTATTTCTCCAAAATCTGAAGTTGGTGGATAGAAACGTTCAGTAACAATATATTGCTCAGGTTTGTTTAAATTGTGCAGTTAGTACATGTACTTATCTTTATTCATGTCCACAAGTGTGTCCTCTGGGCCATCGGTGTATTCTTGTCATAAGAGACATGCCTTCACATATTGATAATTTTTATGCAAAATCTTATGATATCAAAGTACCGTATTATTATTTATTTTTTTGCAAAATGCTCGTAATTTTTTTTCCCAGAAAGAAGCTGAAAAACAAGGTGAAGATATTTTTCAGCAGCATTTGTATGCAGCAAGATCAGCAGTTTTGAGTTGTCCCCTATGTAGGAAGAAACTGAAAACTCAAACAGTAAGTTTACACCATCTGCTATCTTTTGTTGATATTAGGATTGAAGTTCAAAAGTATTTTATATCTGAGACAAAACTGAAGAAAAAAATAAAAGAACTAGCACTAAACTCTTTTAAATGAAGGAAAACTAGAGATATAACCAGAAAGCAGTGTTTCATCTTATCATTGTTTTATGTTCTGCTATTAACTTGATAGAGACAGTTTTAAGGAATTTTTTTTAACACACAACTATGGATGACATAACTCTGCATGAAAGAAGGGCAACGTTTCTTAGCAGTATGATAGAATAACATAGAATGTTGTAGATATTTACAAACGTTACCACTGAAGCATTGAGCAAACAAGTGTTGAACATAAGTTTTGTTTAGATATAAATCATCCAGTTGTTTAAAACTAACATATTTTGTGTCGTCACGTCGTGAACTGTAAAACTGTTTCGCTCTTTATTTTCAGGGTCGGCAGTCCCATTTAAAGAAATGTGCTGTGGCCAACAAGATGACTGTGGATCAAGTTAGAAATCTGGACAGACAACAAGCAGAAGAACATTATGCCAAATTGGATGCGGGAATATTACCTGATGATTTCCTGTAATTGATCATTTGTTGCATTACTAAGACTTTGTTTTTGGAAAGTTGTCCTGTTTTGTTCTATAAATTTTGTTTCTGTTTTTACAGTTATTAACCTATATCACATCATGAGTGACATTTTGAGTTGAAAGCTGAAGTATTTGATGTTGTGACTGTGAGACATGGAATTATGGTAAGGAATAGACATATGGCTTATTTTTGTTTTCTAAAAGAATGCTATAAGTGTAAAGAAACAGTGAAATTACAATCTGTTTGTCACTGACATCATTGACTACAAGGAAATGTAGAAAAAATTATTTAAAATTTTCTTTTCGAACACCGTTTTGTTCTATAGCTCTTACCCAGGGTAGTTTGCTGTGCAAAAAAATGACTATATAATATTCCAATGTGTCAGTTTCAGATTTATATAAATACTCTGTTTAATTTGGTATAAACCACAGGCCAACAAAACTGAATGCATTACAGTCCAAGAAGGCCAAGATATCTAAACCCAAGAGGTAAGTTTGCATGTCCCACGTGGCCATTCTAACTTCAGCAGGATTTAAAATCAGCCCTTCAAACCAAACAAATATTTGTGTTATAAAATGCACTTATGAACAGTGTGGCATAAGGATTAAAACACAGCTCCGGAAACTTTTAAGCGCTCAGGTTTATGGTTCATGGTCCTTTCATTTTATACCTTTATTTGTGTGTATGGCCTTTTCTTAAGTTTTTAATGACAGTAAAGCCAGTTGTTACACAGAGTACGGTTTATTTCTCAAAATTTAATTGTTGATTTTAATTTTCAATATAAGACCTCATCAATGAAACAAACAGGGTAGAGTAAGGTCATTCTTTTTTAGCTGACTAGCTGTAGAACCAAGGTCAAACTATGAAAAATGATTTCATGGCACTTATTCCTTGGCTGGAAAATATTTGGCCAATCAAATTTCCCACAATTATTACATCTGTCATCATTTTTTGAGGGTGCAGTCAAACCTTATGGTTTTTTGGGGGGTTTTTTGGATAGTTTTAGAACTCAGGTCAAGTTAACCCTCACCCTGTGCAGGGCGTCAAATGTCAGCCAAGCTTCCCAAGCGCTCATGCCGCACGGGCGGCTTTAGTCGGCACAGTCAAGCTGACCGCGCCATGCGCAAGCTGTGTTTTCACGCATCGGGTCACTGATCTTTTTGAGACGTAACCACCGTCTTATTGTTCACTGTATCTCTTCTAAATCAAAGGCATTGTGACATGAACATGTTAACCAGTGAACCACCGGTCGGAATCACAAGGACTAAGCTTTCAAAGGCTCCCCTCACACTTTCAAAAGATGTAACATCGACATGCGAACTGGTGCTCAACAAAATTGCAATATTATCTGATTTTCTCACAAGCTGACCATCATCTGGAGTTGTATGTATCTAACAACCAATCAGAAACAAGCTCTGAAATAATCTTTGCCCCAAATGTGCACATTGGTTTATTAGTATGTGTCAGTCAGAATGAAACCATTTGTGTAGGGCTTGGGAGGGGGTGGCTAGTTATCATGCTTTGTTCTCACGAAAATTACAGCTGTCAGTTTGGAATCATAAGTCAGATCATTGGTTAGAGACTGACAGACTAAGATTTTGCTGGTTAATTCATTATCAAGCGTGATAAGGCATAGCAGCAAATGTTTTCATGTCGATCAATAAAAACCGAACCACGTGGACAGTGTGTGTGGTCATCATATAGCGGCAAAGGTCAGTGACCCCAGACAAGATTCTCCATGAGTAAAGTCACTGACCGGACAGCGGGCTTTAAGGCGTTGTGCGCAGGGTGAGAGTTAAGAGCCAAGCTGAGCCCTTAGTAACAGAGGACTGTAAGCTTCGTTATAGTGATAAATTTAAATACAAAGAGTGCTAATAGTCTGCACATCATATCATTGGTCGGCTATTGGAACCTTTTTAAAACTAACCTTAGATGCTGTTGTTAGGGGACCGGAGTATTATACATAGAAAGTTGTGGCTGAACAGTGAACACAACTCAGTATTTTATGTATTTGGCTTTGTAATTAGATTATGGTCCCCTAACAAACAGCCACAAGGCCTCAGAGCTGTTGGTGTTGTTGCCAATTCTGTGAAGGCTACAAAAGGATTTTCAAGGGTAAACCTTGTTGAGCCATGCATGTCAGCTAGACAATGTACCACCACCCCCAAAACTAAAACACCATCAGGTTCTGATGCACACATCAGATCTGAAAGCTCTTTGCCACAGTCAACAAGCAAGGCAGCCATGCAGGCATCTGATGAGGTACTGACAATATGCAGAGCAGGAATAAACTTTTTGGGTTTAGAATTAATGCACAGCCAGCATTCCTGTTTCATAAGTTATTTTAAACTTCAGGAAGGTACATAAGACGCAGGTAGTAAATTTCAAAGATAAAATACAGGGTTTCTAACAACCAAAATCTTTGCAGTCAACTGGATGAAGACACTCAATTGGCTCTGGCTTTGTCTACCTCCATGGCTGAAGATCAGGCACAGTTAGAAACCAACTTAATTGGTGCATTCGGTGGCAACACTGAATTCAAAAGGCCAGAAAGTGTGGAGTTGCCAAGGCCACTTGGCAAAGGACAAGGCAAAGGCAGGAAAGGGAAACAGTAAGTGCAGTAGCATGTATGACAGGGGAGACAAATTCATTCATTTATGATAGTTTAAATTCCTTTCCATTAATTAAACACAAGCATGTTTTTATCCACCAAGTTCCGTCTAACATAATCTTTGGTGTGCTTATACTAGTAAATAAGCATGCACGTTGACCCGAAATCAGACGGCAGTAGACGTGTCTGGCGCATTGCAAGTGGCCTTTCATGTGAAATGTATGACATCAGAGAGACAACACTAGTTATTGCGGACAATGCATTTCATGGCATCGTGTGCGGTAACAGTAACGAGATTGGCGGGAGGGCGCTTCTGTAATGTCTGTCCACCCGCATGCCTCCCTGTTCTGAGAGTTAGTCCACATTCACCCCCACATCCATGCTTCGAGTGTGCCTAGGCCTGAGCAATCGCCCATCCTCATTCTCAGTCAAAAACACAGAGCAAGAGAGGATGTGTTGAGTCTGTTTAGCCTGTGCACTTACATTATTTGTCCTCAATGATAGTGATTTGGGCTGCCTCTCTTGAAACTGGTAATTTTCAGGCCCCCTATCGCTAAACCGAAAACAAACCCATGGTCCCACCGATTTCGGTTTAACCGTTGTCTACTGTAATATCCATGGTGTTTCATGTTTGAAATAGTAAACTCATCACAACTTGTCATCTTCATTCTGATGCACTTTGTCCTCAGAGCTGAGACTACGAGTTTGTTGATGACTTTACCTCGTCATGAAGCAATGGAGAGAATATCACATAGAGTTGATCACTATGTCTTTTCAGCAGTAAGTTTTTTTCTGGATTTATCACTTTCTTTCTTGAGACCTTCTTATTGTCACTTTGTTGAATCCTTAGTAAAAACAGAAGATATTTCTTCCATTTGTGCCACATGTGGTGCTACACACAAAAAAAAAAAGGTGTGCACATTGATCCTTCAAGAAAAAGGGAAATAGAAAGTCTTGATGTTTATGTGTTTAATGTGATCCAATTGTAGTGGGAATCACAATAATGTGGAATCAGCTCATAGCATTTACCTTCCATAGAACAATTTTCATTCATTTTCAGTGATAGTTCAGATTAAATTGCCTGATACGCTGTGTAGTTGTTACGTTATGTAGTGTCACGCATCCTATATTGTTGTACCAGTGCAAAATTGCCTGATATGTCTTGCAATTGTTACTTTATGTAGGGTAATGCAGCTTGTATTGTTGTACCCTTTATGAATTTTAGATGCAAGAAACCTCAGTGCCAAACACACCACCTTTTAAGACAGGGAAAAGTTCAAACAGTACATCGTCAGCAACAGTAGAATCTTCATTGCTGTCTCAGAAATCACAAGTATTGTGGTCTAAAACATCCCTTACTGGCACAGCATCTTCTCTTCAAGAATCATCCACATCGTTGTTACCAGAACCAGCGAGGTCTTCATCATCGTCATCAGGATCAGACCAGGCTAACAGAGAGTTACAATTTTATGTCAAGGAGTTGATGCCACCAGTTTCTGTCAGCAGTGTGATCACAGGAAGCAAGATTAAGAGAGTGTCAGCTATTCCTGGGAGAAGGAGATCAGATGAATTTCAACAGCTCACTGATAACAAAGATGAAGTATGTGATAAAATATTAGACAGTGAGCTTCTTTTATGTCCTTTGCCCGGCTGGCACCATCGAATAATGCCAGCTTCTTTTGGCCATACTCTAGAAAAGCTTATGTTAGGATGACATATAGATATTTATTGGCTCTTACTTTCTGTGAGATATTTGTTCTGGTCTTGGTGTTGAGAAACTCTTTACATCTTATTTTTTTATTTTATTCAGGCAGAAGATCAGAGTAGCACATCACCCTCAGTTTCTCAAACGGTTCAGATATTAGCAGAGCTGGCAATGGAAAATGACGTTACACCTGATGGCAAGGAGAGGATGAGAGCTAGTCAGCTTCTCCCAACACAGGCTCAAACAAGAAATGGTGATGACAGTACAGATATGGAGACAAGTGGGTTTTACAAGGAGAGTCTAATTAAGGTGTGCATCTCACTTTGTATCTCTTGAGTTTGTGTGAAAGAAAAAGAAGTGGACATCATTAACATTGAACAATACAGAAATCTTCCGCCCAGAAACATAAATGTACTGTTTAAGTACCCAAAAACAATCATTTACATTCCTCAAAAATTAAAGTCAAATCCGTGGTTTCCGTAGGGAAGAAGCTGTTTTTTTTGTGGTTTTATATGATATCGTGGCCTCAGGCCTTAATCATAGTTGCTATTACATTAACTCACTCGCTGCCGGACCCGAAAAGGTTCGGTAAAATTTCGTATACCGCTTGCTGCTGAAAAATGCCCGGCAGCGAGTGTGTTAAGCTATACATATAGACTTAATGCTATTTTGCTATCTAGGTGTATTATTTTTAGCCTGTGATTTTTATTTTGAAGGATTTCACATGTCAACTTTCCCAGTCTATTGCATTACTGTATTTGTCATGTTCAGTTATTCAGGGGTGTATTAAACTAATATTGTAATATATTGTCTTCACCCATGGACACTTGATGATCAGTCAGTAGTGCTCCAGTCTTCTTATCAATGATAATAATGCGAGAGTTTCATAGTGTAGTTCCGCACTTCTTTTCGCTTTGTGAGCAACAAAATTTGAAGCATGACCATGTATTTGTCAGTCAACAAAGTATTTAATAGAGAAAAAAAGATGAAACCAAAAACCACCAATTGACACTGTTATAATCAAGCTTTAAGCAGAGCATTAAGAGAATTTATTTCAGGTGTAGACACTGTGATGTCAGAAACTGATCATATGTTAAGTGAAAAAACTGTACCAGTCCATACTTAAGTTTATATGATTTGATGGCAATTTCTTTTCAGAACATCAGTGAGGACCCTCAAAAACTTACAGCCTCCTATCTCAGTTTGATTAACTGTGCGAACTTCAGTGATGTGTCAATTCAAACTCATGGGGGAACTGAACTGCATGCCCATAAAGTCATTCTCCATGCCAGATGCCCTTACTTGTTAAGTGTAAGTAACATGAATATCCTCTCCTGCACACCTCACCTACCTGCGGGTCTTTTCCCATTTTTCTTTTTCCTCCTAGTTCCCTCCTTTCTTTTCTTTGTTGCTTTCCCTGAGTGCTTCAGTCAAAACTCAAATTAATTTTTCATGTGGCCAACCATTAACATGTTGAAACTGGCTTAGAATAAAAGTTAGATTGAATTAGGTATTCATTACGTCCCTGATTTTAGTTTATTTCAAAAGTTTACATATTTCCGCATTCTTATTTTATGGAGACAATGGGCTCATTTTACTGGGGTTGCTTTTTCCATAATCAGTATCCACGAAATTATGTATGGAATTAGAAGATGAAGCTGTAGGGTGGATTTATTTTTTTAATTTTAAGAAGAGTCATCCAACAGTCTGCACACGAGCATGCCAGACTGGCATTTCTTTGAGCTCATTACAAAAAAAAACTCTTTTGTTTCAGATATGTGCAAAACAAGATGGTAAAGAAGTTATTGACTTGTCTCAGTTTGGAGAGGAGAGTGTGATGTGCATGCTAAGATATGTCTATGCTGGTGACATCTCCTTGTATCTGTCGTGTGCAGCCGAAGTAATGCAGCTAGCAAACAGGTATGAGTCAATCTTGAGCTAAAGAAACTCAGGGCCATTCATTTTAGTAATGACTTATTTTCTATTGGATTGCCCGGGGTTGTGTTGTTGGCATTTACTTGAATAATCTTTCATCATGTTCAATTATCATTCTTTAGCTTTACAAATCTGGCCAACTTTGCAGATTTGGGTTGATCTTATTATCACAACATTTTATAGTGATATGAACCCCATCAATTTTAGCACTTTAACCCTTTCATATCATACACCCTTTACATTTCACATCCCTTCTGGATGTTCTTATTTCATAGTAATTATTCCATACAGACACATAATTTTGGGGAAACTTAGAAAATTCACACAAAAAAATCTAGAAAACCCATAATATAGCTGCAAGTAGTATCAGTGTATAGGTTTTTAACAGTAGAAGACAGGAATATATGGTCACCCTTCCCTGTGACTCTGGTAACTCAAAAAATCAGGTTTTATCTACATATTCAACTACATTCAACGCTGCACAGAATGATCTTGGTTGTAGGCTCCTGTGCTGTAAAATAATTGAACAGCAAACTTTCAAAAATTCATCGTAACTGGACCAGATGTGCTGAAATAAAACAGTTTTTTGCTTCTCCTGAAAAATAGCCAAGACCCGTTACTACAGTTTCAGGGAACGGTGATGATATGTTTTGTACATAAACATATTGTACAGTATGTAATGCAAAACTTTGCAAACTCAGGCCTTGAGCCTCAGGGTGTAGCGCACGGCCTATTGATCGATTGAAAAGTGGATGGCTAATTCGTGGCTTTAGCTGATGTGAGAAAGTTAACATTATCATTGTTCTTCGGGTTGTTATGTTATAAATGTGTTTGTTGATCTTTTTAAAATTTAATCAGGTTTTTGTGTAATACATGTGTTTGTTGATGTTTTTTAAATTTCTTTTGCTGTGATGCAGATTTTCATTACCTGAACTAGCAGCTGCTGTTCCAACCATTGACATCAGTTCTGGTCCTGTAAATAATTCGGCTGTGGAATCTAATGGCCAAAGTGACTACATTGATGAAAGAAACAGAGAAAACAGTGATGAAGAGAGCCAAGATGAAAGTTTTGATGAAGACGATCGGATAGATGTTTTTATGACTCAGAGAGAGACTTTGAGGGCAAAATCTGCTCAGGCATTGTCCAGCGCAGAAGGACGTGCGATAGATGGATCCACCCTCGGCGATGAACATAAAAGTGTTGTCAGGCAAAATGAGAGCGAGATTGTTCCAAAGGTGATGAAGAAGCATACTCCTTGCATGGAAACACTGCAGACAGACAGTGAGAGTAAAGAGAAGAATGAAAATATGGGCATGGCATTATCTCATGATGAGGGAGCAAATTTTATAGATGAGTGCCATGATGAAGTTCAGAGTAAAGCATCTGAGATAGTAAAGCAAAGTTCTGTTGATAATTATTCAGAAAGACTGGATCATTGTGACAGTATGATGAACACAATTGATTCTATTGCACGTGACATCAATAATCTGAAAAGTGCCCAGGGGAATAATGTTGTAAAGGGAAACAATGCTTCCCACACTGCATTGTCTGATATAGGTCACATTAGTGAGATTGATAGTTTGAAAGGTGCACAGGGAAATGCTGTTACAAAAGGAAACAATGTAACCCTCACTGCAGCTACTGATAAACCTCACCTCAGTGAATGCTCAACTGATAATATTGATTTGCAGTCCAAGTCACAGTCAAAGTTGGCTGAAACTGGAAAAGATCTTAAATCTCATGTATTTACTCCTGTTATAAATAACAGCACCATTGGCCAACTGGATGGTCCCATTCCCAGCAGTGGGTCAGCATGTATGGAAAATGACCCTCAATTGATCAAGACATTCAGTACACAGTTATTGGGTCAAGATGCAAAGAATACATCCATCCCTCAAGCAAGGAATTCAAATGATGCAATCATGAAACAGCTTGAATCACCACAAAAAGATGCTGTAGATGGAAACACTTCCATGCATGGAAACAGTGAAACCACAAAACTTTTATCTCTATTGGAGTCACCGAACACTTCCATGACACCCAAACGTAAAAAGAAAAAGATGTCTGTGAAAGAGTTTAAAGGAATTGTCAAGAAAATGGTATCTGATGATCTATCTAAATTGGAAAATCAGTTGACAGATCAAGAAGTAGCAGGAATTCAAATAAAAATTGAACAAGATTTGTTGGCCAACAGCGAACATCCAAATGATACCTTTTATATTCCATCTGCACTGGATAAAGTGGAGGAAGGAGATGACATCACTATAACCCAGGCATGCATTCAAAAATCTATCCAAAAAAAAAAGAAAAGGCGGAATGCCAAATTGAAGGCTGAGACAAGTAAGACAGACAGTGCTGAGAGCATGGTGAACTGGCCAGTATTAATTGAGGGTATGAGTAAAAATTTGCAAAAACTCCGTGCAGAAATGTCTCCATCATCAGCATGTTTACCCCGAGTAGGTTCAAAACCAGCAGTGCAAGTGTCATCAACAAAATCAAATATAGTATTTAAGTCATCACTAGCCTCACACAGAAATTTGAATGCCACAACCACCACAGCTCTTTCTGGTAAAGCAGGAGTAACAGTCAGTTCCTCATCTTCAGTAAACAGTGGTGAAACAAACAATGAGTTCACTAAGACCCCAGAGTCTCGTAGAAATTATGTAGATCCATCTTTGGTAAATCAGATTTCTCCTTTTGACGTTGTTCCCAATTCTGTGAAGACTACCAAAGTATTTTCAAGATTAAGCATTGTTGAGCCATGCATGTCAGCTAAGCAATGTACCACCACCCCTAAAACTAAAATACCATCAGGTTCTGAAACACACACCAGATCTGAAAGCTCGTTGCCACAGTCAACAAGCAAGGCAACCACAGAGGCATCTGATGCAGGAGATGGATATTTGAGCGGAAATGAACTTTTCAGTGATAATGAGGAAGAAACAGCTGCTGCCAATTGTGCGAATTCCCAGAGAAATTCACAGCCACCAGCCAGCCCTTCAAATGTATCATGGATGTTCGCAACACAGCCAATTACGGCTTCACTTGCTTTTGGAAAGAGGTCAGCCGAAAAGAATATGAAGACAAAAATGCCATCAAATCTAAGAACAACAACGGTTCAAAGAAACCTTTTTGCTGCAGAGATAAGTGCTAAGAAAATGCCTTGCCCACATTTGCCTTCCTCACAATCGCTTACTACTACTATTGTGTCACTTAAGGGAAACATTAGGGACAGTATTAGTTCAAAGGCTGTGATCAGCCCACAATATTTGACAATTCCAGATAGCCCTGAGTTGAAAAGTCCATCCACAGATACTACCGGCTCCAAGGTGAGATATGAGCCTTCAGATTTGATGTGCTCAAAGCAACATTCAGAAACAGCCAGTCCTGCAGCTGCCCAGCTTGAGAGCAAATTTTCAGAGACAGACAGCACAGAGGTTAATCAGCCTTCAGAGTCTAGCTGCTCAAAAGTGAATGACTCAAATTCCCCTTTTGTGATAAGACAGAGAATAGGACTTCCCCCATCACCTATTCTTCATGGACCAGAAGCAGGAAAATGGAGAGCGGGCTGGTCAAAAGAGACCAGCAATAAGCCAGTCATTGTACAGAAACGGCACATCAGTAAAAGTACTCGTTCAAAATCTGCTCAAAATGCCACTGGTAAGAAAGGAAATTCATTGCCACATTCTCCACAGGAAAGTTCTGGTGATTCTTCACTTCCCCTGCACAGTGGAGAAAATGCATCCATGAAAAATACAAACTCTTGCTCAGAGAAGAGAAAAGACTCATCTTTAGCTTTGGGCATGACAGATCAAGACAGCAGTTTATCAAGTCCTGACAAGCAGTTTAAAAAGCCTAAGTCATGGACTCCCTCACCGTATTATTCCAAGTCAGTTTCTCCACAAAAGCATGATAAATCAGATGTGATTACAAGTTCATATCCCACAACAGTTCATGACACCAGTTCAAGTTTATCCACAGAAATTCCCAGAAAAACAACCAGAGGGCTAGCTAAGAAAAACTCTCCTCTTTTTAAATCTTTGCAGTCAGCTAAAAGCCAGAACTCCTCGCTTGTAATGCCTCCTGTTATACATATAGATGATCTAGACATGACATTTTCAGAAGTTCATTCCAAGAAAACTGGGCACAGCCCAGTTCATTTTGCAAGTGCAGCTCCGGCTAATGCGAGGGATTTTGAAAGTGAGAAGGTAGATTATGCAGTGTCAGCATTGCAAGAAAGGATCTGTACAGGAACCACAGCTGATGAGCATCAACAGTTTTCCACTGCAACCACAACTGCTGTGTCTATCTCTACTACACTTATATCTGGCATTTCCAAGACAATAACCCTATGTAGTAGTTCATCCCCAGAGGTGGCAGATGCAGCTTACCAGACAGAGCAGCATAGATTAATGGTAAGTAATTTTTTAGTTGTGTGTGGTTGAATAAATGTTAGGGGTTATTGATTATAACACTTGGATATGGATAAAAACATTGCCTGCACTTTCCAGGAAAATGGTGACGATGTCTCTAGCTTTCTGGTTTTTCAAAGTCAAACATTGCTATTTTAACCCCCCCCCCCCCCCCCCCCCCAATATGGAATCACCTATATCTACCACAGATTAAGCCCAAAGTTGAATTATTGAACTAGATTGCACAAACATTGCTATTTTAACCCCCCCCCCCCCCAAATATGGAATCACCTATATCTACCACAGATTAAGCCCAAAGTTGAATTATTGAACTAGATTGCACAACTTATACCGGTACACCTTTTATTTTTTGACAGAGTACGGAGTGTGTAAACAGCTCACCTTTGCCGCTGCGTCAGAGGCTTGGCTTAACTAACCCTTTCAAGTCGAGCCAGACAGGGCACCAGGGACAATCATTAGGTGAAACAGCAGTGGAAGAATCTGGAAGTTTGGCACCAAAAGCACAGCAAGTGAATGCAAAGGTCAGATGTTCTGCTCCCAAGTCCACGACAGCTGGTGTTAAATTGGTCTCAGGCACAAGCACAAAGCTATTGGATGATGGAAACAATGATGACGAGATCATTGAGGACGACATTGCTGGGTCTGAGCAGCAAAATAAGGAATCTGGACAAACAAATGAGGTAGTGGTGATTCAGAAGATCCCAGACATCTTTTCTGTAACTGTAACATCACTAATCTGCCATGTTACAGAAAAAGGTTGTATAGGCCAGTCTAAGTAAAAAAATTCACTACTTATAATCATTTTATGGAATGAAATATGCTGTCTTTCAACTTAGCTGATAATTTTATCTATTTATCTATTTCTTTCAGTCATCACAGGATAGCAATGAAACAAACAGTACAGCAAGGTGCAGTGTGAAATGTTTTTGTGTTTACCATAAAATCTTGCCTTTGGCATAATCAGTCTTTTGCCACAAGATAACAGAAGTGTTCAGTTAATTAATTTTATTTGATGAAGAGGAGGAAGGTAAATTCTAGTAGGTTGTTTAACTCACAGTTTTTATTTTTTTGTCTCGCATGTCGCACGCATTATATGGTGTCAAGAATTGTATCCCTTATATGAACAAGCATTGTGGTTATTTTTTATGCTGCAAATTGAAAAAAAAAAAACGTCCCTAGTTCTTGAGATAGAAACAGGTGCTTAGATGGCACAAAATGAATCCAGGATTTGGTTTCATCTATTGGAGAATTAACTTATTTGGTTTTTGTTTTTTATTGATGTGAGAAATTTTTCCAAATCTACGTTCTTGGAAATTGCCTGGATATTTTAAAAAAACTATAGAAACTCTTGTGGGGTCACAGTAGGACTTGGAACGATGGTAAAATGTGGCAAAAAGGAAGAAAAAAATTGTGAACATTGCAAATCCCTGTGTGAGGGGGAAAAAAAAAAAAAACAATATATGAGTGGATTTGGCAAAAACTGGCTTTAGATGAAAACTGAATTCGTGAGAAAACTCCTCCAAAGGGGGAAAACTTTTTATGGAAGCATTTGCTCTTCAAAAGCCTTCATCAGGATAGCAAAACTTGTAGCCTACAAGTGAAATAATATTTTAAAAAACAACAACAACAACAATAAAATGGTCAAAATAACAACCACTTAGATTTTGCGTGTCTTCACATTGCCAACAACTACAAGCCTTTTTCAGTGTGGAAATTGTCCAATTACATTATATTAGCCAAGCCTGCCATATATTTTGTTTTTACACTTACTAATGGAATTGTATCCACAGATAGCTAAAACCCCTGTGCAGCAGACTGCGACCAACATGAGGAAGAGGAAAGCATGGAATGAACCATCTCCCTTTACACCTATGGCACCATATGATGACATGAATACTCCAGAACTGAAGGTATTAGAAAGACTGGCACAACAATTCTACAAACATAATTTGTGCAAACATGAGACAACAATCATCGGTTTTACCAATGGAAGATGATAAGGAAAAACTCCAAGACATTAAAAGTCAATAAACATGTTATCTGAAAGACAAAGAATCTGTGTTTTAGGCTGTTCTTTGCAGATCGTGGTATTTTGCATAGAAAGCTATAGGTAAGCAGTGAACACAACTCAGTATTTTCTCTATTCTGCATTGTAATTAGCCACATGGTGTCAGTGGACTGTGTATGAACTTCTCTTTATATGCATATCTGTGGAAAATAGATAAACAGATTGGGTCAGATGTGATAAGTTTATTGGAGGTCACATATTGGCAATTATGAAAATGAAATCATGCTAATAGCATGGAATGGAATTTTGATTGTTCATTTATTTTATAACTTCCCCTGTGCAGTCATTAAATTATACTGTTCCATACTGTCATTGCAGAAAGCGGTAACAAAGATTGGTGTCCGTCCCGTTGGGAAGAAGAGAATGAGACAGTTGTTGAAACATGTGTATGAGGAACGTCATCAGTGTGAGTACACCATCATGTATTTCATACATCAACATGATCTCTTCAAAAGTTCCTTGAGCTCATGAATAAGATTCCTTTTCTATCACTATTTGTGGTCAGAGAAACTTTTTGGTTCAAGGCTCTATTATATTATAGAGTAATGTGTGAGTGTGCATGAGAAAACCCACAATATGTCGACAGCGCTGATTTTGAGAAAAACGGCTTTGAAGTGAAAATATGGGTCCTACACAAACTTCCAACTTGGCTGTTGTTTAGGGGACCGTGGCATGTTACAGGGTAAACTGTAGACGAGCAGTGAACACTACTCACTATGATCTCTATAAAAGCTTTGTAATTAGACTACGGTCTCTTAACAAGATCCAAAAACTTCCGACTTGGCTGTTGTTTAGGGGACCGTGGGTGGTAAGGGTAAACTGTAGATGAGCAGTGAACACTACTCACTAAGATCTCTATAACAGCTTAGTTATTAGACTACGGTCTCTTAACAGCAATCACTCCAATATTAATGGGTCAATTAGCTATTGCCACTTTTAGGATTAAATGTCATTTTCTCAAAATCTTGTTTTAGGGGGGGTCACTTACTTGAATTTATCAGAAATGTCTTGTCTTTTATCATGTGTAAAGAACTCAAAATGTCATGTTTGCGACTTATTGTGGGTTTTCTCATGCACACTCACATATGGTTGTATTGAATAACAGACGAAAATATTATTAGAAAAAAACAAAACAGAAAATCTGTGGGGTTGCAGCAAAGTCAAAATATGGCAAAAAGAAAAAAGTACGTAGGAAAGCCTCACATTAGAAATAGTGCAGAAACGATACAATAAAATGCAAAGGAAGAGAAAAGACAAATTAAGCTTTCGCTTACGCATTATGGTTACTGAAAGCTTGGATTGTCTTGCCTTTTCATTTTATTGTACATGTATCATTTCTGTATTATTTCTTACGTGAGGCTTTGCTACATACAACTTTTTCTCTTTGCCATATTTTGTCTTTGTTTTCCATAATGCCCAGTAATGGTATATAATTGTGGAAACTTATTTTATGCAGGTTAAAACTTAAAATAGTTGTCATCCACGTGACAAAGCTCAGCTACTAAGACAGATGACTGGTATTATATCATTTGCTTTTTTTTTTTTTTTTTTTTTGTTTCTAGATGAAACTGATAGTGACTATGATGGGACCCCAGTGAAACAGACGAAAACAGATTCTCAGTCATTAATTCCTGGAATGGACAAGATCATGGAAGACCAGTCCTCAGACAGTGGAGGTACTAAAACACAAATCAGTTCAAACCTGTCCCCAAAGAAGTTATCCAAAGCTGCTGAATACAAAATTGGTTCTCAGAGAGCTGGACAATCAAGAGTGAAATGTAAGCAGCCTGAAAAGTCTCAGAGTACAACTGCACAGCCAACAGGCAGTAGTTTGTCAGAGGGCAGTAGTTGTGACAATGAGAGAGATGATGACATGCCAGGGTCACAAGATTCTAGTTACAGGTGAGTTTTATCAAATCGGGGAACATTCTGTCTAACAAATCATCCCACCTTCAGATCCAGATTTCAGAAAATCTTAATTCAGAAATGTGAATGTTTACTTTAAGTGTTCCAGAAAATGTGAAATGCCTGACAAAATTATCTCAACTTCCAATATCTCCAGTATAGTGTGCCATACTCAACTGAAAACCTAAACTTTTCTGTTAATGTCAATAATGAATAATGTCCACATGTTGCTGCTTCGTCTTCCCAACTCTGTAATTGGCTTGATTTCTTTTGGATGTCCATCTTTACCTTGACCTTAGAATGTGCGGTACATTGAATCCTTTCAACAAGAAAGCCTTTCAGTACTCATAATACAATTAGAGCCACAACGAGAGCTCCATTTGGCATGCAGTGACATGGCATTACCTAAGAAAGTCAAATGATATGAATATGATGGGGGGGGGGGGGGGGGGGGTTAAACCATCATCTTCATTAAGCAAAATTGAGGAGAAAATTGCTGCTGCTGTCTAGCAGTAATGTGATAATTTAGAGTAAGTAGAGCGTGGTTCAATGAATATATATATTTTTTTTTCAGCACCACTTTATTACTTCCTTAGAAGTGCAGATACTTCTGTGTGACATATCTTATGTGATTTAGCCAGCTGCATGTACCTCTTTATACTTTTAACTACATGTGTGAAAGAAAGAATCATAAGACAGCATAGTTTGGGATTTCATATGAATAAACATTTTCCTATATTTTTTCTTTTTTTACTTTTAATGTCAATGGAATTAATTTGAAAGATTTTTGAGAAATTAGTTAATGGGATTTTGGACAAATGTTAACTCAAAATTATCTGACAGAAATTGGACTGGCCTTTTTGTCAAATTTGGAATTTATCACAATCAAATGCTTTCATCTTTTGCACTCACAGTGACAGTGGGGATGTACCAGAGGAAAGCATCTTACAAGGCTGGCCAGAGGATGAGTTAGCACCTACTCAAATGGTATGCATGTGTAGTGATTATCACTGCCATTGAAGTGTATTTTACTCACTCACTTCTATCAGTTATTTTACAATGGGGAGTGGTTATTGTAATAGAAATGAGCAAACCGCCAAAGGGGGTGTTAACACACATGTACAGTGGAGCCTGTATAATTCAAAGTCGCCGGGAAATGGAATATACTTCGATTTACCAAAGTTCGGTTTACCTCTGAGCAGAGAAATAACCATTATTTTGCAGTCTGCCCTATGCAATGTACCATACCTACCCCTTGCAGACTCCCACCGCCCCCAACATATACACAAAAAAAACGCACAGGAATCTGTATGAGTCATGAGATCTTTGATTATTTTTTTCTTTAGAAGTGACCCTACTGTAGCGGTAAAACAAAAAAATCAACATTGAACGGCTTAGACCTGGTAGTTTTGGTCAGCAAATTATTTCCTGTCTTGATCCTGGCAGTATGTATTGTGTGTGATGTCATCAATCGATCAAAACATTCTCCCATGTATGATGTTCAAATGCAAGACTGTAGGCCTACTCCTTTGTCCCACCATGCTATCAATGGCGTGGAATTACTACTTCGCAGTGTAACAATGCCGTACTCGTCCCCCCTCCCCATCAAGTGTAACACGGTGAATGTGTAAACACTGCAGCAATGTATTTGCAGTACTGAAGTGCTAAGAACCTTGTGTAAGTGAGGTCTTTGTTCCTCCAGGGCCGTATCATAAATTTTTACTTTTGAATACAGTCATGTGATGCTTTATGGCTTAGCGAGCATTACATAAGTGTGTACCAGAATGGCTCTGTGTGAGCATGGTGGGCACACCGTAAGGCTCGTGGTTTTACTGTGTGTAATTTATGTTCTACAGTATCTTGGCTGTACCTGTTGTGGTTACGTCAGCAATTAATAAATTTACTGGCCATAACGTGAGCACCATCTTGTGTATGCGTGTTGTTGGCTGATATCATTGGTCATTGGGGCAGAATCACGCTGCATGCAGGGGTCCTACCCATACCACTGCCATCCTTCGTGGCATGTTTCTGGCTTGGTCAGGACAGACATGTAAGAGGAAGGCTCTGCAGTCTACCCATTGCATCATTTTTGCTACCTCTACCCTTCCCCTCAATCGCTGCTAAGAGAAAAGAGTTGTTGAACAGGCCTATGTCAGCGTGTTTGTGGAAACTGGTTTTCACAGCCACGGGGTCGGAAATCAAAAGTTACATGGAGTTGATTGAGGATTAGAGCCCTCAATCAACTCGATTTATCAGAATTGAGATGGTTCAAACTCGAATTAGCAGTAAATGTTTAATAGAGATAAAGAAGGGAAAAAAACTCATTCCAAAATCACCTCGATTTAGCAGAAACTCAAATTACCAAAGTTCAGTTTACATAGACTCCACTGAATTTTGGGACTACTGTCCCATTTACCAACATGCAAGTCAAAATTGAGATCTTATTTTCTGAGTGAAGAAACTATGTTTCTTTGCTGAAACAGACCACTGCTGAAAGGCAAAGCTTCTATGAGATTGAAAAAAACACACTAAACAAGTTTTATACACATTTTTTTCAAACTCCATTTATTCAATATAATGCACAGAAACTGATGTAAAAGTATTCTGTGCTTACTCTGTTGTGTACTAGTTTTCATGCAGTGTGTGAAGATTTGCTTGCCAGAATGAAAAATATTGGAGAATTTTTGTACATGTACTTTTAATAGTTTTACGTGTAGATCTAGTTCTCTTTAAACTGGTTTTGTAAAGTTATTACATAATTTGCATTGTCTTTAAATTGTTTGACCATCTACACTTTTGTAAATTTTTTTTTTTTTTTTTTATGTTATAAGACCCAGTCAAGTACAGAAGCAGCAGCTGAGAAACTTGAACTGTTTGTCAGGGAGAACCAAGATGTCTACGAACAGATTCTTATGTATGAGGTATGAATAGCCAGTGTTTATACTTTTATGATGTGAATGATTACTTGTTGTGTTGGAATTTGTAATAGTAGTGCAGTTCAAGAGCTAAGGTTTGATTTCCAAGAACTTGATGCCAGCGGGGTAATGCATTTCCGTAATGATAACCCTGGCTAGAGTTCAGGACATAGAGTGAAATCAGTCTGAGACTTTTGTATTCTTCATTCACATGTCTGTAGCACCTACAAATCCTTTTGCAGTAGTACAGTCCTAATGCAAAATGAGAATCATGTTTTTTAAATCATGAAAGTATCATACCCTGCACATTACGAAGCCAGTATGATTGTAATAATATATGAGTGAAAGCTGATTACATGAGAATTAAGGAAATGCCTGAATGGCCTGTTCTGAATGATGCAAGTAGATACCATTATGCCTAGAAATATGAATGACGGTCAATTACAATTGTTTTCCAATGCAGTCATTTCTATGCTGGTATTGATGTCCATGTATTATTATATCATGCACTAATGTCATGAATTGTGGAAGTAAAGATTCTGTTTGGAATACATTTTCAGCCTCTAGAACTTGATGTTCTGAAGAAACGATTGACTGAAGCAGGGATTCGCATAGGGATGGCTAAGATTCTGGATTTCCTTGATGAGAGGGTAAAAACCTGCTGTTTTCTTTTTGGATAACACTAATTAACCCGACAAGTGTATCTTGCAAAATCCTTGAACCAATTACAACCAGCCTTGCTGGTGCTCAACATGGGAAATTCTCGGGCATAATACGGTGTATGATGCCACATTTTCATTCATCCACCCCAAACTGCATTGTTTTAAGGAAATTTAGATGAAAATGACATGTTCCTACTCCTAGGTTTTGTGGTTGTATCTGGAATTCTTGGCATTAGTTTTGCAACTTGCTCTTATAATTTATACAGATGTTTGTAGGTAATGAGGGGTGTGAAATTTGTTACTTGCAAGTCTGCATAATTTAAAGTGATTGGGATATTTTTTCTTCAGTTTGTCAAGTTGAAATTTTCAGTGAGCAGAGGAAATAAACACTGTTGTGTTGTTTGTCCCATACAATACTAATTGAATTTACCAGTACCTTGTTGCAGAATCCCGCAGTATCTTTGTTTTGATTGCATGTAATACAGAAGACCTCAAGTATAACAGCCTCAGATTGAACGGAACCTTGGTTACAACGGCATAAATTAAAATCCCCAATTTCATACCTCTTCTCATAGGTTAAAAAAAAACTTGTTTACAACGGCGGCACATACAGCATACCTCTGTTACAATGGCATTTTTCGTTCCGACGCCACTGAATACATCGAATAAAATGTTGCGCCGCTGAGAGACCTGTCGGGAGATGGGCAGAGAGGGAATGCGCGAGGGGGGAGGGGTGATAGTGTTATGACCAATTGCTAGTCCTTTGTGTGAACATGACCAATCAGGACCCACGAGGTTGGCACACGTGTGTGTAAACCTAAATATAAGGGAGTGGTCATTCTGCGCGCGCCTGGTGTGTTACGCTACTGTTACGAGTTGGGTTATATGGAATTATTGGTGTTACGACTGCATTTAAAATATCGAGAGGTTTTTAGGAATTACTCTTCCATACCATGCCACATATACTAATAACAATTCGAATAAGTTTTATCAAGGACCTGCAGGGCCACAAATTTATTTACTTTAAAATCCCTAACAAATTTCGTCTAGCTCTTACATACTAAAAAGACAACATCAGCAGCATCAAATGAAAATTCAATAATATATCACTAGAAGTCTCCTCTAGATTCCTAAAAGATTATATCATTCTGACTCATTCACAATTTAATTATTACTTATCTATCTTTCAGATATAGTCTGCCTACTATCTAACAAATAATATTCTAATGTCTCAGACGACAATGTTATCTCAGTTATTTGTGCCTACCGCTTATAAAGGATCAAACTCGTCAATACAAACTGACGTAGTTAAGTTAGATCCAGATCTACTCTAGGATGGGCTGGCAATCCCCAGCCTCATCCAGACACATCAATTTCAATTTACAAATGTGTATACCAGACATTCATGCTAGATCTAGTTGCAAGTTAAAATACATGGAAGTCTTGCATTCTTCGGTAGCACTCCTACTGGAAAATTAAGGTCAGCTTCACGTTCACTGTTGAATCAACAGGCAGACACTTACACTTGGTCCCTGATACGAGATCAGGGAGCCGGAGATAATAGCAGTGGATAATTTGTGGAAAGCATATGGTCTCATTCCAGTGTCTATCATGGGCATAGACATGACTATAACAATCTTCTGATTCTCTCTGGCTGAATCACGCCGACTACCTGCACAGATGGATATTCTGCATGGAGTGATCAAACATAGGAATGGCTGCGCTTATATACTGTGCGGCCGGCTGCAAATTAACATGTCAAAACCCTTCCCAAAGTCTCTAAACCCTCTACGTTTTATGTACGAATTTACTATCTCCCTTTTTCTCACCCCTTCTCTTCCCCTGTCAGGGTTCATCAAAATCACGGGGTCGAGAATTGCACCGTCACTGCTAACCCATCCATTTATTCCATCTTGCCCCACTTTCTTTCCATCTCTAAGAAAAAGCGTTACAAAAACAAACTGTTCACGAAAACAGTTCAAGGACATTTCCGCTGGCTATAATCAACGAAACCGTGAAAAAAACAAGTCGTGACCCAGCACGACAATTATAAGATTAACCTTGACAGCTACCTTTCGAGCGAAAGCATCACCATTCACTTTTTGAGAAAGGCAAATTGCTCTGCAATATAATGATGGCAACAAAGAAGAGGAACTGAAAATGCCTTTCTCTTGAAATGAAGGCAAAATAAATTGAAGAGGTGGACAGAGGTGTAAAAAACAAGGTTCAAATCTGTAGGGACAATGCTTCCCTGACAAGCCCTATGTATAAATTTATATGAGTGCTTTCCCTTTGGCCTTGTCTATAACGGCACCTCGCTTAGAATAGCAGTTTTGCAGTGGGCCTGTGAATGCCGTTGTATCCAAGTTCCACTGTTTATATTAGCACAATAGAGGTTAAGTGATTTATCAGGCTTTGAATTAGGTGGACTCCACTGTACACCTATACTTATCTTCAGGCTGTACGACGGTCCAGTTTCATAATGGTTCTTCATTGTACATGTACAAGTGTAGATCATTTTAGCATTCTTCATTTTAGATCATTTTATATTTTGCATATCAAGGGGTGCCTGCACAAACACAGTAACTCGAAAATTTCCGAATTTTGTTTTTTTGGGTTTTTTTTGCTTATTCTGTTTCACCTTGCTAAGTATGACTATATGGCATGATCCAAATTCCATTATCAAGTTAATTGACCCAATTGTTGATGAGGATTTAAAGGTCGAAACAGAGATGACTTTCAAATCACTCTCCTGTAAAATTCACTAAACTGGCGATACGGCCTGCGCACTGGCACCCCTCAATATCATGTAATTGTAGTAAGTGCATTAAGTTTTGTTATGGTAGATATTAAACATGCATGAGAAGTTTATTAAACAAACTACATGTAATGGTGATTCATGTGTTAACCCATCTATTAGGTTTTATGCAACTGATTGCATCATTTTTGAAGATTGTTCTAAGATTCTTCCATTGACTCTTCATATCACAATGATGATGTGATAAATATTTCAAAATCTAAAGGTAAAATGCACAAAGTATTTTACAGGAATGAAGTTATTTAAGTGCTTTGTTTTTTCAAACTGTAACAACTGAAATGTGATACAATGATGTCTTCATGTTTTCCCGTCTTTTCAGTGTATAACTTTTACTATGAAAAATATGACAACATGGAACAACACCCGTCACAGGCGAGCTCAGCCTAAGAAGTCAGGGACATCATACAAGAAAGGATCACAAGCGAAAGGGAGTTCTCAGACTGCCAAGTCAGCCCCATGATTTTTTTAAAGTGCTCCTGCTTCATTTGGCCGTTTAAAGCATCTTTGTTTTAAAATGTGGAGTGATCTTTATTGGTGCGGTAACAAGTTTTTCATGTAATCTAAATTGAATTGTTGCCACAGCCTCCCAGGAGTGTATGGAAGTGTAGCAGAATATATGTAGTTGCTTTGCTAGAGCTTGATGAAATATTCAAATGTTATAAACCTGATGAGCGTAATTTTATTTATCCCATCCCTCCTCCTAACCAGTAATGTGCAACTTAGCAAGTGTCTTTTGTGATAATGTAGATTTCAAGATTTTTTTTGTATTCAAATGAGGAATATGACCATTGACAGTAATCCAGGTGCTGCATTTGGCACCAGTATTGTAACATATTTAACCCTCACCCTGCGCATTTGCCGCCCATGTTTCCCAAGCACTTACGCCGCATGGGCGGCAAAAGTCGGCATGGTCAAGCTGACCGCGCCACACGCAAGCCGTATTTCACGCATCGGGTCACTGACCTTTTTGAGAAGTAACCACCGTGTTATTGCTCACTGTATCTCTTCTAAATCAAAGGCATTGTGACATGGACATATTAACCAGTGAACCACTGGTCGAATCACAAAGACAGCTTTCAAAGGCTATCCCCACACTTTCAAAAGATGTAACATCGACATGCGAACTGTTGCTCAACAAATTTGCAATACAGTGGACCCCGTATAATTCGAAGTCGCCGGGGGAAATGGATTATACTTCGATTTATGAAAGTTCGGTTTACCTCTGGGCAGAGAAATAACCATTATTGTGCAGTCAGCCCCATACCATACGCAGGGCTGTCAGTGGATATTGATGCCAACCCCTGAACTTCGGCCTAGCAGAATGCTGTTCACGCAAGCGCGATCGACTTCTGTCCAATGCTGATGACTTCCTCTCAGGACATGAGTATGTAAAACCAAACAACTTCCCCGTTTGACTTGAAAAATTCTTGCTGTTTTGTAGATGAACGGGTTATTTTAAAATCCCTTGATTACAGTTCTGTTCACGATACAATGTACCTGGCTGTGGATGGATAGCAAAGAAACTGACATTTCAACGCGGATGACCGGACCTTTCTCAATCTCGGATTTTCGCGTATCGGCGGAACTCTGACAGCCCTGCATACGTGTAATTACATCCCTTTGCCTTACTTTTGAATAGTCATGTGATGCTTAGCGAGCATTACACAAGTGTGTATACCAGAATGGCTCTATGTGAGCATGGTGGGCATACTGTACGCTCAACTGTATGTAATTTATGTTCTACGGTATACTGTGTCTTGGCTGTAGATCTACCTGTTGTGGTTGCGTCAGCAATCGATGAATTCACTGGCCATAAATTAAAAATGCGAGCACCGTCTCGCGTACTGCATTGTTGGCTGATGTCATTGGGACAATCACACTGCGTGCAGGAATCCAGACCCGTACCACTGCCATCCTCCGCAGCATGTTTCTCGCTTGGTCGGGACCACAGACTAATAAATTAACATATTTATGGGACAGACACGAAAGAGGAAGGCTCAGCAGCCTACCCATTGCATCATTTTTGGCACCTCTACCCTCCCCCTCAATGACTGCGAAGATTGGAGTTGTTGAACAGGCCTATGGCAGCGTGTTTGTAGAAACTGGTTTTCACGGCCACGGGGCTGGAATGGAAATCAGAAGTGTCACCAACTTACATTGAGTTGATTGAGGATGAGAGCCCTCGATCAACTCTATTTATCAGAATTGGGGCAGTTCAAACTCGAATTAGCGGTAAATGTTTAATACAGTAGAACTCGGACTCAACGAACCAGTTCGGACATTTTTAAAAGTTCGTTGGAGCCAAAGACGTAGCCCCCCCCCGGGAAGTAACCAAACAAAGTCAAATTACTACATGGTTACCTCCCTTGTTTTTACCAAACTTCTGCAAGGACCCGTGTAGCAAAATCGTAGTGCAAGTTGCATGTGAAGTTGTTTATTTTTTTGGGGGAGGGGGGGGGGTTTTTTAAATAATTAATCTAGCCCATGCATGTTATTGTTAGTTACAGGGAACCATGCCGCCCCAGGTCCTCCTGGCTTGTGGCTTTCCACTGTTTCGGGTCTAAAAGTACTTTAGCTTAGGGGATTTCATATTTTTATTTCAACTCAATTGGGAAGGGTTGGGTGGGGAATGCGCTGGAAAAAGGAGTCAATTGTCATTTGTTTTTTTGTGACATTGACAAGCTCTTGGGACTGAATTTTCAATAGCCATTACTTGCTGCAATGCTTTGCTTGAGGATGCACTCTCTCCTTGCTGCATGACAAAAGCACGCACTTGTGCCAGAGCTTGGATAACAGCTTTGCTTGAAACTTGAGGGAGCACAGGCTCATCATCCTCATCATTGCCTTCAGTAGATAGCTGCACTGATGCAGCAATGTCTGTGAGTGACATTTTTTCCGCAGTTTGTACTCCTTCATCAATCTTGATGTAATCATCAATACTCATTGCCAGAGCTGGATCTGTGAGGGTGGCGAACAGACGAATCAAGTCACTGACATCGTTTGTATCTTGAGGGGGTGTTACATCCTCTGAGGTTGACGAAGCAGCCGGGTCTTGCTCACTTTCTTTTATAAATTAAATTTAAAGCCAGCGTGCTTAAAGCACTTTTGGATTGTTGTCTGGTCAACTTCATCCCAGGATGCGCGGGCCATGTACAGGGCATCAAGCAATGACATATTGAAGTGGGATTCAGTCCCTCCTGTCGCCTCGTAAGTTTGGATGTACTTTCGAAGCACCTGCTTGCGGTAAAAAGTCTTAAAACTTTTTATTATCCCTTGATCGCAAGGTTGCAGTCTGGACGTCGTGTTGGGTGGCAAGAAGAAAACTGTCATGGCTCGCAAATCAGTGAGCTTAGGATGAGCGCTGCTGTTATCTAAAATCAAAGCTACGCTGCGTCCTTGGAGAAGGAAGCGCCTGTCAAGCTTTCTCACCCACTCTTCAAATATCGGGCCCATCATCCAGGCTTTCTTATTGTACTTGTATGTAACAGGGAGAAAGCCAATGCCCTTGAAGCATCTTGGCTTCTGAAATTTTCAGATTGAAAGAAGCAGTTTTTCGCTCCCATCCATATTGGCTGCGCAAAGTATTGAAATCCTGTTTTTAGGTACTTTTTGTCCAGTGCAGGTTTCACCTTGAAATGCCAATGATCTGTTTGGCAGACATTTATAGAACAAGCCTGTCTCGTCTGCGTTAAATATGTCACAAGGCTGATAGTCTTTCAATATGGACTCTCGTTGCTTGTCCCAATCTGATGTGTCGATGTTATTTGCAGATGCGGCTTCTCCACTTACAACTTTGAACACGATCCCGTGTCTCACTTTAAATCTATTTGATCTAGCCATCCGGTACTAATTGGCTGATCTGCATGTCCGAGAACACGGGCCAGTTCCTCTGCTTTCTCTAACAAAATTGGTCCAGACAGGGGCATGTTGTCACCCCTAGCCTGTTTGAACCAGATGAGTAATGCTTCATCAACATTATCAAGTGGTGATGTGCGCAATCGCTTCTGCTTTGAAGTTCTTTGTGCAATCGCTGTTCGGATCTTCTCTTTATCTTTCAAGAAAGTAGATAGTGAACTTTTTGGAATGCCATATTCTCTGCAGATGTCAGCCTTGGTTCTGTGTCCCCTTTCGACTTCCTCGATAATTTTTAATTTAGTCTCAAATGAGAGACATTTTCTCTTGATACCAGTGACTGGACTTGAAGATGCCATGTCTTTACAAAGTGAAAATTGTGATTCGCAAGTTTGTACTTTATGTAAAACTGTATAAAAGTCTGAGATGCTTTCATTAGCAGTGTCCTTCAGTGTATGAAATAAGATCTAGATCTAGCTACAATCTTCTCACTCGCAGTGTGTTAATTCTACACAAGCCAATCCCCCCTCTATCCACAACCTTTCCTCTGCCCCCGCATTGCTTGTCTATAGGCCTGCAACCACTCTTCACCCTTCCCACCCACTATCCAAGTTCCTGCGGCTTTGTCTCTTTGATCCAGCATGGTGTTCTCCCACACGTCGGCTGTTCGTGGGCTGCCACCCATTCCCCCTTCCAGCTCTTTGTTCATAATTTTCTCCCTGTATGTCCACACCTTCGCCACATGGCATAATATAGCCTACGGTACACTTGTCAGCCAACAGAGACCTTTTGAATTTCAAATTTCAACTAGATTTCTAGGTAGACAAGCAATTTATTGTGAGCTTGCCGACACTTCTGGTTCGTTGGAACCGAGGGTGGGTCTGAGATTAGTTCGTTCGATAAAAGATATTTAATAAAGTCAGTGAAGGAAAAAAAACGGGGATTTTTCTGTTTGTTGAATGCAAGGTGTTCTTTGAGTCCGAGTTCGTTGGATGCGAGTTCTACTGTAGAGATAAAGAAGGAAAAAAAACCTCATTTCAAAATCACCTCTATTTAACAGAAACTCGAATTACCAAAGTTCGGTTTACTTGGGCTCCACTGTATTATCTCATTTTCTTACAAGCTGACCATCGTCTGGGGTTGTCTGTATCTAAGAACCAATCAGAAACAAGCTCTGAAATAATCTTTGCCCCAAATGCCCACATTGGTTTATTAGTACAGTCGAAACCTGATATAACAAGGATTGTGGGACCAGAGCAAAATCCCTGTTATATCAGACTTCCAAGGGAAATAAGCAAAAATGGCATAATCCTGCCATTTTTAAATCATGGGTATTTCCGTTCTTGCGCAAAACTTCCCTGTGAATAGGCAGTCACAATCTAAATATTCTAAAATATCTTCTCTTTGTGTTATGATGATCGTATGAATGGATCCATACCTTCTATGGAATCTCAAATTTCCGACAAATCACGGCCAGCAATGCAGTCTTTTTGTCAATTTCTTGAATTATTTCCAATTTCTTCTCAATGGAAAGGCATTTCCTTTTTCGCTTGTCATTTGATGCCATATTATATTGGTCTAGAGCTTTTTGTCTCACGACGCGGTCTCAACAAAATGATATTTCACGTGTGATTTCAACACTAGGTGTGTAGTGAAAATGATATTTCACGTGTGATTTCAACACTAGGTGTGTAGTGTGTGGCTGAGAAGGACTTTTTGTTTTAACTTTTAGAGCTTGACACAAACCTGACTGGCCTCTTCGTTTTAATTGGTTGTCTTGACACTGGCCTTGCCTCGCGTCCTCTCTGTCTCTCCCTCTCTTCTTTTGACTGCCACCAAAAATTGTAGAAATAATCACCGGCATCACTCGCGTGATCTTGTAAGGTTTTATTAGTTAGATCTACCGAACTGCGTTCGCTGTTTGCCTACGTGACGGCTCGGAGTCAGATTCTTGCTCTCGGTATCCCTGTTATAACAGATCTGGCTCTTGTAGGTCCCTATTATTGCAGATGTATTTTACTAAAGATAAAGGGAGAAAAAACGGGAATTCAAAAACTCCGTTATACCCTGATTCCTGTTATAAATGGTTTCGACTGTATGTGTTAATCAGGATGAAACCATTTGTGTAGGGCTTCGGAGGGCGTGGCTAGTTATCATGCTTCGTTCTCACGAAAACTACAGCTGTCAGTTTGGAATCATAAGTCAGATCATTGGTTAGAGACTGACAGACTAAGGTTTTGCTGGTTAATTCATTATCAAGCATGATAAGGCATAGCAGCGAATATTTTCATACTGATCAATAAAAACTAAACCAGGTGGACAGCATGTGTGGTCATCACACAGCAGCAAGGGTCAGTGACCCCAGATTATAAGATTCTCCCTGAGGAAGGCCACTGACCGGAGAGTGGGCTTTACGGGTGGCACGCGGGGTGAGAGTTAATCTAAGGTTTTCATGAGACGTTTAGAATTTTGCTGTTAAAGCCGAGATGCCACTAAAACTGAAGTCATTAGAATGGAGGGATACCCGAGACCCACTATACCAAGACGGTGCAATCGATCGTTAAATACAAAGGCGAAGAGTTCTGCCGCGTGTGTTGTCTGCTAGACTGACCCAGCGCGTATGATGTGCCCAGTCATGCATCGCTTAGTAAAGATTTAATGGTGGCATGAATTAAGTAAACAGTGATATTTTCTTTATGTCCCATTGGATGAGATGAGATTAATAGACTACCAAGTCTACCAAGAACTGTACAATAGAGCATCTATTCAAAGAGTTAATTTACTGATTAAAGCAAATAAATGAGTATAAACTGTAAACTTTGAATGGAGTTCCTACATACATAAAACCAAAGGGGAACTGTACCGGTACATCTTCTAATCTTATGAAAAAGTGTGGGGATAACCAGGGTAGCAGAACAAGAGGAATGAAGTAGGAAAAGAGACCAGGTGGGCCATTATTTAAATGATTAAAGCAAATAAATGGGTATAAAACACAAACTTTGAATGAAGTTCTCACATACATCTTCTAATTTTATGAAAAAGTGTAGAGATAACCAGGGTAGCAGAAAAAGGGTAATGAAGTAGGAATAATGACCAGATGGGTGATTAAAAAAATCAACAAAAACCAGCCGCAGTATTCTGATGATAATGAACGTTGAAAAAGTGTTACTCATGTTACAGTTTCTTCAGTTTTCCAACCTTCTTCCCTGAAATTTTCTGTTTTGGGGCACTATTTCTGATTGAATTTCTATTGCTTGAGGATTAATAAGGAAAAAGGAAAGAAAGAAAGAAAGAAACAACACCAACAACAAAACACTTCCTTTAAAAGAAATTCGGGATGATCAAGTGGAAAAGTTCATTCACATAATTATTGATTGTACGTATGGGATTCCTTAGCTTTGAGAAAGTTTATCGGTATTTGATCGATGGCATTTTACGGCTTCCTCAAACAAACAAAAAAACGATGCCGTTATACCGAAAGTTGAATTAGCAATTAAGAGTTTTATGCCCCTCCCTCTTCGCAAACACAAACATACAGCTGATGATCTCCATAGCACACATGCACACTATTGGGACTGTATGAGGAGTGCAAAGGTGTATGTCTGAAGTCCAATTTACTATAATAGACAAACTTCAAGTCGGCAAACAGCCTTGCAAAGTGTTAATTTTGATTCTTCACAAAGGAGCACTGGTCTCCTCAATTAACACGTAGGACGAACCGCGTGCCTGTGTTTACGATTGTACGCGCCGGACTATTTTTAGAAACTCTGGCTCGGCAGACGGAAGTGCTTGAATTGCACCGTCTTGGTATAGTGGGTCTTGGGGGATACAATGCATCTCAATATGGATTGCATCCATTCTTATTTATCAGGAGTGTCAAGTTCATGTTCCCATAATTTATAAATTTAAGTTTGTGAATGTTTGTGTGACAATTTAATTCCTCACATTATTCGTAAGGATTGGATTGAGCAGTTTTCCAACAGACAAGGCCACTAGTGTCAAAGTTTGAACATTATATTATCAGCATCCATGCAACTTCTCTGCCACTGTAGGGCTTTACCCAATACATTTTTTTTTTCCATCAAAAACTCGTTTGACGATTTGCATAATTTCTATCTGACATTTTAGTGGTTTTTTTACTGCTCCACGAGGTTGGATGAACACTCATGCAATTAATGGCGAGGAGTTTGTTGCAATAAAGTTGTTGTGGATTATGTTTAAATGTAATATAAATTGTTTCTTCCATATTTATTGCTGTCATGTCATGTTTGTACTAATTCGTCAATTTTTTCGTTTTGTTTGTATGTGCAGCAATAGCACCCTTTCAGATCCCGTTCTTCCTGCCTCTTCACACTCAAATTTTCACCAAAAGTATGTGCTCTCTAAAACACAATCATTCATGCTTGTGTCGCCAAAACAAAGGCACCCACACACACAAAAATTCTTTTACATTGTTTTAATTGAAATATTCCTTAGACAGTCTCAAGTACTGGTGGCTCATATCCGTCCACTCGGTCCACTTTCTCTCCCCCTTCTCCTGCTGATTTTGTGGTCGTGGTGGTAGTTGAACCTTCTCCATGAAGTTCCATCAATTTGCCAACTGAAAAAAAAAAATAAAATAAAATCAGCATGCAATATATGGGGACAAACAAAAGGAGAAAACAACCTACAGTTAATGATTTATTATTCATGATAGTGAACCATGATTACAATATTATCTATGTAAAAGGTTGCAGAGAAACTGGAAATTGCCTAAAACTGAAAGTGGACAGACAAGGCACCTGCAATTTAAACTATCCTGTAAATCGCCATCCTTGCCAAGAATGGTTTGTAACTGAACAAGGAAAGTTAAAAAAAAAAAAATTTTAAAGTGACGAAGACAGAGGAGAGATGGAAAAAGTGTGTGTGTGTCTGTCTTGTCTCGTGTATACATCTGAATTAGAAATTCCTGTAAAGACTGCACATATCACACATACAACAAAGACAGAAAGCCTATGCCTCCCAGATCTATTTTATGCCCTGCTGTCTTATTTCCCGCCCATGCATTGTAAGAGCAACATACGTCACCATTATTATGTTTTGTTTTTATGTCTTATCTACATTATCTGTTCCAAGTGGCATGGACTCGCTGTGGTTGTGATGGAGAAAAGATACTATCGCAATCCACAAATGATCAAAAGGCAAATAAATTTTTCAGGCGCATTTGTTTTTAAAAATAAGCATGCGTGAAAAATGGCAGCATCGTCCAGAACTAGACAAGTCAAATTTTGCAAGAGTTATGGCCCCTTTCAGAAAGCCATTCGTGTAAGGCGTGGTGCAAGTGTTCAGTTAAAATTATTATGTCCCATCTATGTCTATTGGATAAAGACAGGACACAGAGCACGTTCTAAATGAACACTTACACCACACCTTATGCTAATTTTCAATGACTATCTGAAAGGGGCCATAACTCTTGCAAAATTTCACTTACCCAGTTTCGGAAAAACGCTCTTCAATTTGAAAGTGGGGTATAAAATAGCTCACCATCAAATTTGGGCTTCTTGAGGACCTTCACCTTGTGGATGAGGACATCATGGAGAGGGTAGATTCCCTGACAGGTTTTCTCAATGTCTTTCCCAATGCTGTCAGGAATCCTGCAAAATTAAAGAGAAAAAATAAACAACCATAATGCATGCCCAGATCCAATAATTTGCCATGTTTATAACATTTTCCAAGAAATTGGGAATTTCAGTTTGTTGTGGATGAATTTGAAAAACTTTTTCCTCAAGAAAATGATTTAACATGTATTTATTTTGTTCGATGCAAGCTTTCATTATCTCTTGAAGTATGCTTGTCACTGGCTGTGATCCTAATACCTTCAGCATGTTTTCCTTTGCCATATTACTCCAGATTTTTTCCCCCTTGTTTCTGTCTAGGCCAAAAAGGTATTCACCTTTTCCAGCAAGTTCGTGATCAAATAAGCCGAAAAATTCAACGCACCATCGTTTTTTCCTTTTATTATAAGAATTGCAATTTTATGCAAGACTGCTCCCTTACATTGACTAATGCATAAAATAAGTAGGCAACAGCTGAACCAAAATCGTTAAAACAAAGGAAAACAGAAATCTCCCATTTTCCCCCTCATCTTGGTTAACCCCTTCGTGACGCAAGGTAATATTGTGATGCACCGCGCACCATTTTACCCCATTAGATTCCCAGGGATGCAGGAGATTTAGGAAAAAAATTAGGTGTCTCAGTTTTTTATCTGTTCTGTGTTTGGATGTGATCAAAACTATGCATGTATATCATATATTTCTAAGCAACTAGGTTTAGATCTTCCAGGGCTAGATCTAGATCTAGTCTCATCACTGCTGACACTAACACTTCACTGTCTAGATCTAGATCTGAGTCAATGCTATTGTTGGCTCTTGGGAGCTCATATTCACTCCCGGAGTCTTTATAGTAGGCCTCATCATTATTTGCATCATCCAATAACATGCTTAGCACATCTTCCCATTGATAAGCGGGTCTTTTCACCCGTTTTTGTGAAGATCCCGACGATGTGTACTGGTGTTTTATTTTAGGAGGACGATGTGGAAGGCTCCGTGCTGGTTTATATCCGGTTTTAGACTCACCGACATTTTTCAAAATAAATGAATTCTACCTGTGTGAAATCGATACCACTGAATTCGAATCTGCCATCAGTTTTTATGTGGCAACGCTCCTACGTTTAGTATGACGAATAGAAAATATGACGAGCGCTCGTCATTGTAGTCCTCCCGACTGCAGAAAGCATGACGAGCATCGCTCGTCACAATGGCATCTTGGCAGTGACGTTGCCTAAGGAAAAATGACGAGCCATGCTCGTCATATGGGTCATGAAGGGGTTAACATTAGCTAAATTGACATAACCTACTGGCAAACCCAGAAGAAAATTGGTGGTTTTTCAATGGCCAAACAATTTGCAGTGCAAGATTTGCAACTCACATCTCTTAACTTGGAGAATTAATCCAGATTCGGCAGCATGACCAGGCTGTCTCCCCAAACCTGAGCTCCAGCCTCCTTCTCAGAGCAAAATTAGCTACAATGTGTTTAGCCTCTTTTGCCTATTCCCTTACATTCTGTTTTCTTCGATACTGATTTGGGCTACCTCTCTTGAAACTGGCATTTTGCAAGCCTCACATCGCTAACCCCAAAACAAACCGATGCTCCTGTGGATTTCACTTTAGCCATTGTTTACAGTATTTCTAAATTGCTTGTTGCAAGCATGACTGCAGTTTGATACACATATTAAAAACAAGACACTGGCACCGGCAGTGATCTTCGTGGATGTGGAGGGTAACAAGACAATAACAAATAGTTTACTAAACTTTTAAGAATCAAAATCACAAATCGCGTTTCTTACGTATAAGGCAAGAGGCCAAACTATATATTTTGAAATAAAAAATAACATTTTTGACTACTTACAGTTTGTTAACAACTTCTTTCATGTCATTGCTAGAGACCTCACGAGTGACAATCTCCACCATCTTCTTGCGGATAGCCTTAACCTGTGAACACACCAAAGGCAACATGACAACTTATAACTGACAAAATATCATCAAAAAAGGAAAAACTGCAGGGTTACAGCAGGGCTTAGAACAAGGATAAACTAAGGCAAAAGATTTTAAAAAGCAGGCCATTCATATCTGGGAACTTGTGGCAATTGTTAGGATATATTTTAAAGTTTTTATTTCTGTCTTTCTTTTCTTTTGCCTGAAAATCTATTAATGAAACAAAGCTTAATTTCTTTTTTTCCTTAATACTTTTGAGGTTTGTTCTAGCTTTATTGTTTCTAACTTTTGCGATACACAACTTCCCACCACCAAATTTGATCTTTGGTAACTCTTAATACCAATGTTGTCGGATTTCCACCGTATCTTGTTCCAACAAATGTGAGGCACCCCAGCAAAACCAGTCATGATGCAAAAATTTCACAATTAGCGTTATTTGCACCACCATGTAGCAGAGGTTTTGCAGAGCATTTTGCTGTTTATATTTCTAAAATATCTTCCTTAGAACCAAAGTTATGACATTTTAAAAGTACAAACCACATGGATGTTACAAAATGAGAAAATAGCAACACATTTATTTTCATACATTTTGAGGTGTTTTTCTCACCAGGAAAGTAAATAATGCCATTAATTTAACTGAGTTTATAACCATCATAATACTGAGTAGAAATAAACTTTTCAAGCAATCCGGCATCTTTTTCTGCCCAGAGTCAAAATAGATGTTAAGCTAGATCTAGATCCAGATCTATCTCTCTGTCCGCCACCTTGTAGATAGCAACCGCAATTTTTTGTACATATTAATAAAAATAAAATTCTTCTGCACTTAATATATATATCAAAAGAAAGTTTTCCTACAAAAAGCAAAAGTTATTTTGTCAGCTAAAAGATTTACATGTAGAACTGCAGTTAAATGGGAAAACTGATGTAAGGTTGACCTTTTCTAGCAGACAATGTTCTTTTGTTTATGGAGATGCACAACTCTTATAAAAGACAACAGAGCCAAGGTATTCATGCATACACTAGCTACTCGTGAAAAGATGTAGATTTTCCCTTACCATTGCTACATGGTGTGAAAGGGTGGGAAAATATGAGAGCACGTCCAAAAAAGGACGAAGTTGTTGAGCATGATAAGGGAAAAATTACGCAATGTCAACAACTTTGATCCACATTTAAAATGTAAAATTAAAATATTTATAAGTTTTATTACATGCTAAAACTTACACATAAGATGTAGGAATGGATGTCAGAATTCAGGTTCTGACCTTGGCTAAATTTAGACCTAGAATCACCCACATGACCTTTGGAGCTGATTATTCAATAGGAAGATTTTTGCAACCTGACAGGCTTTCTCAGGCTGCCTCACATATTGTATGCCATACCCTGCTGGTAAGATTAAGAATGCAGACCTCCCAACTAGTATGAGCAGGATGTGGGGAGATTTGATTAAAAAAGTGGGGAGAGTTCACAAAAACTGGGGTGATTACCGCAACTTCTTTGAAACTCGACACATAAAGAAAAAAACGACTGTATGAAATTTTAAAAATAAACGTGTCCAGGGTTCACAGACCTGCCACAATCCAAATCAGAAAATCAGTATGATCAGACGCAAAAATCAGTATTTGAGACCAAAAAAGCAGTATATCATTGAAACATGTACATCTAGATCCAAGAAAATTAAGTAGGCCTAGGTAAGTTCGAATGATCTAAAAAGACGGCGAACAAAAGTTTCTAGATGATCTATGGATCGCGCCACACTTTTTAAAGTCTTGAATCCTCGATCTCTAGATCTAGATCTAACTCTAAAATCACTGAATCAGGTCTTGGTATGAGTACAATTAAGCTGAATAGAATCTAGATAAATTAAAACTAAATTTCACAAACATATCAGGCAATGTTGGAAAAAAAACGTGTAGATCTAAAAGATGATGATAATTATGATGATCAGCAAATCTGAAAGAATCTGATTGAAAGCGCAAAATTTGTGTAGGCTAGCCTAGTCTCGACCAAGGGAACAAACTCTCAGCGAGTAAGCAAAGTATTAATTTTGAAGTATGTTCGATACTGTAGGTCGCAGCACACAAAAACCACTGTAACCATGAAAGTGCTTGCCAGCCTCGGCAATAGTTGTATACGCAAAACGAAAAACAAGTACTTGATAACGATGCAAACTTGTCAGTGACAGAAATGCATGCTGGGTTTTTCTGACGTCAGCAAACCAACCGTGAAAGAGAAAAATTTGCACATATTTCCCCGAGTGGTCCAGGTCGGATCGGGGGAAAAATCGGTAAATTTTTATTAAAATCGGAAAATCGGTAATACGGCAATTCCCCCCCCCCCCCCCCCAAAAATCGGTAAAATACTGATTGAATCGGTATAAACGGCAGGTCTGGGTTCATACTAAATCTTGAAAACTAATTTTAAGGACTTCATAAGGACTCACAGTAAACAAATTAAGGACCTGTGTGCCTCTGACCAAGAAATATCACAACTATACAAGTGGTGTGCAGCACTCATCGAAACGGAATGTTTCTGTATCCAGAGTTCAAACATAGTAAATTCACCCTGAAAAGTTCAGTTTTTTCAAGGTACCAATTATCTAGTGTGTAACTGGGAGATTTGAATCGCAAATGTTTCAACCGAAACACAAATTTAACTCTTTACCACACATTCTGGGCAGTATTCCACGGTTGGACCAAGCTATACATGAGCCACCATTTTGTTCCCTCAATAGACAACCAAAAAAGTATGAAATTGTGTGAAAATGAATGTAGATTCAAAATATGAAGGTTTGAATGTACAACAGTGAATTGTATTTACAAAAATTGTGTTTCGCAAACACTGGACTGGAATTGAACATGAATTTCATGAGCCGCATTTTGCGGCTCGCGGTAGGAATTGGGACTTCGCTTGAGCTGCAAAATGCGGCTCGCGGTAGGGAAAGAGTTAAGGACTTTTTGAGTATTTATTTTTTCTTTTAAGAAAATTAAGGTCTCAAAGGACTTTTAAGGACCTGTGTGAACCCTGGTGTCGCATACAAACCCCCCCCCCCTCCCACAGTGCCGAAAATAAGGATAAGATGGCTACTCTCAAAATTGCCAGCCCCAAGTTTGCAAGACTTCAGTAAATATAATTATGTAAAACATTTTCCACATGGCTGAATAAAACCTGGGGACAATTTTCACGCTGAATCTAAGCAGTCTGGTCAGTCCAACCAAGTAATTTAACTTTTAAATTTTTTTTCCCCTAATGATACTACTACTGCATACATAATAATGCTCAGGAGGACCAACAGTAGTCCTATCTGGCCATCACTTGCCTCCACAAGTGCCATCTATAATTATAAGCTTTCTTTCAATATTCCGAAAAAAAAATACCCTTTTTTTTTTAAAATAAAAATATGCACCATGGTCTCCAACAGGGCAATAGACCTCTGACCCAGGTAAGCAGATGGTTTCCATCCCACCTTCATTCCCCCACAATTAGGCCACACTTCATGAAACATCTCTGGTGGACATCAAAGCCAGTAGACCAACACTTTCCTAGATATGCCGGTGCCGACCAGTCTCCAAACTGTTCTCCCAGAAAAAAACTGAATACATGTGCATTGTGGCCTGCCGGTCCCCTCCATGTTAGTTCCTACCCAACTCTCCCTACCCCCAACCGAGTGGGCACTATCCCACGCTCCTTGAAGAAAATTTTTTAATACATACACTGTATCAGCCAAGCGGCACTATGGAAACACACAATCCATAATGTGATCGGCAAAACTTGACTTAATTTTTTTTTTCTTTCCCCTTTTCCCGGAAACGACTCTGCAAAACGGGGAGACTTGGGAGGTCTGAGAATGATTTCTACATTCTATTACAATGTGAACATCTGCATTCAAAATTATGTGGACTGCTTTCTGATGTGTAAAAAGAAGTTTCGGAGTGGATATCGCCAGCTGTTTTTGAGTCTCAAAGAAGGATTTGACAGGAGCAAGATTAGAGCTCAAGGAACAAGTAACAAATCGTCATTATGCTGCAAGACTCCTGTAACTAACATTTTTGGCCAAAATCACTTTTTTCGTTCCTTGGGTCTGAAAATCAATGGCGCACCATGTGTCAAAAGCCCGTGGCTCAATTCCTATACATAATGATATTGCAATAATCAAGTCCATTGTCTTTAGAATTTGCTGGCGGCAATAAGCCAAAGAAAATCAGTTTTTTGGCTCTCCTGTAAAATTTCCGAAATGTTAGTTACGGGAGTCTTGCAGCATAATGACCAAATGTGGAGTGGTGATGCTTAAAAACAAAAGCAAATACAATTCAACTTCACATCATCTGTTGCCACTATTTTACAATATATGAATCTGCTAACATTCTCACAAACTGCCCTACTGGTCTAATCTAACACTCGTCAAAACAAGTGGCATCCTACATCAATAAGACTTAAGAGAAGACATAAAAAGCAATTTTTGCAAAGTCTGCAAATTAGATTTAACACCTTGATTCCATACCATTTTTTACCTTGCAAAGGAGCATTCTAAATTGATTGACGAGAAATGCAGGGGAGTTAAGTAATCTGCCATGCAAAGGCAGGGCAACGTACATAAATGCCCTCTTATCTTTTATCAGTTATGTCGCTCAGCCTTTCTACAGCAGTAATTCTGATCCTCCGAAACATACAACATAATGTTTTGCTCTCATGCAATGAAAAGATGTTGCCAAAGGTTTAAAAGAATTGGATAAATGTGTATAAAAAAGTTGTTTCTTTTCTCTTCTCAGCCTCAGGGCATAATTCTAATGAAACAAACTAGGGCTGGTGTGAGCCAACATCTGTTCTCAACATTCTCTCTGCAAACATCGAGCATATATTAGCATAAAAGACAGAAAGTGTGCTCATCCTACCTGGGCATGTTGGGCATAGCAAGTTTTCTTGACCTGATTGTTCCTCTTCTTGGTAAAGCCAATGACAAACACTCTGAGCAGGTAGCCATCAGTTGTTTTCACATCAACATTGGCCTCAATCAGGGTCTAACAATAAGAAGTAACATTTACTATATTATGCATAGAATTTAAATCTAACATTGCATTGATCAGACAGGTAAAACACTGCACTTGAAACATTTTAGTCAAAAAGAAATACGATTATGCAACCAATTTTCTCCAACGTTCATTTAAACATTATAAGACATTTCATTCTTGGAGATGGACCTGACATTTGGTAAATCACATAAAATACAGGCGAAGGTCTCATTTCCAAAGTCTCCTGTTCTTCCGTGAAACCACTGGTACAAAACTATTCAGGTCAGTCAACTTCTATCTGTCACTATAACAGCATATTTTACATAAAATCTTTGGTGCAGAGCAACATTTAAATAAGTTGTTTGATTTCCCCAACTGTTCAAAGGTACTGTACTGATATTGCCAGAATGATGTAGCACCATGAAATCAAGTCTAGGTGAGGTCGCATATTACTAATAACCTGTCTCTATGTGTCTAGAGACTTCAGTTAGCCGCCGTCTGACACCTTTTTTTTTACTGCTGTCCCCTGCCTAGTGCACCAATAACAGAAACATCCAAAAGTGTCTACATCAAATGATTGCTTTCGTGGTGCCGCAAGACATACATTACAGCTACTGTAAGTACTAACTTATATGTTCCACCCAAGATCATTACTGTGAAAATTGTGTTTTATCAGTGAACCCTTGGTGAACAATGAACGAAAGTGTACATGTCTGGCTATTTTCCTTCAAAATGTCCAGTAAAATTAACCCATTCAGCTCACACCTGTCTAATGCGACTCGATGCAACCATGCTTGTGTCAGCCTAATGCCCCCGAATGCGTCTCCCATCAATGTGCTATTTACACGTATAAAGTCTCTTAGCAACCTGATCTCGTTGACGGCCTCAATTCAACTCATAGACATGTCAAAATTGGGCAAAAAGAAAAAGTTGTATGTAGCAAAGCCCTGCGTAAGAAGTAATACCCAAACGATACAAGGCAAACTAAAACAGAAGACAGAAAATGTTCAATATTTCGGCTGTCGCCTTTGTCAACCAAAAAAAAAAAAAAAAATGAAACAGAGAAAACAAAATATTACAATAGGAAATGTATAGAATCGAAACAATTTGTGTACTGAAGTGCGAGTTCTTGCTTGGTTAGCAGCACAAAAGCATGTCCGTCTGCCAATGTATGGCATTTTGACATTGCTTATAGCCCTGCTGCGACCCCACAGTTTTTCTGTGGTTTTTATCATACTTCGTCAACTCGTAGACATGTAAATCTTTCTGAAAGGGCATTCATTTATCTACCTTTTCATCAACACCGGATAAATGGGAAGCCCCTAGGCATTGGGCTTATATTTTTTCATCACCTAGGCGGGAAAGCGTTAAAGTAGAATAAGATTGCCCTAATCCTATGAAAATGAATTATATTGGGTCATAGTGTTCTACCTGCCACTTCTTGACCATGGAACACAGTTTGTCTCTTGTGAGGGACATGCCATGGAAATTCGTCAGGACATTACGACCTTGAACTTCCTCAGCAATCAACTTGAACTTGCGGAAAGTAACTTCATCATTCTGAAGATCAGCAAGAGAGACCTCAAAGACACGTCCCTTCAGGTTGTCACTAGCAATTTCTGAGGAAAAAGAAGGGCATCTCTATCATCTGTCCCATCTTAATGGTTCACATCCTACAACACAGTCCATTGCAAATATGATCACACTCAACATATGGCCACCAAAAAGCAGATGCAAAGTCATACAGAACAAAAATAGAAGAACAGAAGGACCATGTCAATCTAAGCTTCAGTCTGTTTAACTGTTTCATATCCACCAAACGCACTTTAACCTCGCAAAGCAAATAAGAATGAAAGTAACTGATCATGAAACGCTTTTTTTAAAACCTACTTTTCATGCATCAGAATACACAATAAATAAACCAAGCAAAACATTGTATATTTATCCAGTTATTTTCTTGATTCTTCCTGAACCTTAGGCATCTGCCATCCCAATTTTTTCCCCCAGAAATTAGACTAAACACTATGTTATAAGTATAAATGACTTTATCTTGAAGTGTTCAAGAAGCTCACGGAATTGAGGGATCAAATATGTCCTGTATCATATGATAATGCAATTAAAAAATGTCAAGTGTCACCTCAAAGGTAGATTTACAAAACTTCCATAAACTTTTACGTCATAGGTTCCTGCACTGTCAATTTTAGTTCACCTCACACTGTCACAGATATTTCTGGGTTTCCAGCTAGTCAAATGCAATATTGTGGGCATCTTGATAACGCGCCATCAATATCTTATGATTATTGCTGGGCAACGACTTGCCTTTGATCAGACCTGTTTACCCTAAGTTATGCACAATAGGGAGACGGCTGCTAAAAAATAGGGAGATTTCATTAAAAAGAGGGAGATGCTAGACATGTGCACCATCTGCCTCCATGGCTCACGTTGATATCTTTCTTGCAGAACGTGCAAAACGCGTGCGACTTTGATTTTGAAGATTGGCGAAATGCCGGGTAATCTGACTTCCATTCGGCCTTCCATTTTGCGGAGTACTTTACTCTCTTTCTGCTTCCAACGTTCGTCGACTTTCTTTTGTCATCCTCTGTGTCGGATTCGGAGTCGGTTCCACGATTCTTTCTTTTTCTGATTGACGCCATAATTCGGTAAACCGGAAGCAGGCCTAGATCTGAATAGTTTGGGCAGAGTTACTTCCCTTCCACAGCAACCAGTTTGTTTATGAAGCACCGATCGTAAGGTACTGTCGGATCACCACCTGAGCGGCGTGCAGCTCGTGGAATAGTGCGACTGCGCACCACTCAGGCAGCGTGCAGTGTTCTAAAGGTTCTAATTTCATTTTCGGGAGATCGGTGAAAAAAAATATCGGGAGATTTATGATGCTAGCGGGAGATCGGGAGATGGGGTCTAAAATCGGGAGTCTCCCGCTCAAATCGGGAGGGTAAACAGGTCTGTTTGATCTATCTGAATATTTGAACCATCCAGTGAAAAATATCTGGATATCCAGATCACGATCCAGATTTTAGACGTGTTAAAAAATCGGATTGCCATCTTTCTTTATTGTTAGGCCAGAGAGACATTGTTACATTCGTAATGAGCCCTTGGTGTGGATTTCTAATGCAAGTCCGAAGCAGTGGGCCCCTTGTCTCCAGATAACTGGACTGACCAGTTTAACTGGATATTCAAATTCTAATCCGGGCTGCTGCCCAGCACTACTTGTGATGTCTTACCCCTCACCCTGTGATGAGCGTACCAATACGGCATCGACATTCCATGGATTCACTCTGCAAAGGCGTAGCAATATGGCATGGTCAAGCTGACAGCGCAGTGCGCAAGCCGTATTTTCACATGTCGGGTCCCTGACCTCTTTGAGACGTAACTATTGTTTTATTGCTCACTGTATCTCTTCTAAATCAAAGGCATTGTGACAAGGACATATTAACCAGTAAACCACTGGTCAGAATCACAAAGACTAAGTTTTCAAAGGCTCTCCTTACACTTACAGTATCAAAAGATGTCACATCGAATTTCGAATGCAAACTGTTGCTCAACGAATTTGCAATATATATATTATCTCATTTTCCCACAAGCTGACCACCATCTAGAGTGTCTGTATCTAAGAACCACTCATAAACAAGCTCTGAAATGATCTTGCCCCAAGTGCCCACACTGGTTTATTAGAATGTGTCAATCAGGATGAAACTATTTGTTTAGGGCTAGTTATCATGCGGTGTTCTCACAAAAACTACAGCTGTCAGTTTGGTATCATAAGCAGGGATGGAACCAGGCCACGAAAAAATTTTCTGAACTTTCTCCGGCAAAGCACTTGTCACATGCTTTTGTAAAAGAGGACTCAACAATACATAAAATAAAGGCATGTCAATACCATCAGGAATCTGTCCTAGCAATATGATAAGTATAAATGATATGAAATGCTATCTTCATCCCGTGTTATTTCTCACTTGTCTCTTACGACCACACTATCTTAGATCTAGATGGGTTACATTGCAAGTTTACATGCTAACCAAAACATATAGCTCATTTATATTACCAGTGACTTTATCCAAATATTTGGTGAACTAATCCCTACCCAATGCAAGGTAGATCTAATTTTGATAATCCCCCCCACTTTTTTTTTGTTTTGGTAACATACTAACAAACAAGCTCTATTTCAAGTCTAATATTCTAACTAACACAGCCGATAATCTTTAACCTACCAAGCCACAATTCATCCTGAATGAAACACTAAAAAGAAAGGTACGAATGGTAGATTTTTTTTGTTTTGGTAACATACTAACAAACAAGCTCTATTTCAAGTCTAATATTCTAACTAACACAGCCGATAATCTTTAACCTACCAAGCCACAATTCATCCTGAATGAAACACTAAAAAGAAAGGTACGAATGGTAGATTTTTTTTGTTTTGGTAACATACTAACAAACAAGCTCTATTTCAAGTCTAATATTCTAACTAACACAGCCGATAATCTTTAACCTACCAAGCCACAATTCATCCTGAATGAAACACTAAAAAGAAAGGTACGAATGGTAGATTTTTTTTGTTTTGGTAACATACTAACAAACAAGCTCTATTTCAAGTCTAATATTCTAACTAACACAGCCGATAATCTTTAACCTACCAAGCCACAATTCATCCTGAATGAAACACTAAAAAGAAAGGTACGAATGGTAGATTTTTTTTGTTTTGGTAACATACTAACAAACAAGCTCTATTTCAAGTCTAATATTCTAACTAACACAGCCGATAATCTTTAACCTACCAAGCCACAATTCATCCTGAATGAAACACTAAAAAGAAAGGTACGAATGGTAGATTTTTTTTGTTTTGGTAACATACTAACAAACAAGCTCTATTTCAAGTCTAATATTCTAACTAAAACAGCCGATAATCTTTAACCTACCAAGCCACAATTCATCCTGAATGAAACACTAAAAAGAAAGGTACGAATGGTAGATGTGGTATTTTTCTTTTTCTAGGTCTCAGCTACATTTTGAAAAACTTGACTCTCCTCTGACATTACAATTTACACCATGCTGACAAAGTGTCTTTGTGCCAGGTTCTAGATTAAGTGTAGGCCTAGGTCTAGAGGCTGGTTCTAGACTTTTATTTGAACGATTCCTTGAAAATTAAAGACTACTACATGTATTACTTGCCTTGAAAATTGAAGACTACTATTTAGACTATTACTATCACTGACACGTCACTACCTTGAAATACCATCTCACAGGCTTCACCGGTTATAAATCCAACAGAAAATCACTCATGAGTCACGGAAACGATCACACTCGATGCTTCATCACGTTACCTCTCTTCGAGGATGCTGGATCTATCACTCAAATGCAAAGAAAGAGCTGAACTGACAGACTGTAGGGTAGCCTAGACCTACACAATAAAAAGTACCCGGGGCAGGAGACCAGAAGTGCCAATTTGCTTATTTCCAGTCGTGGTTGTTTTCCGACAATCGCTCTTGTTAATGCTCTTTTCACAGTTTAATTTTTCTGCCGGACAAAATATCAATAGCGCGGAAAACAAATTTCCGAAGCTGGTTCTATCCCTGCATAAGCCAGATCATTGGTTAGGAAGCGTGATAAGGCATAGCAGCGAATGTTTTCATACCGATCAAATACAAACCAAACCATGTGGACAGCGGTAGTGTGGTCATCATACATCGGCAAAGGGTCAGTGCGACCCAGATAAGATTCTCCATGAGTAAAGTCGCTGACCGGACAGCGGACTTTAAGCCATCGCGCACAGGGTGAGCGTTAACATAGAACTGACCCTTCATGAACGCAAGTGAATAGAAAACTTTAACCCTCGTCCCGCGTTGAGTGAACTCGCCCACGTAACGTCCCGTGCGGGGATAGCCAGCGGCCAGTCAGCCCATCTTTCGCGTGTTGCCAATAACCTCGGCGGTCGGGTCAATCGGGTCGTTGTGAACACCTGTATCGCGTATACTTCAGGACGCAATAACAACAATAGTGGTGGATAAATCGTAAGGGACCCCTATGATATTTGGATAAAGTGCTTGTGATGATATGCAGTAGGTTTTATTGTGAAATGGAAGGCCCAAATCAAGAATTTTCTGCATTTACATGCCATTTAACACACGTTTTATCATTTTCCCAAGACCTCTGCGCTTTTTCTATCCCTAAGTCAGGCCATTCAGGTGAACAAATTATTTTTTAAGCCTTTCGCTTCATTTACTAAGCACATGTATCGTGACATTGCCTTCTCCCTCCTCTACTATGTAAAGCTTCCACGTACTATGATGTTAGTTTTAGCGAGAGATTTGATTTCCAGTTCCAGGTCGTAGAGCACAGTCATACGTACTGAAAAGCAGTTTAACCAAAGGAACACAATATCTCTCTAATTACCACATCAAATAAAGACGAGCAACAACAAAGTCGGTCATTTTCTCCCAGTTTTCCCTGATGAAAAACCTACTGACAGACGCCCTTATGCAGCATGCCCTAATATTACATCCGAATTCACAATTACAGACGTAGAACGGCGTCTCAAATACGCACATGGCCCCTTTCTTCTCATTTCACATGTAGACGACAACCAGCATCAAAGTAAAAGTTTCCCCAAGATTTTCCCCACTTCGAACTTCAGACCATCAGTACTATTACATGAGTGTGACGAATAGTTGCGAATAGTTGCATCGTAATAAACGTAATCGGACGATACCATTTTGTTAGATGTAGTAGGGGTGACAGGATAGATATACACGCGAAAATAGTGTGGAAAAAAAAAAACCAAAAAAACGACAGCCTTGGCAACCGAATACACAGAGCGCGAGGCGCACCGTTGCTATACAAAAATGTGGCCTCCCACAGGACCCGCGGTTAAGCGCGGCGGACAAAATAATGGCCTCCCGTGTCTCGCGTGGAGGCCAATATAGTGGCCTCCCACAGGACTAAGGTTAAAACTTGATGCTCAGGGTGGTGGTCCACGTCTATGCTATTAATTAAACGACTGGTCATTTTTACTTACTTGTACCCTGAGATCTGGTTACCAAAGTCTTTCCAATCTGTCTCACAAGAAACATTGATGGAGCTTTGACATCATACCATTCTTTCTTGGAGAAGGGATCCACACTGAAATTAATAAGTGACAAAAATGTTCAAAAGTGAAACCTTTTGTGTTTCTTTACAATCCATATGCAATGAATGTCAGCCTCATTCTCATGTCATGTGAGATCTTCGGTCCCCCATCCCCTAATCTCCAGCATCTTAGTTTTTGGGCTATCCCCAAGTCTCTTCTGGTGCGGTGCTGTGTCACTGTCAGCCTATTGATGACTCTTCTTCAGGTCTCTCTCTTTTCAGCATTTGGAAAGTCTAATGGTTTGTCCACAGGATTAAACAGTCTACTAAAGTACTATTTCATAATTTCTACTGAAGTGTTTGACAAAAGTCTTTCTTCTGGCAAGCAAAGTACATCTGGAGACAGTGCAAGTGGACACTGCCAGCCAGACAGTTGTATTCATATAAAGAGGATCAGACAGTTCCACCCATGGACCGAATATCATGCAGGCCTACATGTAGCTGCCAAAACTGCTGGGTGTGCTTCGACATGTTTATTTAAGGGCCTGGCTCGCACCTGCATATTTACCCTTTTTCAAATGCCCCACTACAATTCTTTCCACTACTATTGTGGTTGATCTTCACCTTGCATGCGGTAGGCTAGAATTACCTAGCGCTACCAAACGCTATTCCTGCACAGCCACACATTTTCCAGAATGAGTTCAGTCTATTTCTTCATGCCACTGCCAGCTAAACCAGTCAACTGATTCTTCATAACTTGATTGATGTTTCCAAATCTAACATTCATTAAACTATAAATGCATCTTGAAAGTCAAAACAATCAAGCTTTTCTAGTTATATAATTATGCATCCGCACAGCTACATTTCAGTTTGAATAAATATAACACCCCAACATGAAGTACATGCATCATGCATGTGCACAAGTAAAAAGAAGACAGAGGAGTTTACTCAGAAAATAATTCACCCTTCACGTTTCTTTTTACTTTTCAGATGAGGTTTAACACTTCAAATTCATCACTGAGATGACCGGAGATTGCATAATTTTCAGAAAAGTGGCATCTCTGCCTTTGTTTACTATAGACAATACAGTGGCCCGACCTAATCTACATATGCTTCCATACTCAAAGCTTGTATGAAAGGGGTAGTGTGTGCACAAACAAAAGCATATAGGTCTAATCATATAGGCCTATTAATGGAGCTTGGGCCCAACTTTGCGACCGCAAAGGCTTTTTTTACTACTCAACGTAGAGAAATGAAACTAGGCACATGTATGTAAAATTTATTAAGCCTGTACGTGTCGAGCTCAATTTTTCCCGAAACTCTTTACTTTTCCCAGAAATTCAGTTATAATTATCAGTTATCAATTCATGATTGCGAATACGACGTGATAATGTACTTCCGTCAATTTTGTCTCTTACTGGAAATGTAAACTAGAGTTCACGATCCAGCCAGGCCAAGAAAACTTTGATAGTGATACCGAGTATAGTGTTATACAGATGAGGTGAGTGCCATTCTTTCATTATACCAAGAAAACTGCGTAAATATTTAGATCACTTTTTACGAACACATGAGCCCATGAAAAATGCTCGGTGCGCACTACTGTGCACTGTGTAGGCCTACTACTGTAATACTATCCTATTTTTCAATTGATCGCCGATTTTATGTGGATGACCAAAAGTGTCTCGATATCAATGTCTTTGTGCTGATTCCTTTCGGTCTGGAGTGGTGAACTTTGTTTTTTACCATTCAAAGAATGGGGCAGTTACTAGTATGCCATAATAAACTATGCAACATCACTGTTGCTCGGTTAAGTCTGAGTACAGCCATGACGGGGGCACCAAGTTATCATGCGTTCAGTTGTTGTAACCACTCCTAAAGTTGTACACTTACGGCTTGGCCAGTTTGGAATATTTCATTACTGAAAGACAATCTGGCTATAAGAGACAAACTTGGAAGTATAACCTTTCCGTTAATAACAAAATAATTTACGATAGATCTACACATGATAGGCTATCAGTATCACTGCACGGTAACTGCATCCTTAGACTAAATGAATTGAAGGCGTATAGGCCTACTAGTAGGTAGAATGCACGTCTGCCATCTTTAGTGTCCGGGCCCGCGCATCACCAAGGCGATTGTGGCATCGATTTTGATTTATTGCCCTTATTGGCCAAGTTGCCCTGTGAGCACGGGAAGCGCCATGAGCCAACCAGCAGTGAGCTAAAACTTAAGTAGGTCGCTACAGTAACAATGGCATGCGCGTACATATTCAACGGGCGACGTTAAGTCAATTCTTTCACTTCCTTTCCCTTGTTTACACGGATGGTAGGGAATCTGACCAGCATGGACACATCCTTTCCACCCCATCATAACTATCAACTAAATCTACAATCAATGCAACTGAACTGGAGCAGAAATATCATAAAAACCACAGAAAAACTGTGGGGTCGCAGCAGGGCTATAAGCAAAGTCAAAATTGGGCAAAAAGAAGAGGTTGTATGTTGCGAAGCCCCGCGTGAGAAATAAAACCCAAACAATACAAAGCAAACTAAAGAGAAGACAAAAAATACACAAATTTTCGGCTTTCGCCTTTGTCAAGTGAAAAAAACGAACACTAAAAGACTTCAACAGGAACGAAGTGAACCAGTTTACTTAGCTGCGAGTTCTTGCTTCGTTAGCAGCACCAAAGCACGTCCGTCCGCCAAAAGCATGGAAGCAGGAAGTGACGCAATTGGTTAGTAACCAAGATGAAGGCGTCAGTTCTCTGTATACTTCCATACCTCATGTTGATGGACTGAGAGCCGTTCAGTATTTTCTGGACCGTAGGCTTGACAAATATCCTAGTACCCACACCCTCCTCCGACTCACGGAACTTGTACTTACCCTTAACTCTTTTGAGTTTAATGGGGAATTCTTTGATCAAATCAGTGGTGTCGCCATGGGTACAAAAATGGGCCCTAGCTATGCTTGCCTGTTTATGGGGTACCTGGAATCTCTTATCAAGAGTGCTTACACTGGCCGTCAACCAGAGGTGTATATGAGATACATTGACGATGGTTTTGGAGTGACCTCTATGTCCCAATCTGAATTAGAGGCTTACTTGTCCTTTGTCAATGACTTTCATCCATCCATCAAATACACCTCCCATATTTCTACCGATTCCATCGACTTTTTGGACATCAAGGTCTCATTGACACCCACGGGACTGTCCACATCGGTGCATTATAAGGACACGGACAGCCATACATACTTACATTATGGTTCTTCTCACCCGCGTTCTTGCAAGGATGCCATTCCCTTTTCGCGATTGCTCCGTTTGTGTCGTCTTTGCCAATCGGATGCAGACTTTGCCACTGAAGGCAAGAGGATGTTAGAATTTTTTCGTCTTAGAGGTTATCCAGAACATGTTCTGGATAAAGCCTGGTCGAGGGCCCGTGATATCAGTAGGCTGGATGCCCTCACTCCCAGACAAAGGAGGGAAGATAATCGTATCAAACTAGTTTTCATTTATCACCCCCAGTCTTTTCCTATTAAGCAAGTCCTCCTTAGAAATCTCTCTATCTTGAAGGCTGACCAGAGCCTCAATGACATGCTTGATGCAACACCTCCTCTGCTGGTATATAGACGATCCAAAAACTTGAAAGACATTTTGGTCCGGAGCAGGCTCATTCACACTGATCGTTGCAGTACTAAACCGTGTGGCAATTCTCGTTGCAAGACGTGCACACATGTCCTTCAAGCGTCTTCCATCGAGTGCCCTTTGTCGACGTTCAGCATTAAGGAAGGCTTCACTTGCCATAGTCGCAATCTGGTGTACGCTATCCGCTGTGCCAGGTGCCATATGTTGTACATTGGTGAAACGGGACGTCAACTTCACACTCGGTTTCGGGAGCACTTCCGTGACATTGAAAATCAAAATGGAAAGCCTGTTTCTGTCCATTTTAATCGACAAGACCATGAGCCATCCAACGACATTCAAATTCTGGGGCTCAAATCTTGTCACGCAGGCGCTGATGTACGCTTTGAGACCGATCAACGATTAATTTTCCAGCTCGGCACTATCACTCCCCATGGCATCAATGTCCAACATTGCCTTCAATAATTCCACTGTTGCTAATATCAATATATTATATATATAAACGAAGTGTTTATCCATCGATATCGACGGATAAAATTTTCCCTAGGATTTTTTTTATCCGTCAACATAAATTCTGTATTTGCGAGTCATCTCCCCTGATTTGAACCCTTTCTCCGTCTTCCCCCCTTGTTCCGTACGAGCCTACATCCCGACGCGATCAATGTTCATATATTGGGCGAGTGTTGACAACTATATTGAAATTGGACAGACTTGGAATTTTATTGATTTAATAGATGACACGAAGGTTCAGGTGATATGGGTTTCTTGGTTTGGTCATACTTATTTAGTAAGACTTTTCTCGCAAATAGTCAGGGTTCTCAATAGCGTAGCTGTTAGCATCTCTGCCCGTCAATCAAATGGCAGTGGTTCAATTCTCAGCACGGCAGCTTTTATTTTTTTTTTGTCGCGTCTTTTTATTAGGCATCAATTTTTTTTTATCCAAGAACAATGACGGAAGAAATTCAGTTGTTTTTTTTGTATCTACCTGCCAATCGGGGGGTACAGTGATTCGATTCTCAGCGGGGTAGGGTGTGTTTTTTTTTTTCCTTATAGAAGTCTTTTTATCAGTAATCAATGTATTTGGTAATTTTTTTTAATCCAATAACCTTAGGAATAAATCCAGTTTGCATGTTTGTTTGTTGTTGCTTGTCATTCGTCAATAGTGCCGATAGTGTTGCCGTATAAACCTGGGCAGTATCCGTCGATAATGTTGACGGATAAATTTCTTTATTATTATCATTTTCTTTCATTTACTTATTTTTAAAATTTTTTTTTTTTATTTATTTATTTTTTTTTTTTATCTCTTTCTTTTTCTTTTCATTTACTGCGACTCCTGACATTGCGCACCATCCCTGTCTTGTGCTCTGAGGCACTATATGACGCCTTCATCTTGGTTACTAACCAATTGCGTCACTTCCTGCTTCCATGCTTTTGGCGGACGGACGTGCTTTGGTGCTGCTAACGAAGCAAGAACTCGCAGCTAAGTAAACTGGTTCACTTCGTTCCTGTTGAAGTCTTTTATTGTTCGTTTTTTTCACTTGACAAAGGTGAAAGCCGAAAATTTGTGTATTTTTTGTCTTCTCTTTAGTTTGCTTTGTATTGTTTGGGTTTTATTTCTCACGCGGGGCTTCGCAACATACCTTTTCTTTTTGCCCAATTTTGACTGAACTGGAGCAGGTATTTTATCTAGACTCTAGATCTAGAATCTAGATTCTAGATGTAGGCTACCTCCAAGATACACTAATCAGCTGATCTGCAGGCCATCTTTAGTGTCGGAAGAGCAAAACAACAAAAACACTCCATGACGTCATGCCCAATCTACCTAGCATAACCTAGACTAGGCCTAGATCTAGATCTAGATCTGGATCCAAACGTCGTGGTCACAGTCAACACATAATTTCAAATCACAGTCCAACTTCAATTTGGGAGCAAAGCAAGAGAAATACACAAATGTATTTTATTGCCGCCAGGTTAAGGTTTAGCTTAGACTGTGCATGACTAACAACACATGTGACATGGAACTTTGCACTCTGCTGTACACCAACAGCACTGCACAATAATTATAATACTCATTAATAGGCCTAATGTGATGCTTTTGCCAACAAACAACATTATAAATAGGCCTAGAGTCACTCAATACCTTACCGACCAGTGCCCCATACCGACCGGGGGCCGACTTCGTTGCACATTTGTTTTTAACTCCGAGTTCTTATGATGAATTCAACCCGGATACATATACCAGCGCCTCCTAAGAAGTTTTTCCCGCCAGTGTTAACAGTGCGAACGCCCAGCCTGACGCCAGACACTAAAAAAAAACTCAACTTTTGTGTTACAGGTGAGAGCTTGTTCCTACCCTTGTGGGTTTGCTAAGACAGCCTCCCACTACAAGTAAACCGGAAACGGTGCTATTTTTAACTAGGCTGAAGCAGAGAATGTTTAAAATCATTCTATTGGCAGTTATTTAGGTCGTCACTCCTTCGTACAACCATTTATTTGCAATTGGGTCATTGCAGAGGGGTGGTCGGTAAGGGAAATGAAATCTCAGTAGCAAGTCCCTTACCGACCGCCTACCTCGCGTATTGACCACATATAAAAATTTGCGGAAATAATGTGAATTAAACGGATGCAACCCCTCCCACCCAACTTGTTATTTTCAGAAGCCTGTTATCTCATTCTAGCTTGTATCCTACTCTGTCATTATTTTTTATTGTATACTATATAGTCTAGAATACATTATTATTCTATACATCTTGATTTGTTGCTTCTGTTGTTTGATGTTCTTGTTGTTTACATCTTGATCTGTTGTTGTTCTTGTAGTTGTTTTTTGTTGTTAAACGTCATTGTTGGCGGCAGTGCTGGGGTTGTGGTCGGAAGGGGGAGGGGAAGGGGAAGAAGACATGCCGAAGAGAGGAGGCTGGGGAGAGCGAGACAGAGTCGGATGGCTCTGTGCACTATGATGACAGTTCAGGAGAGGAGTTCATGGAACAGCTAAGAGTGGAACTTCAAGAAGAGATTGATGAGAATGTGTGTGCGGAGTGTGGGAGCGACAGAGATTTGGATGGCTGGATAGGGTGTGAGTGTAACAGATGGTATCACAGGGGTTGTTCAGGTAGTGAGAGAGATACAATTCAAGCAATGAGTGAGGAGGAGATCAGCGAGTATAAGTTTGTGTGTGATGTTTGTCGTTGAGTCATTTATTTTCATTCATTGTCCTTTTATTTTCCTCATAAGTCATATAGCCTATACAATTATTTTTAAATTAAAATTTGGATTTCCACTAGGGCCCTACTTGATAGCCTACTTGAAAAAAAACGTTCTTGTTCCATTTTCTTTTATTTTAAATGTCTGTTTCCTTGTTGCGGTGCTAATAAAATAGTAATTTTTGTTGACTGTTTGTTACCATCCCTAACATAACCTAAACTGTGTTTGCAATGATGTAAAATCCCAGCTCAGCTCAGATGAATCCACTCTCTTAAACTATATCCTACAATGGTTTCCATCAACACATAACTCTTAATTAAAAGCATTGCCTTGATTTTAACACCTCTAAATCTGGTGGTCGGTAAGGTAAACTGAAGTGGTCGGTAAGGAAAACCTTGTCAAGAGGTGGTCGGTAAGGAAAAATGTAGGCTACCACGGAAACATATCTATAGCCTACAGAGCCGGGATAAGATCAATGGGGTGGGAAAATTGAGTGTGCACCCCTTACCGACCATATCAGCTTGGCATTTTGCGACATCGATTTGCGACATTAATCCAAAATACAGCAGCTTAGACCGCAATTCCCGGGTAAAGGCTATATAAGGCTAAGGTGGTCGGTAAGGGGTCGAGTGACTCTAGATATCTATATAACATGTTCGATGGCAATCTGCTGCACGTCTTCATACATTTGCTGTTTAGCTATTCCGTGAATCAATGAAACTATAGTAACTTCTGTGGTTTCCTGGCTGGAAAAATCAGTCTTGTGTGTCCAGCTACTCGCATACGACAAAATAAGAAACTTTATGTTACAAACTGGTGTTGGTTTTTGTTTATGACAAAACCTCTTTTCAATCGACTATAATCGGAGTTAACAATAGAAATCTGACCTTGTATTACATATAAAATTAATAAATACACTCTGTATTACTCCTGTGGTACTTGTAAGATTACTTACACCTTCTTTTTTGCACCCTTCTTGCCTCCTTTCGTAAGGCGTTTATTTTTTCCAACAGCCATGATGACTGACTACACAGTAAAAGGAAGTTACTGAGAGAAAAGTTCATTTCCGGTACCCAGGGATAATGTAAAAGAAGAATAGGACGATATAGTGCAACGGAAAAATAAATAATATTAAATTTCCTATGCCGTCTGCTTTAAAGCAGGATCTGTATGCTGTGATCATTTGACGCATTTGTCTCATCTTTGAAAATTTTAAAACACAGTAATAAACAGTGCAGCATAAACTTTAGCCAACAATAAATTTACAGAACATCATAATTCTTAAAGATTGCTTAGGAGAGTCTTGCCGGTTGGGCATGTGAAAAACAAATGCTTCAATTCTGTCTGACTCTGAATGATGTCGTCAGTATTGATTTGAAGTTTTTGTGCAATGTCATAAATTTGCAGTATTAATTTTACTTGTAATTACAGTTGTTAAAAGCTGCTGAAATTGGGTATATGCTGGTGTTAAGGAATAAATGTTGGTATGACTTACAATGGCCAAGAAAATTTTCTCAGAGTGTAAACAAGGCAGATTACCGAAGTAACAACACACTACAACCTGTCGAAAGTAGCATACGAACTCCTTTGTGAAGGCTTCAAGCAGACATGAGCGGAGATGTATCCAATGGTAAGAACGAGCTGAATTATGGCGACCATTGTCAGCGACATAACATTATAAATTTTAGATCCAAGTCTAATCTAGATCTAGACTAGATCTAGATCTCTAGACTCTAGAAAAAATCTAGATCTAGACTAGAATCTAGATCTAGATTCTAGATCTAGATCTAGTCTAGACTGAAAGCATCGAAAAGAACGATTGGGGTGTTGGGAGGAAGGAAGCTAGGAGATGAGAAGTCTACCATTTTTGGGGTTAGGCCTAACCCAGGAATATCTTTTTTTTTTATCATTGGGCAAGTTCCCAATTCTAGATCTAGATCTAGATTTTAGATCTAGTCTAGATCTATATCTAGATCTAGATTATCTAGGTCAAAGAAGGGAGTGGAAAGATTTCCGAATGCTTTTTATGCCAGATTCCACCTTTCAAAAATTAAAAAGGCCACACATATTCGCAGACGTCTGCGGTGCGGATAAGATCTGGATCATATTCACAGACGTCTGGGAATAAAATCAGAATCTTATTCGCACATGGATTTTGGGTTTTGGGATTTTATTTTGAAAGAGCTCTTTAGATCACAATTCTGGCTTGTTTTGTTGACAATTAGATCTAGCTTTTCACTTGGTAAGATGGTTTCGGAGCAGCTAACGCATGGTGTTTCTTATGGTAAGGACGCACCAGGTTGTCTTTTTTTAGCGATACTTATCGGTTATCGTCCTCGGTAGCAGAGGCCCTGCTCAGTAACACTTTTACTCAGGTTCCCCGGTGGCATGCTAAGTAAACTCGCCTGCTGAGTTGGCGATGGGGGTTCGAATCTTCGCAAGAGCTGACTTTTTTCTTTTGTTGTTGTTGTTGTTACTTTTTTTTCTGCGTCCATCATCATTGCTTTGCTCTAGAGCTTAAAATTGTGTCTAGGATTTTTTTGTCGGGTGTCACAGAGATTGGGATCTTATTTGCAGTTCTAAGTCTGCGAATAAGTACTTGGAAAATTAAATGTGGCCTCAGCAGTCAATGGTCAAGCTGCTTGTTAACCGTCACGTTGCGCGGAAGATATTGCTGGCATATATATAGACTTTCTTAGCAGTTTCCTGTTCATGGGATTTATAATATATTATCATTTCCTAATAATAAAGATATCTAGTTTTACATTTAGGTCAGGACTGAGGAAGAATATTGCCCAAAAGGAGGAAGGGACTCAGATTCTACATTGAGGGTTCGAAATAAGTGGCAAAAAGTATCACTTTGTAAGTGGATTTTGGTGGAGGGTGGATGATTTACTTTGTAAACAAGCAGTTACCTACTAAATCATCTCGACAAGATCAACAGGCATTAGAAGTGTTCCATCTCTGTATATAGATAAGAACCTGGGGTCATTTGATAACCTTTGCATGGGCTGTACAATGGCTTTGCAGAGCAATCGCCCAACAAGCAAAGTCATTGGATTTTGTTCCTGGTCCAATTTTTAACTCATATTATTACTATTAGTATTTAATTTTCTATCTCTGTCCTCAAATTTCGAGATGTTAATGTTATATATGTTGTATTCAGTTGGTTCATCTTTTTTTTTTTTCCACAGGTCAGATGGCGATGGCTGTTGACATTCTGTCTGAATTCATTGAAGTAGCAATTCACTGTATCCTGTACAATCGGAATGTATATCCACAGGGAGTCTTTGAAAAAAGGGTCAAATACAATGTGCCTGTACAGGTAACCTTTGCACAGATTGAACTTAATCTTATTATACATGATGTATATAATATTGGGTTCTTCTTCTTATTACACTTCACTGAATCTAAGAGAAGATTTGGATTTTGTTTGTAACCTTGAATTAGTTGAATTCCAATTAGCCAGAAAGCAGAACCGGTGAATTTATTTTTTCAGATGATAATAGCCATGAAACATTGTCACGTTAGCAAAAAATGTTGTCTTCAATCCCTTGATTAGGAGAGTCTAATTACCAATTACCGTGGAAGAAGAAAAGAGTATTTGATGATAAAAATTGATTTTTAATTTTATACATCTTTGCGCTGAAATTAAATACATTGTAATAAGCATGTGTATTAGCACGAGTCCTCCACTTTTGAATTTTTGGGATGTCTTCTCATGATATGTAAATTGCTTTTGCTCACAGATGTGTCTTCATCCCAATGTATGCAGCTACATCAGTAATATAGTAGAAAGCCTGAAAACCTTGTTAACCCAGGGTCGAGTGGAGAAAATCTCAGTAGTTATCTTGGAAGAAGAAACAAACAGTCCTATTGAGAGATTTGTTCTTGAGGTTGGAGAATTGAGGGACAGATGGAAAGAGTGAGTAATTTTTCATAAAATGTATAATTTAATGCCTTGAAGTTGAATAGGGATTATAGCTGAAGTATTCTTGACGCACAGCAACATCCTGGAATGCTGTCAACTTTGATGGCAGAAATCAGAAAGTACTGAAAAAGAAGATGATCTATGTGGCATACCAGTATGTCTTATAAATATAAACTTTTTAATTTTTATCATTATGTGTCTTGTATCTTGCAGTGCTTCCCTCAACTATTTGTCACTGTAGTCGTCTGAGTTCTTGTGCACAGTGATTGTAGTAGGTCCATTGATTGGCCAGAGATTCTCAGTTTCTATGAGAAACAAATGCGGAATCAATTTTTAACAAATGAGATTGGGTTTGGAGTCACAAAATACAAGTTACAACATAACGATATAGGGATGGAAAAGCTTATTTCTCTCAAAGATTATTTTATTTACAAACTGCCGAAAAGGAACATACTAGAACTTTTTAAAATCTTTTTTAAAACTTTTTTGGAGTGACAGTTTAAGAAATCCTATTGTGCAGTTTTGAAAAGTGGACGTAACCTTATAGATAGTCTTTTTCTTCACAGCAAAGATCCACACTTATTTCAAGTGGAACAGTCTTTACGAGGTTTTCTGTTGAAGCTAAATGTCAGCGATGCCTTACTTCAACCTTCAGTCAGTGGTAAGTGCATTTTTGAACCATCCATGAAACTTTCCTTGAACATAATTTTAATTTTTTTTTGGCTGTCCCAAAAGCTTTACATGTGTACTGTACATGGTATTATTATGACAGTGGAATTTGGTTATAATGAGATGTTATGTTCTGCTAAAAGTGTCTTTTACCCAAGTTTTTGCTATTTTAGTAAAAAGGACACATAACAAGGCAAAGGGTGTGTAATAAACCCCTCCCTTTTTCTTCTTTTTGCATGGTTGCCTCCCCTATTAATGTATCATGGACTTCAGTATAATATCAAATTGATGGCAGATGTAGGTCTTCATATCTCTACTTATTCATTTTCTTTTCTTGACAGCAACCATGTTTCAATCAAATTATGAGATGAGATCAAAGTCAGATGCAAATGTTAGAAACTGATGAGTGCATTCCTCACACTTTATTATTCAATGAATGTGAATATACTGACCATGCGATAAGGATACAGGGAGTGTAGGCACACAGTCAGTAAGCCCAGTGTAGGCAAAGAGCATTCTGCGCACGGCGGAGATTAGTTAGTGGCGTGCTATTGTTATTGCACATCACTGACGACTTTAGCCAACTGTGTGTAGTGCGCTGTCACAGCAGGTGATCAGTAAGGAGAGAAAGCATGCTAGGAGTAAATGAGGGATGGCCAGATGGAGCCACAACTTGCAGGGCAGCAGGAGGTTTATAGTGAAAGACAAAGCACAATACATGACTTTCTAATCCCCTAACGGCACAGTTTGCGGTCTACAGTAGAATTAGATCAGATTCCCTCGCTATGGTGGGTGTTTTGATTATCAATTGTCATTATTCAAGTAATTTGTTTACTTAACTGATAAGTGATATAGCAGAGAAAACAGGGATTTACCATTCTTTCACTGTTGCCAGGGTCTCGTTATTATCAGTGTCTATTACATGATGATCCACTATGATGTATTATGTAGATTTTAATTTATTCTAGATACATGTGTAATATTAATCAGCTTAACTTTTGGGTAGCAGGCCCATGGGACACACACTGTATTTGGAAGATGATGTGGCTGTCAAAGCCATAGATCTTGAATTGTGGATAATTAATGTAATACATTTCGATACCGATTTATTTTGTCACAGAAGAGTTACATTCCTAAATGGAGGCAGACAAGCCATGTAGTCATGTAGAGAAAGGTATTACAAATGAAGAAAGCTATCTCTTGTAGGCAGAACATCAATTATACCATGCGTAGGTGCAATATTAAAATTTTCCTGATATAGGTACAACCAGTTAGTTCCTTGTGACTCATATGACAGTTGCTCTGGTTTGAAGCTTGGTATGTAATAATCTAAGTCAAAATTGGGCAAAAAGAAAAAGTTGTATGTTGCGAAGCCCTGCGTGAGAAATAAAACCCAAACGATAGAAAGCAAACTAAAGAGAAGACAGAAAATACACAAAATTTTCGACTTTCGCCTGTTTCAAGTGAAAAAAAATCAAACAAAAGATTTCAACAGGAAACAGGTGACTTAACTGCGAGTTCTTGCTTCGTTAGCAGCACCAAAGCATGTCCGTCCGCCAATCATGCCAAAAATTTTGTGTATTTTCTGTCTTCTCTTTAGTTTGCTTTGTATCGTTTGGGTTTTATTTCTCACGCAGGGCTTCCCAACATACAACTTTTCCTTTTTGCCCAATTTTGACTTTGCCTATAGCCCTGCTGCGACCCCACAGTTTTTCTGTGGTTTTTATGATATTTCGTCAATTATGTAATAATCTAGTGCACATTCTTGATATAAATTGGAAACAATGATAAAAATCACCAGTGCATCCACACTGCTACTTACACTACGTACAGTCTTGCAACAGGGTTAAAATAGTTTCACCATGCAGACAGTGAGACATAACCCCACAGATGTGAACATGGTAGAGTGTAGTGCAACTACAAGCACTTTTGAATCAATTTCTCAGACTAGGCATGTTAGCTGATTGTGATACTCAGAACAAGTTACAGCTCTATTTATTATCTCTATATGTATTACTGTTGTCAAAGATTGCTGTGATACGTAGATCTTGTTGAATCCTTGCTTATTTTTTTTTTTTGCAAGGTACTACATGGACCGTTCATGTACACACACAGGAGTCCATATTAACAGCAGTAGAAGAGCAGTTTATTCAAAAAGTAAGTATTCTTACATTTACAAGTATTTTTGTCGCTGTTTTATTACATGTCTTTCCACCCCTGTTTTTTTTTGGTTGTTTTTTTTAGTTTCAAAAAATGGTCATTATTTGTCTCTTTGTATTTTGACAAAATTCAGCATTCAAATATCATACTGTTTTCCCCTTCAAGAGGACATTAGAAATACATTCTTCAGTGACTCGACTTGCTAAGGATGTAATTTAGTTAGACCCTCAATAGTCTGATTTTGAACTGGTGAGTAGTGTTCAGTTCAAGATTTTAAAATTTCCATGGTTTAAATTTTCTCATTATTTGCCTTTTTACCAGTTTAACTGTGTGTCGTCTTTTGCCCCCAGGATTTTCCCTGGATGGAAGCAGAAGATAAACAGCAGCTTTTAGAAAATGCTAAAATGGTGCCTTTGAAGAGCATGACATCAGAAACTTTAAATGTGAGTAGCATGGGCTCGTAACTGATTTGATGATATTATAATTGAGCTTCGCACAGAATGATGCATTTATCAGCTGTTATCTGTGTCATAAATTGATGGATATTTGTTATTTTGTGAGTAGTATATGTTTTGTTAAATATTTTAAAGTTTCCTTGCCCTTGAAGATACCCTGCTTAATTCATCCATTTTCCGGAAGAAAACTTTATTCATTGTTCTGCAGGCCTTGAATTAATAATAAAAAATTATTGTACCTAAAGGACACCGTGGGCATGGATTTTGAAATTTGTTGATTATGACAGCCACCTGACAAGAAGTCAACTGTACTAATCTGGTCCCGTGAAAATTGCATTTTTAAATTTTAAAAATTGTATTCTGAATGGCAAAAATTGCATGCAAAAAACAATAAAAATTGCACAAAAAACTGCATTTATGAATGAATAAAAATAAATATTTTATTATTTATATAGCGCTCTACTGCATGGGCCCAACGTGCTTTACAAAACAATGAGCCACCATTAACCACTCGCTTCTGCACAAATTCCCTAACAGCAGGGTGGTCAGTCTTGGATAATCGGATGTTATGGGATATTAGCAGCAGCAAACATAGCTACCCACTCCTGACAAAGTTCACTCCTCTCTGGAAGAAAAAAAAAAAAAGAATAGATCATCCTTAGATACAGAAAGTGAAAAAAGAAGACTATTATTACACTGTAGTATTATCCGTAACTCTCACTCTATGACATTCTAACCAGTGATTATAAAAATCATTAATTTATTTATTAAGCCCCGCACCTTTTGATTTTCATTCGATCATTCCAAGATCAGAATATAAGAAATAGCACGCATGTGCTGATACAAAAGCCTATACTTACAACATGGGGAGGGATACCAGTAGGCCTACCTAAGTTCAAATGAAAACTGTGGTGGTGATATAAACCAGCTCTAGATCTACGTTTACTTAGTCTGGTGACAAGAGTAGGTCAATTATCTGTATGGATATAATCTGAAATATTGCTTGTCACACAGAACTCACCTGAATTAGAAGACGGGTGATGTGAAGTCACCCAAGCTCAAGCTGAAGAAAATGAATGTTTTTTTTTTCTATACAAATTCAATGGAGTGAGGTAAAGAGACTAGATCCAGATCTATGTCTATTTTACTATTGTAGTCTAGTAGTTCTCTTGATAATAGGCCTTTAAAAATCTAGACCAAATTGTAAGTTTTAAAAGTTACTCACTTCAATAATGCATTCAGGATGCATTATTTAGATCTAATGACCTAGGCCTACACTAGGTATCCCCCTCTCCACCCCAAATTAGCTTAGGAGCTGTAACTGTCGCATTTTCCCACTTTTTTTCACCTTGTGAGGAAACTGTGCTTGTTGGAAACTGGCTCAGCATGCACTCTCTTTTCGGGGCAAGCCTCACTGGAGCTCTGCATTTTTCTTTTCTTGTGTTTCTCTGTAGTCATGTGGTGATCCACCGATGACTTCCTTGTGTGATCGAGCACAATATTGCATGCCCGACAGAACAGTCTATCGCTGAAGAATACATGTATGTCTTGGTCAAAAATTGAGACTGCTGGGCGCTTGCGCTGGTTTTTGTTCCAATTTGGGATGAGGCACTTGGTTTTCGAAGGAATTTATCCATCATGTATGATGTAGATAGGCTGTAGAGTAAATCTTGGTTTCTTGCTGACGAATGAATAGACATGGATCACGAGACGAATGTAAACTGTGCATGTGCTCGAAGGCCTAGATTAGCGTGCTACTTCCATACGTGTGTGTGCATGGAGGGGCCTCAGCTTTCAGCTTACCTGCGTTTCTTTTGTAATTCACGAAAACAAGAAATAATTTTCAGTTTTCATCATCTTGGACCTTTTTTATAAACAAAATGTAAAAATTGCGACCGCGTTGCTGTAAATGATGAAAATCGCAGCCGCACCAATTTTCCGCGGGGCCAGACTACTGGAATTTCTTTAGACTGTAATATACTTGTAATGTATGTAGGTAACTGATGTGGGCATTTCAAACAATATAATACCTGTGCAATGATTTCTTTTCGGCAGATGCAGCTTTATGTTGAAGAAGCAAGCAAGTCATCTTGACGATACTGATTTTCATTATTCTGTTGTGTGTGTGAAAAAGCATGAAATCCCCCAAAGAAGCCTTCAGAAATTACTGGTGCTAAAAAGTCATTATTAGATTGTCACCACTATCTTTACTAAGGGTACTGCATTTATAATGCCTAATTACTGTTATTGGTACATCAGGATAGAATCGGCATCCATTTCATACCTTGCAGTTTAATCTTCTGAGGCACCAAGAATAAGAAGTTTATTGTTGGTAACATGGTTTCGTGGATCCTAGCTTCATAGTAGGTAGTCCAAACTGCCCCACTGAAGGAGCAAAATCCCATTTTGGCATGATTTTAGGCCAGCATGACAAGGATACCACTGCTGTGTGTTTATGTAAATCGGCGTGTATCCTTCATCAAAATAAAGTTCAGTTCTTCCTCTGTCAAAGTATATTATCTTTTGTATTGTTTAATGTGTGTAGCCATGTGTTTTTATTGCTTGAACAAGACAGTCTTGCCATATTTGCCCTGAGCTGCACATACCGATTTGATCCCCTCATAACAAAGGATGGTGGAGCGTCTCATCGATGTAGCTCACGTGTTTGAAATTAGCTCACACAGAAAGCCAAATAAATGAGGTTTAATTCAATGTATTTTTCATCCTGTTTTAAGTTAAAATTCCTTTAAAAATCGTTTGTTGAAAAGTTTGTTGATCAAGAAACTGGCAGAAACTTTAAAACACCAGGATCAAAATTATACGCAAATAAATGAACCCCAGCTTTGTATTTTCAGGGTGTGCCAAAATTCGACATAGGGCATGTTTCGGTGCAAAGCGCCGACTGCTTTTATAGAGCCACCCAATGCTTAATATCATCATCTTTTTCTGACACTCAGCGCTAAGTCAATGGCGATGCAGTTGACCTCCTTTTCAATTAAAAAAAAATAAAAAAACATTATTTTTGTCTCCCTTGTGAGAGTTCACACAGAATTGACGTTGGATGAAGTTTGATGACTAAAAAAAGTAAAATGAGATGCTTGTACTATATTTATAATTATACCCCTCGAAAAAAAATTGAGCGTAATGTACACCCTCTTGACTTGGAAACTTAGAATTTTTAATGCTGTGACTCAATAAACAGTCATTTTATGGGCGGTCAAAGTTGGACTATTGTGCAATTTGCAAAAGGTAGAAAATTCTAGGTGGTTTTTCGTTTTTGAAAATGGCATAACTTTCAAACCCTTAAAGCCAGAATGTCAAATTTGGTAGCAAAATTCTTAGAAAAGCAAGCTCCATCAGCTTAGACAATAAGTGGTGAGTTGTGATAAAAAGTAAAAATCAGTTTGGACTACCTATTCATTGTTACAATCTTTAACCGCTGCACTTTCACATTCCTTTAAATCCCTAATCTGATTGTGAAATACACATATACTTTTTATCACTGCTGTTTACTGGCTTTAAGCTGTTCAGTATTGTGCATTATAAACTAATTCTGTACTGTCCGAAGGGCACTTTGGAATACAGTGGCTCGGCATAATTCGAAGTCGTCTGGAAATAGACTAGACTTTGATTTATCTCCGAGCATACCATATAGGTAATTACATCTCTTCTTGCAGACCCCCTAAAAGGAGAGGCACCTGTATAAGATCTTTTGATTCATGTTTTTTTCATTAGAAGTCACCATACTGTGGTGGTAAAACAAGAAAGCAGTATTGAATGGCCTAGGTCTAGTACTAGTACTACTAGTAGTTCAGGCCAGCAAACTGTTTCATGTCTTATACTTTACCACTATATTGTGTAAGCAGGGTGCATATAAGTACTGGTGGGCCTACTGGTGATGTCATCAATCAATAACTCCATTCCCTCATGTATGATGTTCAAATGCCAGACTGGGTTACCCCACTTGTTGGCTGACCTTGCTATCAAGGAATGACCATTATGCACTGCAACAATACCCTACTCTGATCCCGTTTCACGCGCTGTTGCAGCCATGCTCACTGCATTACATTACCCTAACCATTCCATCTTCTGGATCACTGGTGCTAAAGCTAAAAAAAAGTATTTGAGCCAGGCTTTTGTGGGTACTAAGGTTTTCAGTTGGCATTTGAAGTTGCGTTGTGGTGAGCGAGCTTGATGACTTTGAATTATCAGAAATTGGTCTGTTCAAATTCGAATTATACAAGAAAGATCAATAAGGATAAAGGAGAGAGAAAAAAAAACAGTCTTTGAAATTACCTCTATATAACGGTATATCCGAGTTCAATTTACGTGGACTCCACTGTAGATAATATTAATACAGTGGACCATCATGTTTAACGACATTGCTAATAAAGAGAACTTTGCCTATAGCGAGAACAGTTTAAATCCCCATTTTTTCTACTTTGTAAGCAATATATTAAAAAACTTGAATAACGGCAATCGATAATCACCACCTTTGCTATAGTGAGAGAATTAATTCTCAGTGCGTACGGCAAATTGTGGGAGCGGCCGCAGTACAGCGTGTAGCGGTTCAGACATACATGTAATGCCTTCTTATTTGTACTGTATCATTATTTATTATATTATTAATGTGAATGATGAATTAACCTGGTGGGAGGCAGGTGCATGGTTTAAGTTTATAGTATGTAACTTTGTAAACCTGTGGTTAGCATTAGCTAAAATAAGGATTTTCATGACGTGGGCTAGGACATCATACAAAAGATGAGGCGCAAATTAAATCCACAGAAAGGACATACACATAATCCACAAGGTATGTTTTTGTATTGATTATAAATTTCTTGACAATTTGTTATATTATACATGTACTTCGTATAATTTGAAAAAGAAGATAAACAAACAAACAAAACTAAACAACAAAGTACACTTTTGTTTGTTCAGTGTTTTTGTATTGATCACCTATACTTTTTTTTTCTTAACTCATTGAAAATGTGCAAAACAACAACGAAACAACATTCGTCTCGTCATTTCATTAGATACACCATTCTTGAACTCTCTCCTTCCTCACGTACAATCTAAAACAACAGAAAAATGACATCATGGGTCATCTTGATGAACACTTAACATGCTTCTTCCTGAGTCAAAAAATGAACACTGTATTCAAATTCAACAGGACATCTTAGTCTGCTTGAGGCTGTCTTAATACAAATTTTATGAAAGTGCCAAATTTTTCATCAGGTATTTGCATTTGTATGTGCATTTTTGCGCTTTCAAGAAAAATAATGTGCATTGAAGTTTGGTTGGTAAAAGGGCTAAAACGTTTTTTTTTTTAAAATTATGTCACAAACTTACCTCTCAAAAAGTTTTCAAATGATTGGAATGACACTTACACACAATGAAATTAAGAGTGAGAGGGCCACTTTAATGACAAAACCTCAAAATTGGCAAAATGTTGCACATAAGTTACAGCAATGTGGCAAATACCCCTAAATTTTCTCAACAAAATGAGCATGCATCCCATGCGGGTAAGGGTCAAAGAAATTGTAATATAATGAAAATGCAATATATGTACCTAGATCTATGTACATACATACACACAAACTTGGTAAAAAAAAAAAAAAACATTCCTTTGAATCAACAACTTGCTTTGACTTAGAGTGGCAGTAAAAAGGTTTTTCATCAGACTTCATCTCCATCATTAACATCTCTATCTCTCTCTTATGCATACAAACATAAAAAGTGTCGCAGTTGTGGAGGGACCCAAAAAGTAAAAAATGTTTGTGTCATGTAAAATTCCATGACAGTGATATCTCTGGACCCTGATAATGTAATTGTCTACGTGACAGGAAGGAAAACGTAATAAATGAGGGCGGCAACTTGCTGTCTGCAAAGACTTGCAACATAAATATAAATGTAGCATACACATCTATTCAGTTTACAACATACATTGCAGATACGTTCATGCTGTAAAAAAAAAGTGGTTGGCACATAATAAATAATATGCCCTCAGGTTAAACTCATACAGCCCTTTCTATGATCTCCAGCTCAACCTATCGGTGCCACCGAATGTCCCGTTCCAAAAAGTTTCCCTTAGATCTGTACAGATGAAAAATAGGATGCTTAGCTATCACTAGTATCAGTCATCCATTATTCATGATGATGATATACTCGTACAGCAGGCACAAGAAGCAAGGCTGTGTAATGTATCAGTTTTCAGAGTCTTCACCACAAGTATTACAAATGTATACACGTTTCACATAATATATCAAAAAAAAAAAAAAAACCAATACATTCTTTGTCCTGAGCTTGGCTGGCTTGTTTGAGTCAGATTAATTTACTTCTACATGTAATACTAGTACCACCTCTTCACACAGACCAAATGCAGGTTTATTACTTTTTTTTTCTTAAGTTAGCTGACAGCTGTGATTTAACTTGAATCCAGGAAATATTTACAACAGCCATGGTCTGCTTTTTAAAGCATTTTTGTGTGCCTCATTATGGCTTACTCTACAGCGAAAAATGTTCCTACTCATTCACATTTTCATTCACTCTCTCATCCCTATGACAAGTGTCTATGGCTTTTCAAACCACTAAAGAGGTACTGGTATCTTTTACTGAAATCCTGTGCAATGCATTATAAATTATACATACTGGATATTTTCCTTAGGTTCCAGTTCCAATTTAAAGATGACATTTGATGTTTCAAAGCTTCGGTGCAAAATTTAATGAATATGTATGCTGTAGTGAACTTGTTGTCAGATAGGCTTTGAACACGCTAATCTGAACAATGCCAGAATCTAAGGCAATGAATGTCCACTCTTGTGATGAAACTCTTAATAATATGAGTCAACCTTAATGAAGTTAATGGATAGGGTGATCTAATTTTACACAGCCAGTCAGTGACGTCAATGAAAGTGCTGCTGCAATTCAGCAACAAAAAAAAATTTTTTTTAAAAGCTAAGGAAATGCTGTGGCGGTAAATGATACTTATGTTTGTTCATAGACACTGTTGATCGAATGCAGGTTTTGATGTGATTACCATGATGTGTCAGGAAATTTTGCAACCCCAGTCATTTCTGAATAAGGGATTTCACTTGGGGAAACAAGACAATGTAAAGCCAGTAAAGGTCAGTCTGGGTTGCCAGTGTCTTGATGAGTTAATACCTTTCTTAACTTGATTGCTTTGTCAAATTGACAAATGTCAGAGTAGGCCATAGATTGTCTCAATAACACTATATTGAAATAATTGTTGTAAACAGTATTACAAGATTTATGCAAACTACATGTCATTCTTCCCAGCATTTCAAGAGAAGTTGGAATTTGGTAATACATACACATGTACTCATTAGGGGCAATACATTTCATGTCACATTTGTATTACTTCGTGCAATAGTACACAAGGCATTTCTCTGTGTCTGTGCCTTTCACAAAACCACTGAACAAAAGTAGCATTTCAACCCGGGGATTTTGACAGTACATGGTAAGATATTCATTCTGTGTGGATAATTTCCTCCACTGTCGATTCCTCTGTATCAATGAGCTCAGTTCCATCTTTCAACACATGAAGTTCAATGACTCCATCCTTATTAGTTGTCAGACTTTGTAATAATTCACTAGAAACAGTCAATGGTGCCATTGTGAATTCCTTCCCTGCCATACTGATAAATGCTGTTGATGTTTCAGGATTGACATCGAGACCATCCTGTGTTGAAGCAATAGCCATGATTGGCAGCTCTTGTATGTGTGTATCCAAATGGGAGGATGAAACAGTACCATCAATCTGTTTCTGATCAGATGTAAATGTACCTTCCGTTGAGGTAACCGCAACACCACTAGTTGAAGGAACACTAATACTATATAACTGATCACGGCTTGTTTGTTCTGTTACTAATGGGCCAGGAATAATTTTCGCTCGAGAAAATGGAAGGAATTTGCCACGTCTAGTAGTTGATTCAATAGGTGCTTGTTGAGCTTTAACTGCTTCTCTGGCAGCATTTAACGCATTGACAGATAAACTGCGCTGATGAGCTGCATTTGTGATGGCCTCTTTGGATATGATACCAAGTTCTTCCAAGACATCCTTGAGGGCTTGAATTGTGTCCAGAGCTGTCTGCAGACTGTTTGTTAAATCTTCCTGGGATATCTCAGTCACCTCTGTCACTCGACCATACAACTCACTGAGAATGGACAAGGCTTCATCTGCCATCCCTACACCTAAACGAGTGAAAAGTTTGTCATATACTGCCACCCTTGTCTGAATAGCAGCATTTTTAGCTAGTTTTGACATTCCTGAACTCATGATGTCTATGCTAGAATCTTTACCATCAGTTAGTGGTGGCACATCTGAACAAAACCTTGATTCAAACTTGGGATCTAGAATGTACTTATTTGACACAGTGGGCTGAGTGGCTGGAATGTTTTGTCGAGCCACTAACTTCTCAAACACGGAAACTGTGCTTTCATCTGGGGTGAAACAAAGAGAACCACTTCCCAGGTCAGTCAGGCATACATCATCAAAGACAGTTGTCTGAGATAGTATGTGTTCAAATCTCTGTGAATTTCGAGGCATCATGACAGTGGTCTTGGTATCAGGCTTGCATTCATAGGCTTCATCAGCAGAATAACAAGATTCATAATCATCCAAGGGTTCTGTTTTGGGTGTTTGAATTGAAAAGCCAGGTTTACTGCTATCTTCCAATGCCATTTTAAGATTTGGAAGGTTAGTAGGCGTTCTCTGGCTGCTCCCACCAAATATATAAGGACTTTCCACTGCCATATCTGGACCATATTGCTTTGGCTTTCTCGTTCTTTTACTTTTACGTACACTTGGTGTATAGTCAGAATCAGAATCCAAAGGCTCCTCAGAGTGATCATCATCCTGTTTGCGCTTGCGCCTCATTTCTTTCAAGGCTTTCATTCTCAGGGCAACCATCTTCTTCCTGCGGATGTTAAACTGCTCTGGAGTCATAGCACTACAATGTTCACAATGACGTTCATGAATATGGTCTGGGCCTAGGCAAGACAGACACTGTGTGTGTCCATCAAGAGGTGAAATGTAACCTCCACATTTAGTACACTGTTTGCTTTGTGGCATTGGAGAACCCTCTAACTCACTCTTGGTTTTAGTTGCTGATGAAGCTGGTGAAGATGATTTGGATATGATTTTACCTAAAGGTAAACCTTTCAACAGTTCTTTCAAATTTGTCCCAGTTTGGGTAACTTCTCCATCTGGTAAAGACACGGTAACTGTGTAGGAACTTTTAGCCTCATCTCCTTCTTGTTCTGTTCCCTTCCCAGTGCCCTGGTTATTGACCGTGAGAACAACGGAATCAGAACTGACACCTGCTGCTGCCAATAAACCAGATAAACCTCCAATTTCTCCACTAATAACTTCTTTGTCCCCTTCCGTCTTAATTTCAGCCATATTTATGGAATCAGACCCAGCAACAAGATGTTCATTATTCACCACAACAGTGTACGCCAAGTTATCAGCATTCCCTGATAAATCACTTTCTTTGTTCTCTTGAATCTGTTCCCCATCTTCAGTATCTTGTTGCAATATTTCTTCTTTCTTATCTTCCTCATCAGAGTCTGAAACACTTTCCCCAGCTTGCTTTCGCGCCTCCCGAATTTCTTTAAAGGTTTTCCTACGCCTAGGACCAGGCCTAGGATCCTCACTACGCAATCCTAGTTTCACAGCTTTGATGTGTGTCTTTGCATTTTGCAGATCCTTTGGGGTGACATTTCTACCAACAGCTGTTTTAATTTGAGCTGTTGGTACACCAAGCTCCATAAGAGTGCCCACCATCTTCCGTTCTTCTTTTGTCATTCGCCGGATTTCCGGATATGAGTTGTAGATATCCTCAGTACATGGATGGCTGTGAATATGATATGAATCTCGAATAATCAGATAATTTTCCTTTCGACATGCACTCACACTGATGTATGCCTTACAGTTGATTTTGTAGCTCCTGAAAAAAAAAAAAAGAAATTAACAAAATAACAATCAGTTGCTAATCAGTGGCATAAAATCCACATTATATTAGATAAAATATCTTGATCTATCTATGTTATTTCATGTTTGGAAGATGCAAAAGAGGGATAATAGAGATCAAAAGAATACTGCTTTATCATAATGCATCTGAATCTAGACCAAACAATTCTGCAAGGAGAGTTTATTTCGTTTGATTTGTCTGGCTACTTTTCATGGGAATCACCCACTTTCAAAATGTAGTTTGAACAATTTATGAGCAAGAAAACACTGTCCTGTAAAGTTCTTCACTTCAGCTGTACATCGATCCATTCTTCCATTTTTTAATTTATTATTCAGATGGATTGTTCTTTATCTGTTAAAAGCTACTGGACTAACCAAGGACTCCAGAATGTGTATAATCAAATTTCAAAATGACTGTATTGCATTGTAAAATACACTTCAGCCTATCGCGAAGCAAGTAGCTAGCTGACCTGCTAGAAACAAATTGCAAAAATGCTAGAGACTGCAGGAATTTCAACCCAAAAAGGGATGGATTGCAGCAAAATCAGTGATTTCTTCCTGTCCTTTATTTTCATTTTTTCAACTGTGAACTGTACCACTGTAACTATGCACTATGAGTATGAACATAGTTGCTTAAATTTAGCAAGGAGGTAGAATGATCCACTGAGCGACCTATCAATAAAATACCTGTAAAACAATCACAAAATATAGCACCTTGAAAGACATCAAAGAAAGTTGAATTGGATGCTTGTTTTCCTACCTTTGCTTTGGCCTAATCCCTGCACTAAGACTCTTGTAAGAGCCAAAATGTTTGCACACCAGTAGACAGGATGCATACTTCAGACGAATATCAAAGAATGGCTTCTTTTTCAAAAGATTATTGGCCTGTTCCACAGTTTTGGCATTGCCAATGTTGAATACCACTTTGTTTTCTCGGCTGTGAGCATCCAAGGCCTCTTTGAATTCTGCCCATGTGTTGTATGTCTGACCAGGTTCCATCTGAAGTGGCATTGTGACAAATAACTAAAGATGAAGCTGTGAACAAGTAACGAAATAAAAGCCTGATTTCACATTGCTCATGAAAAATGCACAAAATCAGTTTATTACGTCACTTTTTCAGACCCCAAATATTTAACCAACAATGAAGAAGTAAAATTCAAGATGGCTTTTACTTTCATGACCTCACGCCGCCTGTTTGAGTGTTTATGGAATGGGGCCCGGAAGAAAAATTTGAAATACTAGTGAACAAGATTCTCATCCTAACATAGTTTATTCGGACATGATCTTGATTAAAAAGTAAACTTTAACCTAATTTTTGTTTGGTGGGCTAGATCTGGTCTATCTCTTTCAACTTTTGTTTCCTAGATCTAGTTCATTATTTTTTGTTATATCAAGTACTAGTATATATATACTATGGTATCTTTAAAATTTTAATAATGGATCTGTACATTTTGCAGTCACAGCCACTCTACTGTCTCTAGTCTTCACTATTTAAAGGCGAATGCACTGCTAATCACTGTACTTTCTATGTCGTTGTCTTAGCCTGCTATAACCACGTGATAATGTTATTACAAGTAAATCATGGAAACTCAATCAAATTGGCAACTTTAGTTCACGAAAGGACGGCAGTAAAGCACTGTTTTGAAGCGATACAAGAATGGGAGACCTCGTAGTCGTAGCTGAGTAAAGAGATTACAATGTGACGGTATAGATCTAATCTAGATCTACGTATAGCTCTTGCTGTCTCATTTTTTACCTCAAGAAATCTGAGAACAATAACAGTAATAAGCCAAAATTTATCTTTTGAGTTTGAAGCATCATTTTCTAGGCCTGGTGAGCTGAAAAGAGAGATGGGGGGAAAAAAGGTGTGTGCCTTTCGTTGTGCCCGTGTATGTAGACGCCATGTTTTCCCTCGATGCACATTTGCACTCCCTGTAGATTTACATCTAATTCAGATTGAATACATTGAAACAATGGGAATGGCCTTAATTTTTTCATCACAAACCTGTGCTGTGCTGTTTTCAAATCCTCCGATTAGATTTTCTAGCTTCATGAAAAGTTCCACATACAAAATATTGGAAAACCACAACATTCGTCCAGATGAGCTGTTGACACAACTCAAATTTTGATAACGTGATTGCGCATGCGTCAATTTCTTGGCTCCATCGTCTTTGTAATTTTCGATTCGGTACCGGTGATTAGGTAAAGCGGTATTTTTTCTATTTGGGTTTTGTAATTAGTCTACTCGCCCATAGCAACATTCTTAGGGTAAAATCCAGTAACTCCTCGATGCAGTTTCTGAGAAAAACGTAAAAAGACTTGAAAGTCCCTCAAATTTTGTCTTAACATCCAAAATAATAGTCTGGCTATAAATTAATACATGTATATGTATACATAACTTAAAATCGAAGATTATCCGTACTCAGTCGAAAACAGAGTTAGATCTACTAGGTTTTGCCACAAATTTTTTTGGAAAGTAACCTTAAAATCAGGGGGTTATCACTAGCAGTAGAACGATCAGTGCCTAGAAGTCTCATGCTTGGATTTTTTAAATTTTTTTTTTAATTCGGGGTTACTAAGAGTTACGTGGGCACGGTAGAAATTCTGAAACACTGGCATGGGTAAACTGGTATCCTGTAAAAAAGACCCGTGATGGTTGTTCAGATTTAAAGTTATTTTGCTGGGGAGGAGTAGGCCTACCATAAAAATATGAGTTACACATCTGCAGTCAGGTACATAATGATTTCATGTTCTGAATGTTAATCACCCAGCCATGCATTTACTACATGTATAAAACATCTATCTCTAGAGGACTAACTCGCCACGCTCACGGAACAGCATCATTCAAAGAGACACTGCGTGCTGGTACCGAAAAGAATTAGTCCTCAACACTGTTTGGAGGGGCGGGTGGCAGCGGGATGGGCAAGGTGTTAATGTCACTTTTATCAGTCTAAGGGACGTACACTGCTAGCACCTAAATGAACGGGGTCCACATCTTTGTTGTATGTAAAAGTGGCGGGGGGGGGGCTGGGGGGTGAGGACAGGATAAATTTGGTCGTCAAAATCAAGCCTGGAACATTAGGCTGGCGCTGAAACAATCGGTGTGGTCAATATTGTTGGGGCGATGATGACCTTCAAAATCAATTATCTAAGAGACACGGGGCAGGGAAACAAACGAGGTCCTCAGCATTATTGTGTAGGACATTCCTACTCCTAGCAATCCTAAATTTAAACTTTAGCAAAACAGAACAAGTCGCAAAGGGGAGACCATCAATTTTCACTTGAATTGATTGTGTTCGTGATCGGCGCATCTTTGCATAACCGTTCGCCTATGGAGACTGTCTGTCGGAACTTTCGGAGGCGTGAGAAGCAAAGATAAATTTAATTATAGGCCTACGCCTATTAACTAATTAATTAAGTCTTGGACTGGTTTAGACTGACTGACGACCAACTTCAAGTCGGCCCGTGTAACGTTTTGTTCTTCTAACTAAGCGGCGTCAGGTACGAACGGTACATTATTCTGTTGGGTCACAGATATACGAGAGTGTTGATTTATATTTCTATCATGGGCAAAAAATGTCAAACAAAAAAAATAAATTTTTTGACCTTTACGTCATTTCATCAAAACAAAAGCAACAACAAAAAAAAAATGACCCCAAGTGTAGCGTGACCTAGGTTTTTTAGCTAATATATATGTGGTATGTGGTATTTTGTCATACAGTATTTTGTATTAAAGGAGCGTAGAAGAGCAAACCGGGTTCCAATCACAGTGCGGAGCTGTGAGCGACAGTTATACTGACCCGCCCCCAAGGCAGTGGGAGGATGGGAAAGAAGGGTCTGAAACCCCGGGCCTGTCAAACCCCAAGCACTGCGTCTCTTCCCCCAGACGAGAGCAGGTGTGTGTATTATTCAAAGATGTTAAAATAGTATTAACCTAGATTCCCTAGTCGCGCTGCGAGAACCAGCTCGCGGCGTCCCGGGCGTGGAGAGCGAAAACAATGGCGGGTTGAGGTCAAGCTGTCCAAGCGGCGGCCTAGCAACACTACTGTTTACCATAGGAAACACAAACCGTTTGCCTCGAATTTGATAGTAGGCCTACGATGTAGTACATAGTAAGCCTAGCGTGTTGTTTTACGTTGTCGAGAAAAGTAGATCTTGAGTGCTACAACAATCAGGAAAATGTCAGAGATTCTAGAATAAGAGAACATTGTAGGCCTACAATTGTTTTTAATACATGTATAAGGAGGTCTAGAAGAAGAAACTCAGAAGCTTGGACCGATAGACTCGCAAATTCTTACTTCAACGTGTGTGTTAGAGAGAGAGAGAGAGGGAGGGAGAGAGAGAGAGGGAGAGAGGGGTATTATAAGACGTACCACCATAACAGCTACAAAATCAGAAAAAAATGAAAGTAATCGACAACCTCACCCCCCCCCCCTCTAATAAAATAAACAGACGGATATCAAGATCCAGCAGAAGCTCGTGCATGGGCAGACACTCACTAGTAGCATGTGAGTGTGTGACGGGGTGGGGGATAAGGCGCAAGCATGGTAATGGCTACATAAAATCATAATTTGCTACGTCAACAGCAGCCTCCAACCACCTGTGACAGACACTCCCCCCCCCCCAAAAAAAGAGAGAGAGAGGGGGAGAGAGAGAGAGAGAGAGAAAGAGAGAGAGAGAAGATAGGGGAGACAGACATGTAGAGGAGAGGGAGAGAGACGAAAAAAGCAACCACAAGGACAAGACACAGAGAGAGAGAGAAAAAGTAAACCAGGCTAACCGGGAGAGTTGTTTCTGACCTCAATGGCCGAAAGCGTTGAGGTACGGTCACGTGACCTCACCAGGGAATCTAGGTTAATACTATTTTAAGATCTTTGGTATTATTGAATAAACGTCTTTTGTGTCCTACAATAGACGTACATGTATATATTCTTCTTTGACAGGTACGTGCTCTCTAATACTTATAATACTGTTCTTGCTGATTTTAAGATGATAATATCAGATGCTATCAGATATTTACGACGAGTGTAACTCTGTAAACAATAGATATATTTTCCTCATTAGCATATTAGACTCGGGAAGTTATGATACCAGACACTATCATAATATAAAAGTCCGGTGATTATGTTGTTTAGGCCTATATTGTTTTAGATACATGTACCGAAATACCGTATGCTATTAGCCTAACCGAGCAGAATGTTTGCTCATTAATGTTATGTTAGATCGACGACCACGATATTGGTGCATACTGAATGTTTAGAAGTCTTTAGATAATATTGTTCCCCCCCCCCCTCTCTCTCGCTCCCTCCCTCTCTCTCTCACATCGCACACCTCATGTTTTCGTTTATTATCTTCACTCTTGATGGATTATTTACGTTTTAATATACAGTATTATGCTTGTCGTGTTTTTACTATGCCATGTGACATTATATAATATTTGTCTTGTTGTTAATTGATATACTGTTATAAGACTGCGTCTTTTCCCCCAGTCGAGAGCAGGTGTGTGTATGATCGAACAAACGCCTTTTGTATAAGATTCTTCTGTGACAGTGTGAGCAGTTTTACCGTCCTGGCACGAACCGAGTGAATGTTGCGGCCTAACCAGTCGCAGTAACAAGTGTGAAACCCACATCAATGGTTCATCTAAACCTATCTACACTTTACCCACCCATCTTGTTACAAGTAAATGCGCCCCTTTCACTAGACGCACAACAACTCATCCGTATCCTCCGCTCTACATGTAAACTGTAAAATAATACATGTACTATAACTAGTATATTATACATAGAGAGCACCCGCTATTTCACGGGCCAAGGACAAACATTTCTATTCACCCTTAATCCCATTTGTCTTGTTTTGATCGGGGTTGTTTTCTCACTCCTTATCCCTGCCTCTCTCCTCCCAATATTTCCTTTTCTGCCCGCCCTGTCCCCATCTACATGTAATCAGTTTTCAAGCTGAACGCGTCTCAGATAGATAGGGCCTAGTCTCCCATGCACTCGGCTTATCGAAGGAAGCCCCCCCCCCCCCCCCCCGAAAAGAAGTTTTTTACCGCCACAGCAACTTATTTTAAAGATTGTCTGAAACTTCGATAAACACAATACATGTAGTTCGATACAAACGCGATTGGTTTAGAATCAATGAGGTATGCTCCTTGGTTAGAATATTGATTTTGACATCTTAGAAAATTAATTTCACAATTTTTGACAGCTATTATTCAAGCTGCAGCGTTGAGCAAAAAAACAAAAACAAAAAAAGTGGTTAAATTTGCCCCACTGAAACTGTCATTCAAGCTGCAGAGTTGAGCAAAAAACGTGGCCAGATTGCACCATCGTCTTGACTCAGCACACGAGGTCTCCCTTTCCACGCTGACTCACCCAAACTGAGTATTGAGACAGACTTGTTTTATTTTGGTCTCATTAGTGCACGAGGTCCCGTTTAACTCCATAGTCCACATCTTAAGTAAAGCCGAGACAAAACAGATTTGACTCAGTGCGCCACTAGCCTAAGTGCTTAGTTCTGATTGTAGGGAAAAATACCATGGGGCATTTTTGCCATATTGTTATAAATATAATGATATTTTGCGGATTTTTTTGGTTTTGTCAAGAAAATGGTTCTGTCACTCCTAATTTCATTATATATACAAGTGTCATTTCAATCAGTCAAAAACTTTTTGAGGAATGTGTTTGCGACGTAGTGCTGTCCTCTGATTTTACACAACTCTCCACAAAATCACAGTTTTGATCCTCATTTTCTCAAAAAGACAAAACCGACAGCAATATATGGACAATTCTCGGCAGTATGGGGAATACGAAGAGCTGATGAAAGAATGCAAAACTACAGCGTATCATAAACGATTGGACACACGCACGCAGGCACGTATGGAAACACACCAACAAAAACAACAACCCAAGTTGTATACTTTCTTTTTTTATTTCAGTCAGATTTTTCTGATGTACATATGCATAGTAACTCAGCATAACATACTATTTCAAAAACACAGCAAATTGAATTAGATGAAGTGGAGAAATAAGACAGCCAGCGTGACTGGGGTGAAAAGGGACGTGAGACAGGAAAAATCATATAGGTGCCACAAACAAAATCTCTTACCTATGGTTGTCAAGAAAATAATCGACAGAATCACTATTTTAAACAATGACAGGTTAGATGCACATTTGAAAAATGTCTTAGCTGAGGGCGGCCTCAGTACGATGCATGTGGGTAACGCACCAAAAATATGCTTGACCTCAATACCTGGAAAATAATAACACTCTCTAAATTATGTAAAGCAGAGCTTGTATACGTTATGCCCAAGACCACCCTTGATCATCTTCATAAGATATTAAAACAAAATGATAATGTGGTAGTTTCTCCACACTTTGATCATCCTAATGGTATACATGTATAATCTCACCCTTTCATTGTTCCAAAATAAAGAAAAAAAAAAAAAAAAGTATTCAGTATAGTATTAACATGGTCAAAATCTGCAAGCGAGAGATGCCGTGGATTCCTCAGGGGATGAACCATCTAAACATGCAAAAATTGTGCCAATATTATTATTAACTGTTTTAAGGCTCAGCACAGCAAAGCAACCCTACATCAGTCAACATGTAAGACTCACCTCAAATCTGTTCACTGGGATGGTGTCACCTGGTAACGATGTTGTGCCACCATCAGTTTCAGGTAGGAAATAGGTCCCTTTAATAATCCTACCAACTCTATAGAAACCCTATAACGTCAGTCTGACACAGAGTTGCTGGCTGGGAGAACTTTAAGCGCTCCAGAATTTTGTCTAAATATTTCCGTTATCATTCATGAGATGGAAGTTTTATTACATGTAATGTAAATGTATCCAAAATTAGCATCAGAAAATACAAGCCAGACTTCCAGATTATAAGTTCTTGTGTCATGATTTTTAAAAGAAATACACTGTAAACTGTAATTATCATGTAACATAAATCTCGGAAAATAACTGTACTATTGGATGTCATCCTTCAAGCCATAGTTTTCATGTGGTGGGCTACCTCTGTACAATAACTGAATAAGACAGTGAAGGCAAAATTACAGACTCTCTTTCACACAACCTGCTTATGTAACAAATACTTTTCAGTAAATGCTATATTTTCCTGCTTAATATAAAATAATACTGAATAAATTAGAAAAATGAAAATATGCACAAAAAGGAATACAATGCACCTCACTCTGTGTTCAAATATGCATAAAAAGAAGTTCAAAGGTGGCTGACTGATAAAATGTCACTTTACAACTGACATGGAATGCAATTTGTCATAAGTCAACCAGAATGACGACAATTAAACTAGACAAACTGCTGAAAACTCTCACTGAATCATTAACTTCTGACACCCTCTGTCTGGTGAATTATACCATAGGCATGACTCAGGTCAGACTACAATAGTACATGTAATAATCCTACACATATTTCTGTTAAGACTAATAAAAGTGCAGGATAAATGGTTCACTTAACTACATGTATGCCATTACTCCAAATCTTAAATAAACAAATTCTCTCTGAATATCTTTGTACTGACCCACATTATACCTGTCTTAAATGCCATCCCACAATGTCATTCTTTGTGGGAGCTAAATGTAAAGTCAAAATTCCAGCTTAGGGCAAAAACCAAAAACACATTTACTTATCAGTTGTCGAGCATGTCCATAACATACTACAGTACATGTGATTTAAAAGGTAAAAAATTGATTTTACCACATTTACCTGCTCAAAGAAAGGGGGCCAACTTCTGGATGACTGGAATGACTACAGGTAAAGACTCAATTTTCGCTGCTAAATATGGAACAATACTAATTACTATAATTATGTACTTCACAACTCACTGTTATTAAGGAAAACTATAAGTGCTCTCAAATGCAAAAATACAAGTACACATAAATAACAAACTTTCACTCAACTGCAGCACGAAATTTTGCCCTGAACTCAATGAATATGACCATGCAATGCTTTCAATATCTCTCCTCGTTCTACATCCCTGATAAAAATAAGAATAATGAATAATGTGTCATAATTGCATAGTGTCAGAATAAAAAATTATCTAGGTAATGCTGAACTTTGCACTCAGATACAAACATAACAAACATGTCTGCAAATGGAGTTTTACTATAATACAAGATAATTACAAGATATAAAATATAATTTTTTTGCTATCATATGACTGTCACAACTGGGCCAACATTTTTCATGCATGCTGAAAATCATTGCTGAAAATAAATAAATATATTAAAGCAACAAAAATACAAACCAATAAATTTCTTCCACAATTACAACTGTTGTCTCAATAAAGACAACTGAACTCTTTGCTTACATTTTACGACACTTTATGTCTCAAACAACCACAGAAAATTTCTCACTCCCTAATGCGTAGTCGATATGTCCCCTTGCACACATCTCTCTTTTGGGCCATCCATAAAGTATTTACACTTTAAAGGCAGGACAGGGGTTTGAAAAGTATAAATGTTGGGATTCTTGAGAGCATACGTACACTTCTGACTTATGGTATAACAGTAAAAAATTTCTCACTCCCTAATGCGTAGTCCATATGTCCCCTTGCACACATCACTCTTTTGGGCCATCCATAAAGTATTTACACTTTAAAGGCAGGACAGGGGTTTAAAAAAGTATGAATGTTGGGATTCTTGAGAGCATACGTACACTTCTGACTTATGGTATAACAGTAAAAATTTCGATTTTCAATTTCATATTTGTTTGTTTGTTGCTTTTTTCCCTAGTAAATTAAGTTGTTAAATGTTTCTAATGAAAGAGTCCAGCTGATCACACAAAATGCCACCTCAGTTATGGGAGATCAAGGCCTAATCATGGACATTTACCCTCTTACAATGGTCTGTGTGTGTGTGTGCACACGTTACTGTGGTGGGTGGTGTGTTTGTGCGCTTGCATGTATGTGTGTTTTTATGGTTAAACATGAAAACCATGGGTGGGTGGAGGGGTAACATGTAAAACGAACGTACTTTATAAATGGCTCCTTTCTCTGATTTGTAAACATATTCTCCATGCTTGTGTCATGCAGAGACGAAAGTCTATATGAAAGGCTGAAACTGACATTTTCTTGTCTCATCTCCTTTTCCAGGCATAGATATAATACTGTTATCAACAAAAGCATTATTGTAACATTAATGAATTAACTCTATTTAATCTCTTAAGGCAACATTTCCAACTACATGCATCTGCCATATTTAGTGGTCAGGCTTCCAATGAATCCATAATATTATTATACAACTTCAGAGGCTAGACATCCTCAGTAAATATACTGTGGAACTTGGTTGTGTCATGTTCCACTCAAAATGTCTTGTTTTACCCGAGGTCTCGCTATTCCAGGAAAGTGTACAAAAAGCAAGGCCAAGGATTATTAAAATACCCCACTATATTTTTTATGGTTACTTCCCTTGTTAGCACGTCCTGTACATCAATGTTCACATAATATCAAACTGACGGCACATCTCGGCCTTCATATCGATACAGCTTTTTTTTCCCTTTCTGTGCTGATGGTAGCCATGTTTCGATCATATTACGAGAGAGTCAGATGAAAAAGCTAGAGACAGACAAGTATGTCTGTTTCCTGTGGTTTCTTGTGCTGTATCATTCAAAGCATGGGAACAGACTGGCCACTTGTTTGTGACAGGGAGTGTAGGCACATGGTCACAAAGCATGGTACATGTATAGACAAAGAGCATACCCCGTGCAACGATTTGTGACGATTAATGGCCGTTCTACATGTAATAATGATCGCACATCACAGGTAGTGACCACGTGTCTGACAAAGCTACACGGTTGTGGCCATCATGGCCTGCACCACAGTTTGCATCAGTGAGTGATAAGCCATCACTTTGAACTGACTGCATTTTGTGTGCTGTCACAGTACAAGGTCAGTAGGGACAGAAAGCATAATAGGCCTAAGCATGAGATGGCCAGATGGAACCACAACTCGCAAGATGGGCGTGAAGTAACAAATAAAGAACAATGCATGTTGTTATTGTCTGACTCCCGACACATTGTTCTACGGACGCCCCTACCATTTGCCGTACGAACTCAAAATTAATTCTCCAATGTGTTTTATTTATTGATTGCTGTTATTCCAGTATTTTATTATATGGCTCATATGGCAGAAAAAACGGGGATTTAAAATGTTCTCACTATCGGCAAGGTCTCGTTATTATCAGTGTCGTTAAGCATGATGGTCCACTGTACAACAAAATACGACAATTACCAAGCTCATACGGGATAACATTCAACTCAAATACCTGTAGGTATAACAATGTGGTTCATCTCGCATGGACAAAATTTCTACCCAAAAATCATACGGCAAGCAACAAGCTTCTTCTATCATGGGACAAATATTTTACGGTTACGAGTGCATTGACTGAACAGCAGTTTCTCGGGTATAACTGAAAAACAAAACAAACATACACTGAGGTATTTTTTTTTACTGGTTACAGAGTTGTAAATAATGCAGATAAAATGCAAAACTAAATACATCTTTACTTTTTCTTAACAACAATAAAATGTGAAACAAAGTGAGCAACTAGTCTATTGGTGTTTCTGGATTTGGACAAAGTGAGTAATCACAACATTTCAACACACACCCAGATAACATAGAGGCAGCTAAGACTCAAGCAATACTGGCTTAATGCATACTGATTTTTATGGCACAGCTCATGCCTGTCATAACATAAATGTTCATGTGAGGGGAAAGGACATGAAAATCCCCCCCCCCCCCCCCACCAAAAGTAAAATAACTCCTACCGACTCCAGTCTCAGTGGATTTGCTTATTATAAAAAATAAAAAAAAAGCACCATTAATAATACAAGGCAGCAATGGAAACTATAGAAGCAATTCACATAGACAAAATCTCACCTCTCACCGTAGATCTAGAAATGACATAGCTGATCTGATGTTACACAACCAGTAACTGCATGAAGTTTTTAAAATAATCCATTTTCCTATAAATTCCAGGACAGTCAGCTTGTTCATAATATGTTGTGGTATTATTGATAGGCATTTTTGTTTGCTTGTTGACAGAACAACCTCATATTTGCTCTCACTATAGAAAAGTTGTAGTACAGGAATTTTGCTATCTTGGCTCTTGTAAAGTTTTATGATCATGGATAAACAAAAAAAAAACATCTTTTGTATTTCACAAATCAGAAATGCCAAAATGTTGGGACATAATCCTGTGTAATTTTAAGACTTATTGCCATGGATGGGAAACACTAAGAGAGCTATGACCAACAAAATAAATGAGAAAATACATTTTTTTTATTACAGACTAAAAACTAAATTTCATATTGGCTGAAAGGTTATTTGCATCTTATAACACTAGAGTTCATACCTTATAAATGTTACAAGAAAGGCAGTCCATAAATTTTGATGTGAGACACTAGACAAATTTTTACAGTAGAATATCAACAGTGGTAATAATAAAATCATCAAAATCAATACAAAAACATTAATAATAATTGTAAGGATAACAAGTTTCTAAATCAATAGGGATATGAAATGATAGATTAATAATATATATACATAATATGTGTAAATAGTTTCCAGCAAATTTCTCAGGATCTCAGTTTTCACCATTCCTTAGTACTGTGATCTTCAATTATCATCATGTTCCTAAACAGATAAGCCAGCCAAGAATTCTGAAGGACTCTTCAGTACCAACATTTGCAGTGGATTTTTGTGCTACTATCAAAGCTTGAATAAAATTCTTATTCCATTCGCAATCCCAGGGTTGAGCTTTCATTTGAACTCATTGAAAATCCCAAACAAGGTAAATTCCAATCAAATCCCAACTGATTATTCCCTATCAACCTATGTAAGTATCACAATATAATGCCATTTCACATAATCCTGCTTGCCTGATCCAGCATCCTGGTGCAGGAAATTAGGAGCCACTAAATTCTTTGACTCCACAAAGAAATGACAAAACATCCAAGAAAAAATATCACTAAATCATGGTCTGACTAATTTCTATGACTGTGACCAGCTCAAATGACTGCTCATGTCAAGATATAATAAAGTTTCCACTTTTCTCCTTTATGTTATGAACTGTGAACACCTTCCATCTACTACTCTTTGATGCAAGGAAACAAAATCAAAAACGTGTAGAGTACTTCATGCCAGGAACTTGAACAGATGAAGTTTTTGGATGTATTTTATTTATTTCAACAGGAAAGAAAAGGGTGAAAAAGAAAAAAAAATGACACATGAAAAATAAAAGAAAGTGATAGGAATGTAGAGATGAAGAAGAAACAGGAGTTTTTGGCTTTATTGTTAGATATCAGGGATGGAACCAGGGCAGCAAAAAATGTCTAAAACTTTATTTGATGGTCGGAATAAAGGCAGGGGGGGGGGGGGGGGGGCCATGAAAAAGTCCAGGGGCAGCCTCTCGGTGGGGGATCAGGGAGCAAGGCCTCTGCCTAAAAGTAATTAACCAAACCATTTCAAGCACTCTTAACCCTATGAACCCTGACCCCCTGAGCCTTGCATGACCCTGCACTTGGGCTCCTGAGCCGAATCCTATAACCCTCTTCAAAAGGTCCTTTACAAAGACATCAACACCCAAAACGACGGAGAGTGTGCATTCGTGATATAGTTAAGTAAGGCGCTGTGATGCACAGGTTGCGCTCAGGGTCATGGGGTTAATCTAAATTTGAAAAAAAAAATTTAAAATTGGAAGAATTAAGCTTAGGTAAAGATTAAGCGGTTCCTCAGTGCATAATACTGTCAAAGGAAAAGGACAAAAGTAGTAGAGAGAAAGAGATGAAGTGGTTCTTAGAGTGTTTCTCCTATCATTATCCTTTTCGGAATCAACATGATTTTTCGCTCACAATTTTCTTACCACCTGAGCCTTTTTGTAGAGTAGATACGATGCTATAAACTTAAGATGCATTTTTCTCTGGACAAAAAAAAATGATATTCTGACATTGCCCGAACAGGTTCCATCCCTGAGAATGCATTTCACTTTCACTGCACAAGATATATACATACAAAGATAAATTAGTCAAAATGTTGGCACTTGCTGATGTTTAAGATTTTTGTTTACACTCATCAAATCCATAACCAAAGTCTTTTGCACGCATCACAATTTGTAAATCTGTGATGAAAATCATAAACACATCACACCATTTAAAGATAGAGCCACACAAAAAATGTTGCCAAGCCTAGTACACTGCTAATCCTGGTATTAGGGTATCACAGTTAGCAGTCTAGCAGCACTATTTGTACAAAGCCCACAAAATATGATAAAAGCCCTAGGAAGTTTAAGATCCTTGATAAACAATGTTGAAAACGAGTGAAAATGGCAGAAAACATTTGGTGCAAACTTGGCAAAAGTGAGATCACAGATGAAGAGAGAAAATAAGGGGCAACAAATCTTTCAAACTCAACCATGCAACAGCTACCTTTGGTCAAAATCGACATGTATCCAATGTACTATCATATGACAAGCAAACGCTTTACTTACAAATGCATACAGATCCCTTCCAAGATGCAGCATTAACTAATCTGGCACAAATTTTATTCATCTTTATAAATAACAATGCATGACACAAACTAACTCTGAACTATTCATTTTCATCATACTTTGAGCAATGAGTAAAATCCAAGCTTGGCATCTGTGCATGTGTGCCCGCGCATGTGCGTGTGTGGGCGTTGTATATGTGTATTAATTGTGGTTGTGTGTGTGAGCTTTTATAAGGGTGTTTCTGTACGCCCCTTCTATTTTAATTAAGAGTACCATGTTTGATTTTTGTAATTGTTTTACCCATGTATGTTGACATGTTGCTTCTGTAAAGCGCATAGACCATTTTTAATGGATATGCGCTATATAAATGCCATCCATTATTATTATCATTATTCTTAACTGTCATGGTACATGCAATTTCTAGCAAAGATACGAGATGCAATAACATGGCACAGTCTCTTCTTCGGACCTCTAGAAAAAGCGTGCACATGGTATGCACACTCACTGGGGGTGGTACCAGTGCCACACGGTATGAAAAGAGTGCTTGATATAACAATAAATTGATAACATGGTTTTGTTAGAGTGCTAGCGTGACAAAACAAACAGAATGGCCAGAGTTTTCCTATTGCAACTGAAGCTATCATTTCAAAACAAGCTAGTTCAATCAAGGCCTAACACAAGGAACAAAATTCAGTGTTTTCTCATTATTGGTTTTGTAAAAATACGCCCATGTTAATAAATTGGGCACATTTGCCACAAGATGATGGTATCCATGCATGCAAAATGCACCAGCCATCCCATCTTACTGTATCCGGTATCTTTGCTTTGAGTAAGGTGAACACATTTCAATAATTCAAAATACAGCTAATACAGGTTGAATGTTGATGTAGGCAAACATAAGATTGCCCTTGAACAGAAATTCAATGAGTTTCAAACTAATAAAATACATGTCATAACATTTGCATAAAATAATAAGAAAGACACGACTCCACTAGAGCACAACTGACTGTGAATTTCATAACTAACTGACTACCCTTTATCAACGTGCCATCTGTGGTCCTTGATGTGTTTACCTATTGATACTGCTCAGATAACCAGTATAAAATAATATCAAAAAGAAACAATAGCCATGGAAACAACATGTCCTTTGCAATTCTCATCTTTGAAGTACATTAAAAAAAAAAAGATTTGGAACAAAAGACGGGGGGAAAAAAAGACAAAAAAAACCCAGCGAAGTCAAAGATTACCATAAAAAATTATAAAATATTACATGTACATCAGAGAGTAAAAGTTTCAGTGCAAAATCCTGATACAATTAATGTGATTAATGTCTCATGTGCAAGCACATCTAAAACATCAGTAATTTTATTTCTGCAAAACGAAACAAAAAATAAGATGGGACTTTGTGCAAAAATCTTGCTGTGGAAACTTTTCAGCACAGCAACATGAAATCTTCATTAATAATGTATTTTAGACAACAGATATAACTTTAAGATGCTGTAACAAACATACATAAATGCAATTAATATATCTTGTAACACCTAAATGTTGTTGAAATCTGAACAGCTCATTCAATGGGCTAAATTCCATTGCTGGAACAGCTACAAAAAAGGTCAATGCATAGTTTTTCTCTTTAAAATATCTTGTGAGCCCTAGAACTGCAAAACAAAACTGATTCACATAAGGCAGGGTTATCTGTCACCATTTGTAACACAAAAATGCATAATTTAAATGCACTGCAATTGATCTGGTTTTTTTTGTTTTTTTATCTTCCCCAAAAGAACCATAAGAAACAGACTGCATGCTCATTTCACAGGCATGCAAACTGATTTTCAAATTCTTTGACTTTGATACATTATGTTTGTGATGAAAAATGTTTATACATGGTAACATTTTTAATGATTTCCATTCCTGAACATTACCGGTAATGCATGTGATTCAGCTTTTTTTTTTTATTTCAAGTGGCAAAGAGGAGGGATGAACTTACATCAACATGAAACTTGTGACACTGAATATAATTTCTGTCTGTTTAATAACTTCTGTTTGATTAATTACACTGGGACCTTGACAGTCTCTACATAACGTTCCTGCAGAAAAGTTTGTCTCATGGAACAACATTCTATTGATACGCTGCTTCATGCATGGGTGAAAATTGAATGTGATTACTTTTCCTGAACATAGTTGTCCACCAAAACAAAAAAGCTGCAAATACTATATCCAGCATAAATATGAATTTGTACTCTCAAGCTAAATAAAAATAAGGATCTTCAACACCATGAGACTGTCTGCAAGTTGGTCAGTTGCCAGGCTCTGTCTGGGCTTAATTACTGAGTAGTGTGTAAAGAAGACTTCCCCTCTGTGACTGCTGTATTTCATTTTCAATACTGTTGGCGACACACAGATGAAACAAATTATACCAGCTCGGCATGGGGATTGCAGATAAAATTTTGGCTGCACTTGTTTTTCCTGGCCAATTTTCACCCATGACTTTATATTGGAACATAGTGTTTATTATAAGACCTTCAATATTCTTGCGATATGAGATCTTTGATCACATTTTTGAAAGAGGTTTTCCTGAAAAAACTAGTTTTCTGTGCATCCACTGATAATATCACATACTTCTTGCTCTTTTGGTTCTCATTTCATGAACAATGAAATCATCAAACTTTGCCCAAGTCAACATGATAACACTGTCATGATGAATTGAGAACTGTGGTTTCATGGTGAAGGAACTGTAATGTTAGTATCTATGTACAGACAGCACATGGAATTTAAACCTTGCATGGCCAAACATTTCAGAATATTACTGGAACTTATCCTCCATCATCGCCTCCGGAGGAAGAAAAAGGAAACTCATGTGAGTTTATTAGATTACAATAAAATTGAAAATTATTTTAAGATTAAAAAAAAAAAAACAATCATAAGAAAAGTAAAAGGTTGAAACTGAAACAGAATTTCATGCCATCAACTTTCGATGTACATCTCCCATTGAAAGATTTTTTGTTATTTTTATTTCACATTAAATTCTAATAAGTAATATATAAACTTCTTCAGTTTGCATTACAATTCATTAGGAAGGAATAGGATGACATTTATCTCACATGATAAAGGCAACTTTGGTTTTGCATCAAGACGTAGTCACATAATTTCAGCTCTGAGACATCAAGGCGTCCTCGGCGAGTTTCTTCAAGTCAGGCACATCTTTAATCACAAAGTCTAATAATTCTTGCCCCATGGCCTTGCCCTGAAATGTGATAAGATACAAAAAGCATGATACTGTATGTGGGCATATCTACCCCCCCCCCCCCATTTTTCTCTTTTTTTTTTACAAACAAATAAATCACGACTGTCACGAGTGGAGTGAGCGAGATTCAAGGATTACGGGGGCATGGAAGTGTAGGATTGACTCACGGGATAGTGAGGCTGCTCACCTGTATTGACTTCTGTTAGTTAACGTTGAAGCGTGCATGTTGTGAGTGAAGTTGAGGCGTAGTAGAGGCAAAATCTGAATAGTCAGATCACTGCAAGTTAAGAGGTCCAAGGGGACAGACGTGAGATCAGAGGCAGTCGGGAGATTGTGTTTTCCGGTGATGACTGGTAGGTTGAACTGTGATTCATAATTATGATGATTGAGGTACTATATTCTCCTATGACCATGATGTAAATAAGTTATATGTGAGGACTGTGAAAGTCATTGATTACTGTGTATAGAGATGTGCGCAATGAGCGATAGATGTAAGTTCGGATCATGGATTCGTAGCGAGTCTGAGTGCTGTGTGGTACGGTAGAGGTGTGTTACCGTAAGAGGTGTGGTGAGTGAAAGGTGGACTATTGTGTGTACGCTTGATAGTTCGTAATGAGTGGTGAAGTGGATAGTAATTGTATGGTGTTATAGAACTGTAATGTTATTCTTATAGGTGCCGGGGTCGGGCAGAGAAGCCACCCGCGGTGAGCGGACTTGTGCCGGGGTTGGGCAGAAGGCTACCCACAGGCCGCCTGAGTGAAGCTGTCGCGCAGGACAGCGGGAGCACATGAGTCATGGCAGTCTGGCCACAGACAGGGACGTTGTTATTGTCCTTATTGCTATTCAAATGTTAATGTGCTATTACGATGTTAATGTGCTATTAAGATGTTAATGTGCCATTGAGAATATAATGTGCTATTGAAATAGTAATGTGCTGTTAAGACCTCGAGGGGAGATTGAGATACGGAGATTAGGTTGAGCAGGCGCCAATAAGAGAGGCCAGCAAGTAATATATATATAGATGTGAGGCTGAGGCCAGGGCATATTTTAGAAAGTATTATCGGGTTGTGGGCCCGTAGAAGCATGAATGTCGGGGATACTGACCATTGTATGGTATTGGAATTGAATAATGTAATGCACGTATATCGTTATTTCTATGTATAATAAATGTGTGAGTCTGTTTGGTTGTTCTGTTAAGTGTTATACTTGTTCGTTCATGATTGTTGTCCTGTCATAATTATTACATTTCCCAGTCTGGGATTTGTGACAACGACAAAGAAAGAAAACCTGATTCTTGATATGCAAGGAGACTCATCTCATATAGTAAAAACTTGGAGTGCTCCATAACTGTAGGGTCAACACTACCACGACATTTCAGGACAATAATAAAACTTTAAATATGTTTATCAGCAGCTTTAATGTAGTCACATCCCTGTATATTGTGTTTACTTGAAATCTTTGCTGGAGAAACTGATCCTTCAGTTCTTAGAATCACTTCAGTATAGAAAGGAGTTTGAATTTGGAAAATCTGTTGCAGAATGCAGTGTTTCTCAACCTTTTCTGTCTCACACCAATTTTCCAAAAAAACGTGCCCTGCCATGATTGGACAATGTTAGTACACAGCATACATGAAAAAACTAAAAAAAAATATTTAACTATACAAGGAAACCACCTATACGACATAAACAAACAACAGTTTATCTATACAGTTACATTATACAATATGAAATTAACCTTTCTATGAAAAACATCCCTATTCCCCATTCTGAGGTCTCACACCCCACCAAAATACCGCCATGCCCCCCATGAGAAACACAGATCTAAAGCATGAAACTTCAAAATACTGACCTGTGGGTCACTGCGTAGTGAAGCAATTCCTCCACCTCCCAGAGAATTTTTCAATAAAAAGTTCAAGCCTCCTATGCCTGGAAGATCAAATCTGTAAAAGGAAGGAAAACACTCAGTAAATTCAGATGCTACCTGAATGAGAAAATATACCTTCCCCTCAGGAGGAAAGACGGCTAGCAATGCTAATATTGGTTCATTACACTTGGAAATTTTAAGCATGGGGGTTGGTAAATGAATATTACACTTCATATCTATGGTTAAAAAATTAACATTTAAAGGACCATACCTTTGCACCTTGTTACCAGATGTCCCCGTGGTACTGCCTCGGAAGTATGGTTCAAAAAACAATTCAACAGCCTCGGCTGTCAACTGCTTCCTGATAAATGGGAGGTATACCGGGTGGCGGGCAATAACACCTGTTCAGAATCACAAAGAAAAGAAGAATGACAATTTACAAGTAATGCTGGCTCTTACACTTACAATACTACATTTGGAAACTTTCTGTTCTTTAGAATGTTTTTTGAACATTGTGTCAAATGTACTTTTTTTCATTCCTTATTTCTCTGTACTAAGTTTCATTCCCAATCCGCTTATTTTCTCAATTCATTTTATTTATGCTGTTTCATTGCTTAATTTTTGCCTTATTTATCTCTATGTGCCCATGTTATGTGTGTATGTATGTATGTCTAGCATAAGAGTGTATGTAATAGATTGTGCATGAGAAAGAGAGAAAGAGAGAGAAAGAGAGAGAGAGAGAGAAAGAGAGAGAGAGAGAAAGCGAGAAAGAGAGAGTGAGAGAGAGGGTGAGTTGCAAATGGAGAGAACAAAAGAAATTCAGCAAAGCATCTAGTGTAGTTTTCCGGATTAGGTGCTATTGATCATGTTCATTATTATTATTACCAGCCGACCCACGCAAGATAAATCTTGCAGATTCTTTGTAGGAAGGTCAACCATACAGATCAGGGCTACATTAAAAGCAGCATTTGGATTCGATGTAATGACTAATAGAACTTACGTAAGAATACACAGATGTGATTACTTGATTTTCAACCACAAAATGTGTAGAGGTCAAGGACGAAATTTCCAATCATGCTTTTTGATTCTACTCAACGAAAATGCATCTCTGCTTTTGCGGCTCAAAGAAATCTTAAACAAATAATATTAAAGAGTGATTTTTGTCCGGAATGAATGTGTCCACCTAACTTATCGCCAAAAAGTGAGACAGTACATCAAGTTTCATCATTTTTGATTGCATAGTCACGAAGTTTTAGGTGATTACACGTTCACCCTCTAGCTAGCTCCATGATAGAAAGATTACTTTTTTTTTTTTTGCCTGAGGAAGTTTTTTAATGATGGAAAACATATTTTTTTTTTCGATTTCATTGCAAATTCTTTTATGACATACTGTAAACATTTCTTCATTGTTTGTTTCTAATGCGAGGGCTTTGCAACTTATAACCCTTTCCTTTTTTTCCCACCATATTTTTACCTCCAGAAACTTCACATATCTTTGCATGTAAGAAGCTCATTATCACACAATATTTCAGCTTCAGTACGTGACATTCTGATATTATAGATTTTCAACATCTTCCCTAAAGTTGTCAAATCTGTTCTAGAAAAGCGAAAGGATTCGCTTATGAAATGTTTCAGGGAGAGTGTTATGAGAACAATGATTCGATCACCTGTACAGGGAAGACAAAGGCATAGGTAATATTTTCAGACAATATTTTAACTGCTTGACTGTGCTGTGGAGGTATCTAAAATTGATAGTGCCAGCGCGCTGCTGATATATAAGTTAGTCCTAACATTGATAGTGCTGGAATGCTGTTGTCGGACACTGTACATTCTACTAAAACCATGCAACCTATAAGTTCTTGCACGTAAAGAATTTTATTAAGTGTGCTGGAGAGATGTAGCAGTGAAGGGTTTTAGAATTCAGCCCTAAAGCCCAAACTTTGCTCTCTTGAGGTCCTGATCACCTAAAGCAACATCACTCCAGCAAAGCCTTACTCATGACTTATGCAAATCAAGTCATACTCATCTTCTCCAACAAAAGATGATGTAGAAATATATTGGACTCCTCTACCATGCAAAGGCAGAGCGATGTAACTGACTATATGGCCTTTTTCTATGTTATTGTCTCTATGAACTTGTCTCTCATATAATATTTTTATGTCAAAGACAGAAAGACTTACCTGCTACTAAAATACTAGTTTCTAATGAGGCATACTCATAAACAAAAGCATTTATATACGTAGACTGGCTTTGCCACACAGCTTTTTTGTGTTTTTCCTACAACTATGAAATGAGCACAAATGTCACTCTGCCGCTGCACGGCAAACCTGGTACGTCCATTTGATCAACACTTTTCTCCCAAACTGATTCCATGCAGTATCATTCTCACCAATATTGCAGTCATTTCCTTTGTCTCCTGACCGTGTGTACGCAAGCTCCTCAAGTCTGTAAGAGAACTCTCCTTTGGGAAGCTCAATATCCTTGACTTGCTTGTTCTCACTGTTCCCATTGAGGTCACTGGCTGGATACGCTTGTGTTAAGTACTCTGCTGTTGGCACGGACGGAGCTTTGTAGTCTGTCACCTCACCATTCATTTCTATAGTGATCTGGTAGGAAGGGAGGAAAACAAATGAATGCATAAACCACGGGGTAAATTACAGCACCATATTCTATCTTGTAAACAAAAAAACTGACCCCCCCCAATATTCAAATTTAAAAAGAAAAAAAGAAAAAAAAAGACCAAAGTGGTCAGCTTCCATTAGCATATCAAACACATCAGTTACCGTCTCAGGGATGGGAACTACTGACAGAAAAATTTCCTGGACTTTTGATGTAATGTGTCACCACCAACTACAAAACGCACACATTTATGCCCATACATTCTCCGCCTCAGAGAAAAAAAATAATTTAAAAATCTGGACATCAGGAAGTTTCCTGAGGATTCCCAATATAAATTCCAGGATATCAGCTTCAATTTCTAAGAAAAGTAGCTGGCCACTCATTCCATGAATAAAAATCACAAAGATCAAATGCCTATAGCAATAATTAAGACCAAACTCAACTTAAGTATCACAAAGGTTGCAGGAGAAAACTGGCTATCTTAATTTTTGTTACAAGACTTGCACTATTAAGCCACCGACTTTCAAACTTTTGTTATTTCAACCACCCACTGATAACTGTGACTTTGTCCCTTGCTAACATGACTGTAGCACTACCTAAAAAAACAAAACTCTGCATCAGGCCCCCCCAAAAATCTGAATCTGTGGAAAAAAATCTGAATAGGTGTGAACGACGATAAAAATTAAATGTTTTTTTTTTTCTTGATCACAAAGGATTAAGCTGAAAATCATCTTTAAAAACTTACACTATTTTTACAGTTCATTTCAACCATCTTATTATCCACTCTTTGTCTTGATCTTGGCCAAAACTGAAAAAGAACCCTCTCCAGAAAAGCACTGTGAAAAACTTATCTTTGCTCTGGAGCTGTGTTTTTTCCCTCAATTATGTCAGATAAGAGCTGCCTTGACATGTTGGGATTTGAGTGCTAAAAGCACATGCCCTACATAATTTTTGCCTATGTTCCGTTGTTGCGTGTTTTCCCACTCCCATGTTTTAATTGGGCAATTTGTGCCTATGCAATGTCAACCTTCTCCATGTTCCCGTCTTAGATTTAAGAATTTTAGGTCTAGACAAGTTTAAAATTGATTCTCCCTTTCCGTCACAATTGCCGCCGAATAAATTTAGACTTAATATGCCCATCTACAGATCTTGCTAGGTCTCATTCCTGCATCCGTCGGTGCCAAGTAGGCTAAATACTTAGATCTAGATTTAGGTGATGTCTAGCTAAACTTAAATTTGAAGGAAGAGATATAAAGCTAGCTAGGTTTAGAACTGATTCCTCCTTCCATCACAGTTGCAAACCAATTATAACACTTAGAGTAGACTTGTGAGGCAGACCCGGAGAATAAATCTATGCAGTTAGTTTCAGAATCGCCGACATGTGGAACGGTAAAAAGAATGTAAACATGCGTGGCAAGTGATAAAATTCCCGAACGGTGCAAAACACGTGATAAGAAAGCATGGAGGTACTAATAACAGGTGTATGTTGAAAGAGGTGTTATTAATAGCTCTATGTAAGAAAGTAGAAACTAATTCCCGTTTATTCATAAAATGATCGCATTATTCCGATTTGGCGCATTTTGTAAAAAGTTATAATTAAAAACTAGAATCCGGAAGCACGAAAACGGGAAAAACATGCCCATTGCGGGCAGTAACAAAAAATCGGAATACCGGCCTTGCAAATCGGAATCATGCCCGTTTTTCAAGCAAAATCGGAATAGGTGGCATCTCTGATACCCTGACAAAAAAACAAACAGGTCATCCCAATATAACATCCATTTGGAAAGGAAGAGACACAGCCCCATAGGAAAAATTGACACTTTATTAAAATCAGCTGCACTAGGGGATGAAGATTTCCAAGAAATGGATGATAGATTTTTAAGAAACTTGGTGGGGGAATGAAGGAGAAGCAAAAACATCCACAAAACTGGGAGCAGTTAAAACTGTCACATATAAATGTCGCTACTGAATGTTTCTGTCCACCCAATTCGCATTTTGGAGAAACTCCTTTTAGCCTACGAATAGATACTACATCAGTACAGCCATGCTATATTTTGATATTTGAAGCAAGGCATTTCCAATCACTGAATCCATTTTATGGGAATTTAATAATTTGTAAGCCAATCTTTCATGACATTACTTCTTTAGTGTCACATACAAGAATTTCAAATCAGAGTCAGATGGGGAGAAACACACAGTTGTTTCGATCCGTAATACATACTTTGAAATTGTTCTTTGGGTAGAGGAATGAGAAAAGTCTGAGCACAGGAGATCTGGAAATGAAAGTAAACAAAAACATGTCATTAAAGTGTTCTCCACTGAATATTTAAGTGTGTTATAATCTATATATATATTTGGACAACTTGGAGCGGTCCTTCCCTATGCATAGAAAAACGGCTAAACGTAGAAAGTTCAAACTCTCTGTGCTCATTAGTTAAAAAATCTACTAGGTTTTTACACATTCATTTTGAAGATATAATGTGTGGAAATGTACAAACTGAATTTATGAAGTCATTTGTTTTGTTACCAGTTCCAATCATCTTTTTAAAACAGCATTTTCAACATTTCCAAATAGGTTTGCCAGGTTGCCATTTTTATGATCATTTTATTTGTGGACTTGAGATTTTTCGTTGCAAAAGGCTTCTGAACCACTCAACACTCAGACTTCAAATTTTATATGGTGCATCAGAATGGATGTAAGGGTGCATAGTTTTTAATAGAAGTCTCAAATCGGTGTAGTTTTTTTAATTGGAAATTTATTGTTTCGCCATCAATTAGATCTATTTCGAGTCATGGTTCGCCATTTTAAGGTTTCGTTATCACTTCCTGCGATGTGTTCACTATCAAACACACTAACCCGTGCGCAAATCATGCTATTGTACGGGATGCGCAGGGTGTCAACTCACAAAGGCAGAGCAGTAAGACTTATTTAAAAACAAACAAACAAAAATAAATAAACAAATAGGAACAGGCCAGATGAAGCAGGTCCATAATAACCACCCAGAACTGAAACCAATATTCAAACCGATTTATCCCGGGCAGGGCCGGGGACCTCAGCTAGTTAAATCTAATCAGGCCAACCTATTCCCTTTCCCAAAGACTAGTGGTATAACAGTCTCCCTACTTTGTCTCTGTTTTAGTGTGAGATGTTAAACAAGACCCTGCGCACCGGCAAAACTGAAACAAGTCTGTCTTGCTAGTTGATTTAAAGGAAGTTCAAGTGAGTCAAATCCATTGCAAAATTCGGAACGCTACCAATCTAATGTTTAGCTGTGCTACCATTTTTCTCTGACGACATTTATTTTAGATAAAAAATCTCCTTCTATTCTGAGACATGCAATCATGATACTCCAATAATGAAATCAATATCATGAAATCATAATTAGCTTATGGAGTCCTTTTAGTTCTTATACCAAGCCGAAATGGAAAACTAATGAATACAAGCTACTATTCATTCACCTGAGAAAATATGCACAGGTGATTCAGCCAAAAACTGAATTCATTTCATGCTACCATTCAACTGCTTACCCCCTGTCCAGGTTGACAAAAAACAACAACAACAAAAAAACCAATACAAAAATCTCTTTAAAACGTTGACAGAATTCTTAGTAACTTACATTTTTGGCCTTCCACCAATAATTCCACATAATCCAGGAGCTGCCAACAAAAGTCAAAAGTTTCACGGCAAAAACAAACAACAAAATAAAGAAGTGAGTGAAAAGTTGTCCTTGTATTGTTAACTACCAAGACTTCAAACACATGATGGATTACTGAAAACTAGCTTGCATCACTTGGTAAAGATCATGATGCTTCCCCATTGGACAAAACCCTTCCAAATGACAATAAAGAGAAATTTATAGCTATATTTGGCATCTACGAGAAAGCTTTTTCTGTATTTGCATTTGCTGACACTGAAAGAGTTTTGAGAGAGAGAGAAAGAGAGAGAGAAAGAAAGAAAGAGAGAGGGAGAGAGAAAGCGCATGCATTTTTTGGCAAAGCTGGAAGTTGGGCAATGAAACCTACCCATTCCAGTCCCAGCTGGGGCTATCTCCCTTGAGAAAAATTCTAGAGCTTTCCTGTCTTTGTGAGTGACTGCCATCCACAATAAGACATCTTTTGGACCATTCTGAAGAAATGATAATTTATTTAATGGACATGCCATGAATTCAAACCTGCAATATTGACAATGATAATGATGCACCATTGATAGCCTTTATTACAGTGCTTGTTTTTTTTGTTATTGTTATGGTAACCACAAAGGCCCTATTAATTTTTTTTAGGGCAATTCATTTTAAAATGATGACAAAGTTTTGTGATATTTTTACTCTAGGCAAGCTCAATCACATAGTTTGCAATTTCTTGAAAAAGCAGAAGTTTCTCTTACAAGAAGACTGATGTAAAGAAACAGTAGTTTTCAAATTACTGTTTCATTTTCTTACATTTAAGAGAGCAAAAAACAATTGACCCCTACCATTAAGCCAGGTATTCTCTGGTCCTCGGGTCGCCTATCTCTCCCTAAAACCTCAATATTTACTGTTGTGAAATCATCCATATTAAGCTGATGGAAAATGCGCCGACACCTGAAGAATAAAAAACATTCAAATGGAACTCAAATATAAAAATGAACAAAAACTTTGGAAAATAATTATTATTACAGGCACTTTTATGTTGCGCAAATGACAAGATGATAAAATATTTTAAATCGTGAACATTTTACAACTCATTTTAACCCAGGCAGTGTTTGGACCATGATATTGTGTTTTTTTTCTCCCTGTCCACTATTGATAAGACCATGATATCATGGTCCTCTCTGCAAGGGTTAACATTATCCATAAAATTAGTAAAAGCAACACTTAACAATGCAATTTAACATCACATAGTTGGCAAAGTAACATTTACAAATGCAGTTTTTAATACCATCCACAAAGATGGTAACTAACAAACCTTGTGAGAACAGCTTTGGCTGTTTTCTCAGCTTTCTCTGTTGCTCGAGGACCGCCGACCACACAAGCAGCTGTTGACCTGAAGCCCGCAGCATACGTGGCACTCACCTGCACAAGGTGTCAAGATCAATTGCATTACTTTAACTATTGGGCTAAAGAAAGCATAAGATCACAGGAAATGGCAACAAAATTATTCCCAATTGTCTAAACAATTGCTTTTTGTATTTTTTGGTTCACATTTGCACAAAATGTATGTGAAGTCAATTTGCCCATTTCCTATAACAGTGTCTCCTTGAATACTTCAGTGAAAGGACATTTAAACCAGTGCATAGCTGCCAACTTTCAAAAACCTAAAAACAGACTCCTGATATCGGACCAGACACCAACACCCCCCCCCCCCCCCCAAAACATTGAAAAATTATCATTTTATCACTTTGGTACATTATGGAATATTATTTTCTTTACATAGGCCCGATGTAATACAGTATAAGATTTTAAGAAGCAGAAAACAAATATTTTGCTTCAAATGCTCATACATGTGTTGTTATCACCACTGTTTCTGTTTCTAAAGAAAGAAATGACTATTATGATATGAACTGTCCTCAGAATTGTATAACTCTTTCATACTAGCTTGTTCTGGCAGTATTGAACAATGTCAGACTTGCCTCCATGTGACTTGTGAAACTGGTGAAATTGGAAGTCACGATAACGTGACTTATGACTCACAATGCATTTATTGGACAAGTTTGATGTTGATGCAAAAGGAAATTCCTTTGAATATTTTGCACTAAATGTCGACTCACGGCTTCATGACTATGAGTTGGATAGAAAAGACTTCCGATTAAAAATAAAATAAATCCATCCATTATCGCAAATCATGTTAGGCATAAAAGATGACAGATGTAACTAATAGATCTAGAACTGAAGCCACTTCACAAGCCATGTCCATATTGTTCTAGAACTTTTTCTATTGTTTTACCAGCTCACGGGCTCTTGATTTCAATTTCTTACGTCACTGACACACTGGTACGCCTGAGCCTAGGCCTAGTTTATCGGTGATCGCCAATTACGTTCAAGATTCTAAAAGACGGCCGACCTAGATCTACCGGGAATTACCACCGCCAAAGATGATTGTAAGCTATGTAAAACTGAAAAAAAAAAACCCCAAAAAAGACGTAACGGCGAAATAAAATAAAGCCTCTTCACAAAAATAATGTGTCCACTGTTCTTACTCACTGACCGCCATCGTTTACGATACGAGTGACCTACACGATGTGCTTACGTACTCGAGCTCGATGAACGACCGAAGCGCGCGGACACGTGCGAAGGTGTATGCCGTGATAACTTATTATGCAACATTACTGTTGCTTGGTTGAGCGGGGCCGTGGCGGGGATACAAAAGTTATCGCGAGTTCGGGCATACGCAGTACGGCATGACACGGTACGGTAGGGCTGTGTTTACGGTTGCGCCCGTTGAATCGCTAGGTCCAGCGCTAATATTAGCAGTAGGCCTAGCCTAGATACAAAAGTTGCGGTTTTGTTTTCTCCTCTAGAGTTATATGTTTTCTCCGTATAAATGGGGAAATTCTTCAAAAACGTAATTTTCACCACAAAAACATATTAACGTACTGGAACCAAAAAAACGTAGTAAATACGTAAAATACGTACTGGTTGGCAGCTATGCCAGTGTAATATTTCTGTTTTCTGTTTACATGAATATCACAATTTTCTGAATAGTCTCTTCCAATGTTAGGGCAAAATTTTTTTTTTTACCATATTATCCAACTGGTCACAGGTAATTTTCTTGTCAATATGAACACTTTGCAATATGTTTCGTTAAAACATGTACAAACCATTTATCAAATAAAAAAATTGTACACAATTACATAGCTGCCAACTTTCAAAAACCTAAAAACAGACTCCTGATATCGGACCAGACACCGACAACCCCCCCCCCCCCCCCAAAAAAACACTGAAAAATCATCATTTCCTCACTTTGTTACATTATAGAATATTATTCTCTTTACATAGGCCCAATGTAATACAGTATACGATTTTAAGAAGCAGAAAACAAACATTAATTTTTGCTTCAAATGCTAATACATGTGTTGTTATCACCACTGTTTCTGTTTCTAAAGAAAGAAATGACTATTATGATATGAGCTGTCCTCAGAATTGTATAACTCGTCCATATTAACTTGTTCTGGCAGTATTGAACAATGTCAGACTTGCCTCCACGTGACTTGTGAAACTGGTGAAATTGGAAGTCACAATAACGTAACTTATGATTCACAATGCATTTATTGGACAAGTTTGATGTTGATGCAAAAGGAAATTCCTTTGAATATTTTGCACTAAATGTCGACTCACGGCTTCATGACTCATGAGTTGGATAGAAAAGACTTCCGATTAAAAATAAAATAAATCTATCCATTATCGCAAATCATGTTAGGCATAAATGATAACAGATGTAATAGATCTTAGATCTAGGACTGAAGCCACTTCACAAGCCATGTCCATATCGTTCTAGTTCTAGAACTTTTTCTATTGTTTTACCAGCTCACGGGCTCTAGATTTCGATTTCTCACGTCGTTGAAACACCCGTACGTCTGAGCCTAGGCCTAGTTTATCCGTGATCGCCAACTACGTTCAAGATTCTAAAAGACGGCCGATCTAGATCTAGATCCACCGGGAGTTACCACCGCCAAAGATGATCGTAAGCTATGTAAAACTGAAAAAAAAAAAACACACACCAAAAAAGACATAACAGTGAAATAAAACGTAACCTCTTCACAAAATGTGTCCACTGTTCTTACTCACTGACCGCCATCGTTTACGTGACCTACATGACGTGCTTACGTACTCGAGCTCGATGAACGGCCGAAGCGCGCGGACACTGGCGAAGGTGTATGCCATGATAACTTATTATGCAACATTACTGTTGCTTGGTTGAGTGGGGCCGTGACGGGGATACAGAAGTTATCGCGAATTCGGACATACGCAGTACGGCCGGGACACGGTACGGTAGGGCTGTGTTTACGGTTGCGCCCGTTGAATCGCTAGGTCCAGCGCTATTAGTGGTAGTCCTAGATACAAAAGTTACGGTTTTGTTTTCTCCTCTAGAGTCTATATGTTTTCTCCGTATAAATGGGGAAATTCTTCAAAAACGTAATTTTCACCACAAAAACGTATTAAGGTACTGGAACCAAAAAAACGTAGTAAATACGTATTTTACGTACTGGTTGGCAGCTATGCAATTATAATGATAATGTTGTTTAGTCTATCAGAGATAAAGTACCCCAACCACTACAAATTCTCTAAAAATATTGACTGATATGGCATAACCTGTCTTAGTCCTTACCTCCCGAATGTCGACAGTGTCATGAATAATATGTCAGTAAATCTATCAATACAATTATGAATTTTTGGACATTTGATAAAGTTTGCTTCAAATGTTCCCACGCTTGTCATGAAAAATAGCAGATGGACAAAGCATTGAACTGAGCGGAGACCTAGAACAGGAAAGAAAACAAGAGGATGCCCCAGGTGATAACGGAGAGATGATACAATATTGTGCCGACAAGTGGACAGGCATAGACAAAAAAGGCAGAAAATAGAGAAGCATGGAGATCATTGGTAGAAGGCTACATCCTGCAGTGAACGGACAAGGCCTAACATGACAAGACAAGGCAAGACTGTTTGTCATCTGGAAGAAGTGAAGTAATCAAATTCCATGGTGACAAAGACCATAAAAATCATGGTGGGGCAGCTTCAGCACTGAAAGTGTTAACAAACAAAAAGAATAAACACATGATTCCATGATTATTAAAGTTATAAAGGAGATAACTAAAAATTAACCTTGTATTCCCCTGATGGAGGGTTCCCTCTGGCTCCATCCACGTACACCATTTGCTGATTGGGCAACTCATCAATTACCACCTGAGTGAAGTCGCAGACAACATCTGGCAGGAAATAGTGAGCTGGGTCACCAATCTCATACACCAGCTGTTCAGCAACAGTTGCTCTGCTGACTAATCCACCGGTTTTCTGTGGCTTTGATAATGTGAATTTTCCATCTGATCCTACAGAGACGATGGGAAAACCTATATGGTCCCTGAAAGACAGAAAATGAAACAATGATTGGCCTCAAGAAAAACAAAATCACCTCTGGCATCTCATAAATTGTGCAGCTGTTGTGACAACCACCCACATAGACACTTTCAAGAAACTATCTGAGCTCTAGGACATGAAATGTATCTAGAAACAAAAGTATGAACTCATCCAATATTTCTAAAGTGCACCACAGATCTTTCAGCATCCAGGTCATTGAATGAGGAAGTAAAGCATGACACAAGTGACACTCAAAATTTCCCTTTCATTCCCTCCCTTTTCGTAGTATTCCATGTTGGCTGTCTCTCTTTGGTCATCTGTGCATGACTTACAGGGGTGTAAATGACATTTGAAAAAATTCTCTTAAAAAATGAAACGCCAGGGACTGCGTAGGCCCCAGTGGCTAGGCCTAGGCTATTTTCGTGGGTCAGAGAATTTTTCTCTGAAACCTCGGAGATTCTCGGACTAATGATAGTGAAGGAAATTCGTCCGTCAGATAAATTTTCTCTGAAACCTAGGAGATTCTCGGACTAGCGATAGTGAAAGAAACTCGTCCGTCAGAGAATTTTTCTCTGAAAATTCGTCGTGCAGATAGCAAACCAATGTCATGACAATAGTATTAAGGTAGTTGTGAAATTAACTGTTGTTATTCGTAGTTTTTAGGTTTCGCTTTGTTACTGTTGAAAAAATATATTATCAGTGAATAAAGAAAACAAAAACAACCTGAAATAACTAACAAATAAAGATAGATTTAGCTCTAGATCTTCGAAATTCAACAAAATGAAAAAAAATCTGAAAGATTTACACCTCTGGACTTACCACTCTTCTACCAAATGCCAGTCTGTGAAGATCCCACCTGTACTCTGAGCTCCACACTCAATCAAATGGCCAGCTAGACTGAGAAAGAAAATGAACAAAACAGCAATTACGCCTTTTTCATAATTATCCTTCACAGACTAGAGAAAGTGAGTTAAATAATGATATCCACAGCATCTGAAACTTAATTACTAAAATAGAGATATGCTAGCTGCCAACAGTAAATCTGGGCACACCCAGCAGATAACAGATGATAACTCTATATTCAAAGATCCATGAAGCAACCGCTACAGAGTCGTAGTTCCAAATGGAGAAGAGGAATGCCTGCAGGTCACAAAGCTTTTTCTCTTAATTTGCCTTGTTAATACTGCTTTCCTGTAAAAGACTGGGCTACAAGACAGTGGGTATATTATATTACATCTAAGAATGGAAACCTTCAGTGATGATCACACAATTCTATTCACAATGCTATTGTGGCCTGCAGCAACTGGAACATTTTTTCTTGTATGCTAATTTGATGGTGTCATTAACCTGGGACAAGTCTATAATCCTTCACTGATCATACTCTCTGTCTTACCTGCCTGCTGCCAGAAGATCAAATTGATCCATGGTCCAGCCAAACTGAAAGAAAATCCAGTACCTCTTTAGATCTACATTCTCTGTGTTTTGACGCAAACAATTCATGGAATTATCTTAATGTGCTTCGTCTCTAAACAGTTATTGGGAATTTCCTCCCTTCGTTTAAATCTAGCACCCTCTAATTCCCAGTGATGTTGAATGAAAATCTCAACAGGGAAAAGTGCTGCAATTTTAAGACGAGCATATTTTTGAAAAATTATTTAAAAATATTTTCTGATAGTGTACAATCAAAACTTTACTTAGGTCTTGTAAATCTGTGGATTGTTATTAATGCAATACTTTGTCAAATTGTAATGCTTTAGAAAAGAAAGTCTGCTGTGATGGAAAATGTCTCTTAACAAGGATAGATCATGTATGACAGCTTCCCCCCTGGATGAAGATAAGTTTGTTGTGTTGCAGGTAAAAGAAACAAATTCTGTAAGTAAAAGCTAACTCTATACATGCACAAATTCCTACCTCATGAATTAAAGGAGCTAATACTAGAGCGCTGTCCACACATCTCCCTGTAATGACAATATCTGCACCCATTGATAAAGCCTTTGCAATGGGTCCTGCACTGTAGAAACAAAGAAGCACCAATCATAAATCAAATAACGTTTTTGCTTCAAAGTAAGAACAACTGCTGACTAAGAAAATCAAACTTTTTTAAAACCCAAATTTAGACAAAAAGGCTCACCATATAGTTATTTTATAAAGCATAAAAAACAGCCCACCCTAATGAACCACTTACGACAATATAATATACGGAAATGAAAATGTAGTGGTAAGTTCTCAAAAAAGCAGATGTAACGGTATTCAGCAAAAGTTTTTGTTTTGAATGACACAATGTAGAGCAAGTAACTGAGCTGATTGGAAATTTACTTTCAGGAATTACAGAGAAACACTATTTATTATCATTAAGCATCGATTCCTACCCAAGATAAGCATTCATACTGTGAAGCTGCTGAGGGAAATTTTCCCCACTGCTCATTTCAGTGATGTTTTGTTTTTGAAGTTCTCTCACCTGAGAAAAACAAAATATTTTTAATTAAATCCCCTTTCAACACTATTAAGAACAAATAAAATAACAGATACACCATAACTTATCCCTCAAATGCCATTATGAACGCAAAATAAACATGTGAAAAAAATCTCATTCAGCAATCATGATATTTGTCAAACCTATCTGACCTGAACATAAACTCCTTAATTCTGTTTCTTATAATGCAGTACTGAAATTAATATCACTTGATTTGCCTTGATTATTAACTGTTATAAATTGTAAATAAGTTCTGACCACAAACAGCCCCAAATGTTTAAACATTTGTGAATAGATAAAACTTATTTTTCAATAAAACCTATTTACTAGTGTCAGTTCTTCTTTAGACCTTCGTATCTCTGTATTTTCAAACATTAGAAAAAACTTGAAAAAAAAAAAAAAAGACCGGGCAGCAAGCCTAACCTTCCAACACAGAGTTTCTAAAATTGAAAAAGAAAATCCAACAAAACAATAACTTTGTATATAAAAGTGCCGCAAATGTGTGCCAGTCATTAATAGTATCAACACTTAATTACATAAGACATAAGGTCATCTCCTTTGACAACAGCTATGTTCAGCTTGATACCCTCAGCAACACAAATCTTCCTCAGAGCTTCTGCACATCCTGAAGGGTTAATGCCACCTGCATTGGTTATCAGTTTGATTCCTGTTGAGACATAAGCATCAAAGTTACACAATAGTCTAGGAGAAATATCTGTGCATTATGACAAGATGACTGATCGGTGCAGAGATTATTATCTATGAGTCATGTCTCATATCAAACAGTTTTCACAATTTTTGTGTGACAGAGTTACAATTTGAACTTACCTGATAGTGACAATTTTCATTTTGGGGAGTGGGTGAGGAAGAGATGAGACAAACACAGATGAAAGATTACATAACACAAAACAGATGCTTCTGCTTAGAATTAAACTGTATGTGATAATGGTCTCAAATATACCAAATCTATTGGATGAAGATTATTTCAAATTAAACATCAATAAATGTGGTTAAAATGCATCCGAAATATGTACAAAAGTGCCATTTCACAGCAGTGACTATGCCACTGACATTATATCACTACCAATTATTTGTAAAATGTCACAACTATTTCATAAATTTTGAACTGAATGTGAATAAAGGACTACTTCCACACTAGCTGCTTTCTTCTCGACACCATCATCATTAACACAAGTTGCCCACTATACAATTATGGTATATATCACCTATTGATACAGCTTACCTCTGTTTTTTATGTCTTTGATAAACGGTGCAACACTGACTTGAACAAAATCTGGTGCATAGCCCATTTCCTGAAAAGTCAGAAAGTTTCAGGTCAATCACTCACAAGCACATTCACAAAAACTGTGGATGCTGACCAGCCACACACATATCAAATCCTCACCAGCATGTTTAATTCCAGATTAGTTCAAAGAATAATTTTTGTTTATAGTATTAATTTTAATGCAACGCACTATAGAAAATTTCTTCGATAATATCACAAAATATGCCGACTCTGGAGAGTAGGGTCACACCATCCAAATACATAGATATGGCCGGAAAAACTGCTCCTTATGATAAACCGTCACTGTGTCAGTTTTTATCCTGAAATGACTGAAAAGCATATTAAGGTTAGAAACCCCAGTATTGAATGCCAGAATAGTTTTCATTCCAATATTCACATAGGAGATTCTTTTCAGTGATGACTGACTATTTCATTCTCAGATGTTGACTACAATAGGAAAAGATTAAGCAGGTGGTATACAACCTCATTTCTCAAAGGTAACATTAAATAAAACTGCAAGATATTCCTGAGGAAATTACCGGATTCTTCCTCCGTCCTGCTGTGAGAAGTGACATTGTGATCTCTGATAAATAGTCGAACACTATGTAATTCAACTTTGCTCCATAAATAAGCTGTGGGGCTGGAACAAATAAAAACAGAGATTATTTGAAAAACTTGTTGAATCCAACCTCATGGAAAAGGCAATAAGCTAACAAAATTTGATTTACCCTCAACTGTGCAGCTCTTTTATATTGTGATAATGCTCATGTCACAGTACTCAAGGTATTTAATTATGCTTGTATCTGTTCATCTTATAACACTGATTAGCCACATTTGTAAAGGAATGGAGGAAGGTCACATGAACAGTACCGAGTACTACAGAGCATGTAGTTTGAAAAAAAAAAGCTGTGAAAAATTAGTGTTAAGAAATGCCGACAGAAAGTGTCAATGTAAATCATGAACTTCTCTCCTTTGTGATTGCATTTCATATGTAGTGTATTTATGTCATATAGCCTATTTGGAACAATATATATAAATTATAATATAACATGCAGTTCAGCAGATTCCAATCTGACAAAGGGTGTGCAATAAATACTGCAAAATCACCTCTATAAAAGACATCCACTCTCTATACATGTACAACTGATTAATTTTGTGGAAAATAAATTGGGAAAAACCAGTCTGACAAATCTTGCTGGCTTGTCAAGAAATCTGTGTTTTTGTGAAAACACCAATGAGAAATTTCAAGTTGCCTGGGTATGAATCTTCTTCCAGGCATAATCTCTCCCTCTCTTTGATAGAGATTTGTACCTCCCAGCCACTTTGAACTCTCACAGGGTTAGAGATAGGTATAGTGATCAGGGATAGAGTTAATATTTTTTTAAAAATCCAAGCTTTTAGAACCTAGACTGGGTGGTCGGGACACAAAACTCCACCCCCCCCCCTCTTTTTTCTGCTGATGTTGATGAGCCATACAATATTACAAGAGCTTGCAACCCATTTGAACAGTAGTTTTCACATTGGAGAGGATCTCCTTGATAAATCATGCAGAAAGCAATAAAGAGACCATTAAGTGGTCTAACTGCTTATGAACGTTCATTCTGATCTATGTCTGCTTTTTTACAAGATATGATTGTAATCTCCCTTATTTCGATCATGCCATTAATTATGCAGTCCAGCCTCTATTTTAACTGCCATTCAGCTAAGTCTCTTTCACATCTTGTATCAGCACAGGAGCACTAGGTGTAACAGGTTAAACCTATGGTTTGTTTTATTAGTTCCAAGCCTCACATGCAGGCTCAACATGGAGCAAAGTTCACTGCCTTATCGCACCACGGCAGTAGAGTGGCAGTACCCAACAATACAGGAAACAAAGAGGTGACTGATGATAACCTGCACATGCTGTGTCTCCCCAGAATCCGCTTGCACATCCTATTTTGACGACTTCGCCCTTGAGAATATGATCGTGAATGTTTCTCGTTGGCGTATTTTGCCGGAAAGCATCATGATAGGCGCTCAATGCATAACAAACAGGGGCCCTTCGGCAACCTAGCAAACGTAAACATTGAACCCCGGCCATTTTGGATATGTACTGTCCTGATTTTTCAAAGAACTGTAACCTTTATTAAATTGTTTTTCTTTTGGTTATGTAAATTCCCCTTTACATTATTAAAATGGCAGGTGGCAATCTCAACACATTTAAATATACATAAATAATTTTTCTGATGAACTCCTCTGGGTTATTCCAGGAATGATGCGATAACCAATAAATCTATACACAGGTGTGCTACTGGGCAAGAAAAGAAAGCAAAATGCCAGACCCCAACTTCCGTTCCTTACGCGCATGCGTGATCACATGACTTTGATGATCATTGTAGACAATATGGAGGATGATGTGTTATGAATATTGAAGGAAAGATGAATATCAAAGATACTTTACTATTAAGACCGATATTTTATTAGTGGTGTTGTGATATTTAGATATCACAATTGTTTTACGAAAGAGCAATTAAAAATGTCCGAAAAAATGGCGACAGAAACGGTGTATGGCACCATCAGTGAAGAAAGCCATGTAATGTCAGAGAAGGTGCAGTCACTTGCTGGAACAGTCTACAAAGAGTTTGAGAAAGTGATTAAGCGGTACGATGAAGATGTTGTCAAAGATCTTATGCCCCTTGTAGTAGGCATTCTTGAAACACTAGATGCGGCCTTTACTGAGAAACAGGAGCTGGATGTGGAAATTGAATTGCTGAGAGAAGACAATGAACAATTACTGACTCAATATGAAAGAGAGAAACAGCTCCGCAAAGCTGCAGAACAGGTAAGATTATCATTAGATCTATGGAGTTATTCTGTGGTCAGGAAAGAATCATAGCAGGCCTGCAAACATGTACCTCTGTTTATCTGTTCTTAGTTGTCTGAATTCTTCAACTTTCCCATCATGCACTTAAGACTGTCAAGTGGAGTGATTTGCACTGTTGCTATAGTACTGTGTAGCCTACATTCTTTGGGTACAGTACATAATCAATCATGCATTAAGAGCGTTAAGCAAGAGTGGTATTGTTTGAAATCTGTTTTTGAAAAGACTGCCAAATGTATCTCATGCATTTTGCCAGATTGTTAATGCATGCAGTAGTTTATTTTATCAGCTAAGCCATGCGTTAACTCTAAAAATATGCCTTTTTTAGAGGACTACTTCTGTAATTAACCGTGGGGGGTGGGAGTGGCCCTTCCCCTCTTTGCGACCCACCGTGCATGGCCACTTCTAAAGTTGCATCCTTGTGGGAATCAGTACATTCCCGCAGTTTGGATTAGGCTATTTCATCACTGTAAGAAAATCTTAGAGGATTACCATTTATTATGTATGTTCTTGTATGGTCTATTATTTCAGCTTTGCACTGTAACGCACCATTCAAGGATTCCTTGATCAGTGACGTGGTACACAAAATAATGGCAGTTACAGCCTGCAAGTTCATAATCCTTTAAAGACTCTGTAGTCATTTATGATGTATACGCATTTGCGAGTTGTCCACTGTTTTCAGTTTAAAGCTGAAAAGTAGTTTGTACCATCCAGCTCAAACTTCATCACAACATATTTTATACTTTCAGGGTGGTTTTGAATATTTTGTAATGAAAAAAAGTTGTTTCTCTTTGCTTTGCCTATGGTATATATTACAATATATTCATTATTCTTTCAGAAATACCTGGAGATGGAGGACAACATTGAAGGAGTTAAGAAAGAACTGGAAGATAAAGTGGAAACACTTGAGTCAATTCTACGCATGTCTGAGATCAAATCGAAAAATTCTGCTGATCATGGTATATATTTAATATTCTATGAGACTGACGTACACTTGGGACAAATATTTTGGAAGTAGTTATAGGAGTTACAAAACTTGAGTCAGGCACAAATTTATGGCCTGAGTGTTAGTCGCTGAGCCATGCATTTACCAGAAAAATATGTCTATCTGGAGGATTAACTCGCATGGGGTGGCCACTGCGCCCCCCCCCCCCCCCCCCCCATGGACATTTCTAAAGTCACACCCTTTGAATATCCTTCTTATGTGACTGAAGTAGAATTCCCAATATTTTTTCTTGAGAAAAACTCATTTCCAGATGCTAGATCTTGCAATAAAAATGGATTTGGTTTACACTATAATGCCTTCCCGACTTTGCCTGGAACTGTTCTGGGCTGTCTTTTTTTGTAGAATCTCATTATTCTTCCATGTGCCCGGAACTGTTCTGGGCCTGGTTCGTGTGCATTTCTTGAGTTAATGACAGTTGGAGACAATTCCCGAATTATGATTGTTTTGTATTTCCTAGTTAGTTCCCCTACCTACTTGCATCATTTTTGAAAGCATGGGATTTATGATGTGTAACTTTTTATAATTGCTTGTTTTGTCCCCTTATGCGCCTGGCATATGAGTGGAAATCTGTGTTGCAGGCAAGAGGTTAATAACCTTAGCCCCTCAGGTCATGGAAGTCTTGAGAGTACTCAGCCAAATAAGCAAAAATGACACTCATCAGCTTTAGATCAAGGGAAGACATTCATGATTTTACCCACTGCATCAAGTTTGAAAAAGGGGGGGGGGGGGGCAGTTTTGTTGGAAAAACATGTTGAAATGTATAAAATGATAAAATTACTGCATTATACAGCAATGGCATACCAAATTTAATATTATGTTGTGAAAAGGGATGGGGAACATTTGTAAAAAGTACTTCATCAAAAGATAAACGACCAAATGCTCTCAAATTATTACTAGCTTTTAGATAGGCTTTCAGCCGTGACAGAGGAATGTTCTGAACTTACATATCACATCGTTGAGGATTTGATAATGAGCAAGTACTTATTTTTTTATATTTGACATTAATAATACTTTTTTCAATTGTACTATTTGCAGAGGAGATTTTTTTGTCACAACGGAACTTGTTCCTGGATTGATAAGACAGTTGTCAGTGCTGTGTTGTGTTGTTTTCATGTGTGCAAACAGCATGAAAGTTATAAATCACCATTTATAGTTCCGTGGTAAATCATGTTCATGAATTATTCCATAATAATATTCATGTATTGTCTTGCAGTGAGCCGTTTGGAAGAGAAAGAGCAGGAGGCCAAGAATGAGTACAACAAACTGCATGAAAGATATACAGAGGTAGGACAAGTATTTCATGGTACAGTAGTCTCCGTCTAAGAACTCGCCGCCTTAGAACCCGCTGTTGCCGCGAAACCGAATTTTTTCACAGTAATTTACATGCGTAAGAACCGGCTCTGAAATGAAAAATCCGCCTAAGAACCCGACAGTTGACCGCAAGACGAGCACACTTTTACGTAAAATGCCCATATTATTACGCAAAATTCTCTTTCAAGTAGACGGGATAGAACAAAGAAAGGCACACAGTACAGTGAAAAAGAGCGGGGGGAGGGAAGGTAGGGGGAGGCGAATCGTACAAAGGATGGAGCCCAGTTACATCTTTCGTGTGCAAGCAGGCCACTCCTAGACTAAATTAGCATAGTCATTACCTAACATCTATTGTTGTCTGACTCAGGGCAGAATTTTATACGTAAATGACCACGTGCTTGGTTTGCACGGCATGTAACTTGTGGCTGATTCTGGTTATTACATAGGGTATCACTGGGCCTCGTGTTGTCTAAAATCGGCACCTGTGATTCACAACTTGATTGTTCAGTCTGAATCCTCCTATTTGTTACACAATCATCACTGTAAGAAAAGAGCATTCTGTTAGCCGTAAGTCGCAACTTTGACCATTCGCAAAAAAAAAAAATGTTCAACGCTTTATTTTCATTACGAGGTCACGACCCAGGTCCGAGCAATCAAGGGGGATAAGCCATGGACACGGGAAGTCAAATATGGGTGGCATCCTTTGGTATCCGCCTAAGTGCCCGGTCCGCCTAAGAACCCGCTTTTTCTGTCTCCCGTTGACCGGGTACTTAGACGGAGTCTACTGTAATATGTAATAAGATTTTTGGTTTGACTGGTGTTTTTGAAGTGGGGAGGCATGTTTTCATTAATTAGTCAATGGTTTAGGAAGGGAGTTAAATATTCAGTAACAGTGCACCAGATGTACTGTTTGTACAGATCACCTGATACTTGCTTTGAAAGCAGTTAATTTTTTTTTTCTTGGTGGGTAGTTGTTGCCCTTTCATCATCAAGAATTTGAAGGATATGGGAACTCACCAGTTAGACTACTGAACGAAAAAGAAAAGTACAAATTAGTTAGCATAGCAAAAAAAAAAACAGTGTAAAATATGCATCTGTATAATATTAATGGTCCATGATTATTATTATTATTTTATTTTATTTTTTTTGGTTGCAATACTGCCTTTTTTTCTTGAGTACATTAGGGTTTCATAATTGTAATATTTGCTGCGTGTGTTTTCGCAGCATTGCAGTTGAACAAAACAGTTTTCATTCAATTATCAATTTCTAAGGGTGGCAGATCATTTTAGTATTGTTACGACTGTTTGCTGGTATAGTCAGTTAAGACTCAGTGATACAGCCGTCTTCATTAATACTCAAAGAACCGAGGCAAGATAGTAATAAGCAAACTTAAATGTAGTGGAAGTCTTTCATTTGCTTCCACTTCCACCAGCAAGTTGTACATTGTAAGGTTCTTTTGATTTACCATATCTTTAGTTTTCACATCTCATTTGTAATGTTTTAACATCTCATTTGTAATCCTTGCTTTACCTAAAAAATGTTATGATTTGATAATTTTCAGGTTACTTATATCTCTATGTAAAACACAGCAAGATGAACAAGAAGTATTCTAATAGTAATAATGTTGAAACAACCATTTTATTCTTTTTTGTTTGCCACAGCTCTTCAGAACACACATGGATTACATGGAACGCACCAAAATCTTAATGGGTACAGATAAATTATCAGAACTTACTGGCCTCAGTCCAAGGATAACGTAAGAAACACTTTCAGTTATCCATGTTATGCAGTGTCATACTTTTTTTTTTTTTCATTCTACTGTGCAGCTCGTAGGTCTTGTTCTGTACCATGATGTGTTTTGTTTTGCTTGAATGAAAGTATCAAACTTCTTCTGACTTCCCATTTCTGACCTCTAGATGTGCTCGTTGTCTTTCATATTTGAAGAAAAAAAAAAAGCCACTAGCATTAGTTACTCTCCATTAATTGGTGTTTGGAGAACTTTATAAAGTATTTAAAATACAAAATAATAGAGCAATACTTAGTGGTGAATAGACTGTCTTTTGTACAAAACATTTGTAACTCAAAACTTTAAGGTGTTGCTGGAAAGCATTTAATCATCAAACTAAAGGCAGTCTTTTTGTATTTTGTCTTTAAACCTTTTTATTTTTTATTTTTTTCAGCAAAGGGGGTATGAATCTTCCTAGTCTGCGTCCAGCAAGTGTTGCATATGGTGGCATGATGGAGTTTCAGAGACAAGACAGCAGCCCCATTGGATATGAAACCCCTCAGGGAGGCATTAATGTTAGCCTTAAGTCTGAGTTAGATGCTCATACACCAAAGAAAGCTGATTTATCAAGAGTCAGTAGTGACAAAGAGCAGCTGACTGACAGTATTGATGTCAAGGAGAAAGCAATAGCTACAAGTGAGCTCTTTCCCATTTATATGCATAGATATTATTTTATTGTGACATGGAATCTGAAACAAATTTCATTTCTCATATCAATTCCCCAAGATTTTAGTGATATAAAAAGAGTTCCATCAATAAAAGTAAAATGAAATGAAGAATTTATTTTTGTTTGTTTGTTTGTTCATTTGATAAACAAAATAGACACTACAGTGAAGGTTGCTGATAAAATGCAGTGTCATTCCAATTGGATATGGGAAAGATAAACAAAGTTACCAACCTTCTCCTTCCAAAATTTCCCCTTGCAGTATTATGTTTGTAATGAAATGAATGTCTTCAGGAAACATCATGTTGTTCATTTTTCTACATGTCCTGATTGGCTGATGTTTATTCAGTTCATTCTTTAAAAAAAAAAAGTGCTGGCTGGAATAAGTAATGGCTGTGTAAATCTGATAGTTATTTTCTTTTAAATAAATCAAAAAAAGTCAAACTTATCAGAGTCAGGAAACCTGGAGAAATTAAGTGATGATGTATGTTACGATCTAGTGTAAACATCATTTTTTCCTTAACTTGAAATTCAAAGATTCAAAGAATAAGTTCTGTTTCTCTCATAGTTGCTTTTAGCAAACAATAGCACAAACATGTAAAAACAAAAAAGGAAGCATGTCAAGTGCACTTCCAATTCTTAGAAACATTTCGATCTTGCCTTTTGGTTAAGTTTTTCAGTGATTCTTGTCTGTTTTGAATACATGATTTTATTCAGTCCAGATAAAATGCTGGTTTTGTTACAGTGCTATTTGTTTACTTGTTTGGTTGCATTTGAACCTTGCTTTGTGTGTTTTCATCCCTCCTGCTATTTTTTCTGTCATATGAGTTTGCAGCAAAGCTATGCCATTGATCACTGTATAATCTTACATCATATGTAGGTGTCCTTCTTACAAAGATTTATGGCTCTGCTTTTTTATAATTCTTGTTTTTGGCAAGTGGCTGAAATTACTGACTGCACATAATATTTATGTAGTAGAGGCATATTTATTGGACACGTGAAAACTAAAAAGGAACATGCATTTAATATCAAAGCAAAGTGAATTGAGTTTTCTTTGTGAATTTTGTAGGTTTTCGAGTAATTATATCTGGTACCTGAAGTGGCATGCACACAATTCCGCGTCAGAATACATAATTTACGGTTATTGTCCTTTAATTATGCTGTATGAAACTTAACATGTCAGATTGATTCAAGCATCGCAGAATTCCAGCTAATTGTTCCTTTCATGGTCATCCTTTATTTCCATAACTGCAAAAAAAAGGCATTTTATTAAATTGCTGTACTCGGGATTGATATTCCTATCAACAATTCTTCATATTATTGTCACCAATGTGGCCCACTACAAAACAGCCTCAGTTAGAATATAGATGCTTCTTTGGCAACTCATTGTTGTGCCACAAGTCATGCATTTTAATTACAGACTGAGAACAGTCTAAAGATCTTTCAGAGAAAGTGAAAAATATGTTTAACAGACAGGACAGGGGGCGTACTTCTTCAGTAGCATTTGGAATCCCTTCAGCTTGATGCGCTGAAAATAAAAAAAAGACAGGCAGCCCTTATCAGGAAAAAAGTGAAACTGTGTGTCTGACTTGGATGGAGTCTTTGAAAAAATTCAGATTCAATTTTGCACTTCTTTGCTGAATTAAAATATTCATTCATTTTGTATTTCATTTCAAGCAATTTTCCTCTTAATCTATGTGCAGTTTTTTTTATCTTAACTGTCACTGAAATTTGCACATGGGTGAATAGTGATGCCTGAGCTTGAAGAGATTAGCAGACTAGTTGCCTGATATTTTATCCAGAAAAACAGTGCAGAAAGCTTACTACTCCTGTTAGTGGTATAAAAGAAAGAATGTCAAGTTTTATAGAAGAGCATTTGCCTATTACTGCCTTTTTTTTTTTCGTGAGCGTGTTGAAATTGCTATGTTAGTAGAATTGATTTTCATCATTGTTTCATGTGGAGAAATATCAAAATTTAATGCATGCTCAAGGCAATTTTTTCTTCTTGGCTGGTTTTATTGTCCTTTTTTTTTCTTTTTTTTGAACTAAGCATAGCTGGGTGGTGTCAGCTTCAAAATATCAGAGCTTCTACAGACCAGTTTCCATCTGAAATTATATTAGCTTTCTTAGTGGTATCTGAGAGGAATAGGGGAAATTTTACCACTTCTTTTAAAATAAGTTGTTTGGAACTGGAAAAGAAAAGTTCAGCTTTTTAATTCTTGCAGATAAAATTGAACACATGGTCTGTTGAATTGGAATAAAGATCATCAACACTTGGGTCAGTTTTTCCCTTTAACTTAAATCTAGCAAATCATGCAGAAAAGTAAATTTGGATACATTAGTTGATCCCTTGCATGCATTTCTTTGCAGTGTTGCATTGTTGTCTCTCATTTAAAATTTCTAGTCATGTATAGTTTTTGTTTTTTAAAATTCAGCACTCTAGTGATTATTTGTGTAATTTCAAAGAAAGGATGGCTTTCCTACTGTAGGATGATAAGTGTTGCATGCATATATTTAATTTATGTAAATATTTTCATGGGTGTTTTTTTGTTTGTTTGACCAGATGAATGGATTCTAAGAGGGAGATTGTAGTTTCTACTGATCTATGTAATGTAGCCAGTTCACCCACGCCTCTATGATAATTAAACATTTTACCAGGACAATATTAGCAGATCATTTTCATAGGTGGAAATTGTCCTCTTCGATGCTGATTGTCCCCTCATCAGCCTGTGGACATTTTTATTTCATCATGCATTCATGAAAGGCAAAATATGCAAGTTACAACTGGTTTCAGACCTGTTGAGTAGCTTCACTAGTTTCAGTACATTTTCAGCCCTGTGAGGATTTTCCAATTCAGTTCCATGCATTTTACTTGAGATAATTGAGATGATTTATTTTATAGTGTCTGATCACATCTTTAAGTTGCCTAAACTTGGACGTCATCAACAAGACTGATAATTTTTTTAATCAAGACAAATTGAAATCGTGATTGAAATTCAACAGGTGATCTTGAATTACTTGAAAATCCTGTGTTCAAAAGACTCCCTCTTAGATTCCTTTCACCAACATTTGATGTTTAGGTCAATGTTCTAGTTTATCCAGCAGTCATCTGTTAACATTCCTTTTTATTTCATTTTTCATCACTGCCACATCACTGCTTTGACCATATGTGCCCAACTGCCCCTCCTTGGTCCACTTGATTGTATTTGATGTGTGGCCCCCTCATCATACATCATGCTGCCACTGCCATATTTACTGCCAATGGTGCTTATTTGGCACCCAGAAGAACCCAGCACCTCACTCAGCTCAGTACCTGAGTCTCCCACACCTCTGGAGAGCATTTCTCCTAGTGTAGGAGCCCAAGAAACTTTAACCACATCAAAATCTGTGATAGACTCTAATAGTCCTAGTCAGATTGTAGACCTCGCTGAAACGCAAACAGATGTGCCAAAAATAGAAACAACAGCCCCGGTGGTCATGCGCAGAAAAAAGAAGAGTTCAGAGGATGAGCATAAATTTGAACACAGTTTGAGTTTTGAGGAGGATCATATACCAGGTATGTTTTGCAAGATGTGTTAAATGATTAGTTTCTATATATAGACTACCTAGTGACAAAAGAGCTCTCTGATTAGTTTGTGTATAAATAATCAAGTAACTTTTCTGACAAGTTTAGTAGATGCTGTTTATCTCAGGCAAATAGCCTTTATGTACACTATGATATTACATGCCTGCATTTCCTGAAGTTCAAGGGTTTACTTGGTTCAGCTCAGTCTCTGGTGACACCCTCTTTGAAAATAATTACACACAGAGTAATCAGTGTGTAACTTCTTCAGATTGTTCCTACTGTGTCCCTCACTGCCAGACCCAAACTTATGTCACTCATCTGTGTCATTTATCTGATGTCACCATGTCATCTTTTTGAATCTGCTAACCCCCCAATTCACTTTGCCATTGGCCTTTCCTTCTTCCCATCGAATTTACATCACGGTGTTGTGTCCTCGTTGATCTTTCATCGGTGTCATTGTCTTTGTTTTCACATTGGCTGTTTCTGGTGTTAGCCTGACTGTGATTCGACTTGCTTTAGTTCTCCTCCTGTTGTCTTTTGTGCTCTGTCAAGCACTTTAACAGATATCTTGCCTCAGCAAACCTTCTATAACTATAATAGCATCTTGGAATGACCATTTATTATCGTTCAGAGGTAGAAACCATCATTCAGTTCTACATTTAGCACAAAATGTCCAGTATTTGGTTGTGTAACTGTATTTGGGATTTTCAATAGTTTCTTGATTGAGGGACACCACAGTAAAAAGTTAACTGAATCCATAATTTTATCAGTTAGATGCATCCCTCAGCCTGGAAATTTGGCCACTGTCTGCTTTCTCAGACAGTTTCATATTAGCAACATTTGAGAAGATGTCAGCTGAAGTAAGATTTTGGTTCCTGTGATGGGTGAAAATTTCCTCTGAGATTATCATGTGTTTTTTATAGTCAAAACAAAGTATCAATGAGCAGAATGAAATTATGTAGAGGCCATTATTAAAGACATCAGCTTGTGAATTTTTTTTTCGTTTTTTTTTTCTGTTGCATTCAAGTCTATTTCATTCATTCAAAATGGTGCAAAATCGCAATTTGCTTTGCGTCTAGGCATGAGCTTTCATGTGCCACATGATTCTTCTCCAGATCATATTTTCCAGACTTCATCAGTTATTCTATACAGTTTTCATTTCATTTTTAGTTTATTGAGTTCTCAAGCATACACAGATGTGGCATTGGTTTTGCTTATGAGTGTTGTGCTGATAAATATGTATAACCCATGGGTGGTGGTAGTACTGGTATTTTTTGTAGTTTAGGACAGGTTTTGTTACTTTGTTTGGGATATTCGGTTTGTTTTATTACTTACTCATGTGGTCTATAGCCTTTTATCAAACGTACGTTTCACAGAGGATTAGTATTTTGGTGTTTTTCTTCAGTCATGTATTCCTTATTGACTATATTTAAAATTTTCCTCCTTGTCAGTTATAAATCTGGTCTTTGCATGTTGTCGTATCTCTATGTGTAGACACTAGACATTTGTGTCAGTGATTTTTTTGGTCTTTTTCATTTTGAATGAAAACTTGTTCGCATGGAAAGTCAGATAAAGACAAAAAAAAAAAAAAAAAATCTTGAGCACTACATTAACATGATCATGACCTTATTGTAACACAATTTTCCTTTCCTCTGTCTTGCTATCTTGAATCCACGTCTTCCTTTGACCTGTGGGGGCTTTACTTCGGGTAAGTTTCACCATGGCTTGGCCATTTGCTTGATCTTGTAAAATCAAGAAATATTTCCTTTATTGACCACAAATGTTGTTAATGGCAATTTCTGTATTTTATGCTGCACAAAATCTGTCATCTACTTTGATAATCACTGGTCAGCTTCAGCATGACTCTTTTGGTTGCTTTCTTGAAAATTCTCTGACATTATTTCAGTTCTTGGAGAATGCTTCAGTTTCTACACCATATGTATGGTATTGTGACAGCCCTCCAGATTCAGAAAGGAACAGACTAGCACATAACTTTGTCTCTGCATTAGTTTCTTTGCTTTTTTTTTTTTTTTTTAAAGTTTATTTGCATATCCATTAACATTGTGTATCTCACTTGGGGTTGTCAAATCAAGGCAAGTAAGAATAAGATTTTGATCCTACCACACCAAAAACCCCAAAGCCCAAATTCTGCAGTTTGAACTCTATGGCTTGAAACTTTTTTTTTTTTTTTTGCTTATTTTAATAATCTGACACCCAAAAGTAAATTGATGTTTTTTTTTGTTTTTTTTTTTTAGAAGGCTTTTCTTTGAGTGTATAAACTTTATACTGTTTTGATTGCTTACGTTAGTCAGCATGCTGCCAGTTAGTTTTCACAAGTATGGTGTATCAATTATTGTGGCAGATGACTTTCATCGTGATCTGAAATGAGCTTTGTTTAACAATTTAATAATTCTGGTGCAGTTCCTGGTATTCTTTTTCTTGCTTTCCCCAAAACAGTACTATTCATTGCATTCTGTGTAAGTTCTCTGTCTGGATGGAGATCCCTTAGTAGATGCTTTGAAACTCTCAAAATCACAATTAGGTGTCAGTTATGGTTCATATTTATTTTTGTTTTTTATTCCTTTTTATGTTTTTTTGTTCTGTATATATATGTTGAACTGTATATATTGGTACTATGACAATGTTACAAAATTTCTACTCACCCCAAGGAGTTCGTCAAAAGTTAAAAGAAACAAATGTTTGTCTCTGTGTGCATTAATCATAGCCCTGCGCGACAAAGTTACAATAAGGTCACTGAAGTGAAAGAAACATTCTAGCCAAATAATAATGGATTTCATGTTAAACAGTTTCATATCATATCATATATTATATGAAAGTGATGCCAGGACAGGTACCACATGGGCTTCAAAGGTGTAACCATATAGAATATGCTGTATTGAAAGTTTAAAGTTGATTTATCAGTTTTGTGATACACAGTGGCCCAAGAAATTAAGGAGTTCTGTTAATAAAAATTGTACTAATTTTTTTGTCCTAGAATTATTGGTAAACAATATATGATTGATGCAGTATGTGCAAAATATACATCGTTTTATCACCATTTTTTTCATTTCGACTTGTAATAAAATAATTCAGAAATTTGATGTTTGTGGCAGTGGGCCATACAGATTGTGTATTCCCACAATTGTTCTCTGTTTGAATAATCTTTACTTTTCTTGTTGAGCTGTCTTTATTTGGCAGCTGTCAAGGTACTGTGATTGACTGCTTATTTCATTCTCTTCACCCAGGACTGAACCAAACTTTGGCTGAAATTGTAGCCACAACACCCGAGTTAGAAGAATCTCATGACTCGCTTGCGTCTCAGGGCAGTATAGGCAAACGCAAGTCAGTGTAAGTATTTATCAGGCTCTCAGGACTTTGAAACCAAGTAGTTGTCCCTGCTGCGGGGATTTTAACATTTAAACAGACGTTTCATAGTTACATGCCAATTGTGTAATGTGAAACCATAAATATCCCTTCAATTCTGACAGTTGGTGAAAGGGGAACATGCAGCAATTAGAAAATCTGAGATTACTTCATGTAACAATATTGTACTGTAGTGTCCTGGATTTCAGTCATGTTCTTAAAATACAAAGATTCTGCAAATGTGGGAAATTTCCGCCCTAAGGAGCTTTTCATAACTTCTCCGCCTGCCCTCAGTTAGTGTATATTCGCATATCATGATGTATCCATATAACTACGTAGTACATGCAAGTTTGCGGATAGGTTCAAGCCTGTCAAGTGGTTTCGGTCCATTTTCAGACATATAAATATGAGGATTTTCCACCCACCTGTAGTTTTGCCCACACATTTTGCTCATTATAAATGAAATTTGTGCCTATTAACTTCATGGCATTAATTAGATGCATCATTTAAAAGCTCAGAGAAATCTTACCCTCAGTCCGTCAGTGTGTTAATGTCATTGTATTAACTTGACCACATTCAATTCAGTGTCGTGCCATTTAGTTTAAGTTATAGGTTATTGATATCATTGTGATTTGTAGGAGGTTCCATACTTAAGGTATCTTTGCAGTATTAAGTTATTAATGACTTAAAAAAACTAGAATTATGAAAACTAGTTTCATTGCTCACCTGCATGTGTGGAATTAGAGTATGTCAGAAAGGGGATTGGATTACCCACCGACAAATTTTTCATGACATTCAGCCAAATTTGAATCGTTGAACTCTGATTAGTGGGTGTTGAGTCCCTTGCCAGCTGAATGGATCAATATAGATGATCATATTACATTTACTACTGGCTGTGGATGAATAGTGTAAATTGGAAGCTAGTATGGTTAATTTTCCTTTTTTTTCTTTTATATGATCTCATATTCCTAATTTCAATTATCATGTCCAGCGTGCCAGGTGTCTCTGATGAATGTATTTGACAGGGAAGTGGATTTGAGTCGTTATATTAGAATACAGTCTATGCTTGAGGCAGATGAATGTGTCTTGGAGTATAACTTTCCCTCACATGGGGGTGCAGAAATAGAAAAAGTACAGTACTGGCTTTGACAACCATTTATTATAATTGTGTAGAAAATTAAGAAGTTCTTTCAGTTTGAAAACATCATTTATTATGTAGAAAATTAAAAATTACTTGGAGTTTGAAAAGATCATTTATTGTGTAGAAATTGAAAAGTGTTTCCAGTATGGAAAGGTCATTTATTATGCAGAGAATTAAAGAGTGTTTGCAGCTTTTGAAGGGAGTTCTAATTGCAATATTATGTAAGTACTATGTGAATAATATTAATGTATCATGAGAAAATTTATTTTAAATCTCTACAGACGCAATGACAACTCAATATTTGATGAAATTCAGGGCACAGATATCGCAGAAATGGACTTTGGTGCTGATATTACAGGTAAGAAGTTTTATAATTGTGTCGTGTATACAGAACATTTTTCTATGTTCACCGTTTGCTGTTAAGAGAAATGCAATAAATCCAAGCTATGAATCTATAATCAATAGTCAGAACTAGAAACATTCACAGTTGCTTCATTTTTTTGCAGCTTATTTTTTCAATTGGTAGCTTGCTTTCAAGGGTTTCATCACCCATTTCACACAAGCTTAAAAGGGGGAATCACAGGGATATTTTTAAAGAGATTCCAGTCATTGAAAGTGTTTATTTTGAAAATTTTAACATAAATATTAAATTAGTGGTTTAATGTTTGTATGTTGCATACAATACAGAGAGGCATTTTGAGAGCATCGTTTCACAGCATTGACTAACAGACAGATTTGTGTTTTTTTTTGTTTTTTTGTATGCATGGCTTGTTTGTTTTTAGGGTTTTCAGATAGTATTTGGAATAATATATCCTCAGGGATCAAGATTCTCCAGCTTTGTGGAAAAGAAATTTTCCAGATTTTTTTTTCTTGATTGTGATTGTTTTTTTGTGTTGCAGCAACATGTGTGTTTTGGGGATGGAGGTGGGGGCTCCTGATCAGTTGTTCGAACACCTTTCCAGCATTTTGAATACTTGTGTGCTTTAATTACTATAGCCATTTCATTCTGACAAGCCTTTTTTTAAAAATGTTTTTGGAAAGGGGTGTGCATGCCAAATAGGGTAGAGTGAAAGAAAGTTCAAAGCTATGTTATACAGCCATGGGTTGATTAACAAAGTAATTTCACAGAGTACACAAAGCAATGTGATCTTGTCATACTTAGTCTCAAAAAAAAAACAAAAAAAATCTGACATGTACATAGTCTTAGAATGAGATACATGATTGAATCCACTCGTGTTTTTTTTTTTCAATAAGTAGAATACGGCTATCATGAATTTTGCTGCGAATTTTGGCCGAGTCACAAAGTAAGCCCAGAGTAATTATCCCATGGAGTTATGTCATGGGTGTCTCTTCCTGGTTATAATCTGGGAGAATATTGTGTGTTTGTGCAAAAGTATCTAATGTTTAGTACCTCCACCTTATCACATACTAGGCCGAGCAGTCAATCCCGGGGACTATGCATCCACAGGTAACTTTCCCTCATCCACTTGGCTGTTCGATGTTTTATTGTTAAACCAGCCATTCATTTATTTTGTTTCTTGATTTAGCAACTCCGTGCAGCATCTATCTCTTATCTTTTGCTATTGTTTATGTGTCATCGATTTCAAAAAAAAAAAAAAAAAAAGTACATTTTATATATATTTCCTGCAGTGGCCCGCCAAGACCTGTTGCCTTTCGTGTGCATAGATCTATCAATATCCACATTTGTATGTCTTCCTTTCTTTCTGTTTTTTTTTTTTAATCTGTGGCTCTTTCACGATTGCCCACAGCAAAATGTTGACTGCAAAATAAAATCTTAATTTCCAGCATCAAAAAGAGTAGGCATAATGTAGTGTCATTATGTTCTTTGAACATTTTTAACAGTTAAATATGGGGGATTGTACAACAGTCATCAACAAATAGAGTTTTTTTTGGGGGGGGGGGGGGGGGGGTTTGGCATGGAACGAGAGACAAGCAGAATTTGAACTGGCTTGTTTTAAATCTGATTTTTCTGTGGAGGAAAGTTTTTTTAAATACCTGAAACAAAATGGTTATAATTTGGATGCCAGCACAAAAATTATATGCTTCCATTTTCACTCTAAAACTGTGTTGATTGCGTACCTATCTAATTCATGCTGGAAAAAAAAAAAGGAAAGAAAGAAAGGAAACCATTAGTTTGGTATCTTAATCTTTGTTGATCCCAATGTTCAGTGAGCCATTTTCTTTCATGTGTTAGTTGTGAATGTTTGCATGACAACATCTCTACACAGCCTTTCTTGTGTTTTATTTCACTATTTCAGCCGTGCCTTATGCGTATGCTCATATGTTAATTGGAAGTTGCTTTCACAATATGGATCAGACTTTTGGTCATGTTTTTTTTATCCCCTCAGTTGTAATTTATTTTTTTCCTGCTGTTTTTTTTTTTTTCGTTTGTATGTTTTTGTTTTTTTAAAAAACAAATTTAGTCTTAAAAATAGTGCAACGATAAAAAAAAAAATTAAATAGGTGGAAAAATTGATAAACATTATTTTGGATTTAGATAGTAATTCATACACCCGCCAGGATTACAGAATTAAAAAAATAATAAACAAAAGAAAAATAAAACAAAGAAAACAAGGAACTGAAAATATAGTTACCATTTTAAGTTTGATCACTGCTGTTTGTAGATGTTTTGATAATCACTTGGTCTGCAAACTGTGAACAAAACCATACATGGTGTGGTTCATAAAGCCAACCACGTCACAGAATATCTCCGTCTAATTTTCTGAATTGTGGAATGAGGTAAAGTGAAAAGAAATGGTCTCAGGCAATCTGATGTCACTTGCAGCAGAAAGTTGAAGTTATATCACTTCTGCCAGTTTGCTCAGTTACATGCAGATTAACTGTAAATTCTGTCTTAAGTTTTCACATAAATCATATTATACATCACCAAATATAAACTTTGGAAGTTTGTGACATATTTTTCGTTCCCAGCAATGATTTGCATAAATTTGCTGTAAATTGATCTGATGGCTTTATTACATTTGTTTTAAGTACTGCATATTGCCAGTGCATTTGTGTGCATTTTGCTGCCTTGTTTCTTGGCATTGTTCCAGCCTTGGAAATCTTTTGTAGTTAAAGATGAGCACTTTGTTTCTCTTCGTGTTTTGAGTTTTGGTTATAAATATATATAGTACTCAATGGCCACAGTAAGCTTGCCTTATAGGTCAGGTCAGTGTTGAGAGAATGATATCTGAGAATGTGCGGTTTTCAGTGGAATTGCCATGTATGTTTTCAGTTATTTTCATCCATACTAGAAAGTATTTAATTTTATGCTTGAATCTGCCAGTTTTCCAAAATACCACCTGATATCAGTTGGAATTTTCCTTAAGGAATCCAGTCACTGTCCTATTTACAAGGCACAGTTTATGCTGATTAATTTAGACAGTGAACAATTTTTGTTGTTAATTTCAAATGCTCTGCTGAGCGTGTTTACCTCTGCAAGTAGGCAGGCTGTGATTTTACCTGTGTATTAGTTTGCTGTTTTAATTTGCTGCTTGTTCAAGCTGGACTACCATAATGCTTCTTTTCCTACTCAGAATCTGTCTCTGGAGTCAAAACAGCATTCTGCCGTTTTAGTGAAGAGGACCGTATATGCAGAATTCGGTCAAACCCCGATTTTAGGCTCCTATAGTACCCAGCACCGAGGCAAATTTTTCCGTCTTAGTCATGGTCTCCTATGTGCCAAAATAAGAGAGTGAAAGCAGAACACAGTTTACCGTATGGAATGGAAAGACGCTTTCACAAACCAGTTTTAGCGAAAAAGACCGTACATGCAGAGTTTCACTGAAGAGGACCGTATATGCGCATATGCGGTCCTCTAGGGTAAAAGAGACGGGATGCAGGTGGCCTCCAGTTTAATCGGGTATCACTTTCTGTGGTTGTGGTGGAATACAAAGCCTTGCATTCCATCAGTGTTCAACAGGGAGATGTTTTATTGCATTAGGTATTGCTGGAGAATAATGCAATGGTGCATTTCCCGCCAAAAGTCAGGACTTTCCGTTCTGTCAAAGTACCACACTACGCTACGAACGTTTTGCGGCAGTTTATTCAGCTTTGCTTTCTTACCATTTACTGAGCTATTGCGTTTTTGTCAAAAGATGGAAATCAACATGGAGGTGAGTAAATTATATACTTATTAATTATTATGCACCAAGAAACATTAATAATTCGACTATATTCAACTATGTAAGCCAAATGACTTTCTTTCCTTTGTTTGGTGTGTGTGTGTGCGTGTGTGTGTGTGTGTACTGTTTTGCGTGTATGTGAACGCATGCACGGGCAAAGCACTTAAGAGAAATTAAAATATTGCAGACTTTGTTTAGATTCTGATTGTGGAATGGTGCATCAGTTGTGTAGAAGTATATGCTATGGTGAAGGAATAAAATTTTACATTTACTTTTGAAGTCGTGTGTGTAAATAACGTGTTGTTCTATTGACTGTCAGGCATTGCGTTTACACATCCACTACGAATATGTTACAATTCACAGGTTCTACCATTTTCTAGCGATGACTCTGAAGATTCATTGGACTTCTGTTTGAGCGATCTTGCACAGTTGAAAAAGGAAATAGAGAAAAAACGAGAGGCATCACAAAGGATTCGAGTCACCAACCCAGGATCTGGTGGTGACCATGCCTCAGAACCCCAAGAAAGTGCTCCCACTCAAAAGAAACGATCATGTTCTCTGAAGGCGGCAGATGCATTGAAGAGATGATCGATGACTTGACAGATGAAGAACTGTTGGAAGCGTGAGATGATACCGACGTCGACCCTGATTTTTCCTTGAGCAAGGAAACTTCGCATGCATCAGACGGCGAAAGTGGAGATAATGGCACTGAGCAGGGCACAGATTTACTCAACGACGTCCAGAATGAAGAGTATGTCAGCAGAGGGGATGAGGCAGCTTCATGTGAAGTGAATTTCCAGGAGACCCTTACCCGTGGGCGACGCAGGAAAAGAATTTCCCCCGACGAAAGGATGGCCATGCAGCGACAGAAGGTGGAGAAACGTTTTGAACTGCACCCTGTCAAACCTGCTTGCGCTCAAACATGCCCCAAAAAGTGTGTGGAGAAAATTCCCGAGGAGGTACGGCACCGCATGAATGAGAAATATTGGCAACTGGACTGGAGCAGCCAAAGATCGTTCTTGCTTCAGTGTGTGTCGCGAACAACTGCAAAGAGACGGGTTGTTCCTGAAAAAGATGGCATGCACAGGAAGTCAAACACTTTTAAATACACTCTACGCAATCCCGAAGGCGAATTTGTGGCAGTCTGCAAGCGGTTCTTAAAACAGAATATGGAGGCGAGCTGAAGGAAGTGCAATTCATAAAATCCAATTTTGACTTGGTGGAACCTCCATCAATGAATGCTCCAAGAGGGATCGAACCGTCCAAAAAGGCTGACATCATCTCCAAACTCCTCCCCCTTATGCCAGGAAACCGAGCGAAGTTCTGGGAAACACTTCCCACGAATGACAAGAGCAAGGACTTGTCAACATCGGACTCCTAATTTCGAGGAAATTTTATTAAGCCGAGTGCTATGATGTAAATAGTGTAAATACCATGGAAATGAACCTTGAAAACAGACTAAGGGATAGAAAGGACAGAAGTTGTGCGAGAGAAAGTGTTGTATTTTCTATGTGCTGGTGGCAAAATTACCTGTATGCTTTGTTTTGCACATTTCTGGACCCATTCTAGTTGAGCAGTGAGTATTAAATGTATCAACCTCATCAGCATTATTGGAACTTGGAGTTTCTTTCCTTGCTACACATTGTTTTAACGTTAAATACGTTTCTTCTTCATTTGGTTTGTTCATTCAATATATCTTAATCTGTCTTCTGTGATTATAGCTTCATTTGCTACACGTAATCTAAAAACAATCCCTCTGGTTTCAATATCAGTTCTGTACTGTTGTGAAACACCTGTCTGAAGATTGGGAGGTCTTTTATTGAAGAAGACCGTATATGCCATATACGGTCTTCTCATTTAAAGTGAGTTCTCGTGGTTTTAATGTAAAAGACCGTATCGCTTCTCATTAAGCAAATATTATCAAAATCAATTTTGAAGTAATACAACATAATAAAACAGATCGTCCTCTACAATCCTGAGAAAAAAGTTTTCAGTTACTTGTCATAGAGACGGAGTAATGAGACTCGACACTTTTTTGCCATTTCCCGCAAAGTGCGATTGTTGCATATACTGTCCTCTTCATTAAAACGGCAGCATTGTTGTCACAAAATCTTATTTTAGTTTGACATTTCATTCTCTCTCTAAATGTTTGCCTTGTCCTGTCGTTAAAAAAAAGCAACGCACTACGTCATTCAATATGTCGCATTGTGAAACACATAAAAAACAAATTCCATGCCAAGAAAAGCATGGTGCTGAAAGGTTTTATCAGATCATCATCATGGTTTTCAAATTTCACACCAACCCATCATTTAGATACTTCTTATTCAGTGGTCGATATATGTAGCCATAAAGCAGGATGTGAAAGAAGTTTGCAATACCACATGAAATGTTCAGTGTTGGTGAAGGGCTTTGGGATGTAGATTTTCTTGAAAGTCAGGCAAGGCAGCAGTGCCATTTGTCATATTTTTATGGATTAAGATGCAGTTCATGTACATAGAGTTACTGAGACAAATGCTACAAGACCTATGAAAATTTTAAACTAAATGGTTTATTTTGCCTTAGAGATGAAGCTTTTAGCTTGGAAATGCAGCAGCTTGCTCAAAACGTCAGCTTAAAGATTTCATTGCTGTGTTTACTGTTATATTTGTTAATATGGTAATTTCAAGACAATTGCCACAGCAATAAAAATTATGCGAAGTGTTGGATGAAAATACTTACTTTTTCTTCATAAACGGTCATGTTAGTGAAGTATCATAGCTTTTTGTTTGTGAAAATGTATTCAAATCTTTTCATTTCTAAGGTCCTCTATTTTATTCTCATCATATATTTGTACTTGTAGTTAATTTCACTCCTACAGACCTTGTAAAATGAATATGCAAGATGATTTTTGAGCTGTTTAACCACTTTTTTTTTTTTTTTCCCAAGCATCTATGAACATCACATTAAATTTCACTCATAAAAGAAAACAACACAGTTTAGATAATCAGATCTTCAGTGCATGAAAACTTTGTGAAAGATGATTTCATGCATGGTGCAGAAGGTTATGGCAGTCCAGCTTGATAGTATGCCAAGTTACGTACGAATTTATATTCTTTACCTCACCGGAATCTTGATGTTGTTTGTTGTTGCATGTTGAATGTTGTTGTAATCTTGCAGATAGTGACAAAGAGGAAGAAGAAGAAGAGGAGGAGGAGGAAGACAAGGATAATGATAAAGATTCTGGTATGAGATGTCACTGCACATTCATTCTTTCTCGCACTCACCAATCATTGTGGAACTGTTGTATCTGTGGTTTGTTTTTCCATTTAAATACATGCGTCCTGAAATTCATCAACATCTTCATTTGTATCATAATATGTAGTCTAGTTAGTTAGTCATCATCAATTCATTTTGTCTCACAGCTCGGAAATTCTTAACTCATCCTTTTATCAAGGGATATAAGAATTTTGCAAAGCACTGTGCTAGTAACAAATGAAACTTAACAGTGTATTCTAAAGGAAAATATAAATTGTCACATTTCAAGTTTGCACCAAGCCAAAGGGCAATCTTACAGCTTTTCTGCATTTTCAAAGCTTGTTAGGTTTAGTAATCTGTAGTTTAATTTTTATATTGCTGTTTTTGAGTGAGAGAAAGAGTTCAGCCTTCAGCTGATTTATATTTCCGGTAAAGCTATAAGTTTTCAGAAGACCAGCAAATAACAGAAAACTTCTTTTCTTTGCAATTTGAAAGTACATCATTTCCAGTAAACCTTTTAACTCCAGGGTGCTGTTCTAAATAAAATGAATGGGTGCACGTTTGTGGTCTTCAGTTATGGGATTTTGTCACTAAGATTAGAAAGTCAAAGATTCAGTGATAATTATACAGTTTTATAGTGTGCCCAGTTTGATTGACACAGAGTCATATAATTACACAGGGAAATTCTGGTCTTTCTCTTTGTGTATAATTCATTTAACTTCCAGATGACACCACTAACATTATTTGCTGTCTTTTCCTCCCTTCCCCATCTCCAATTTCCCTGTATATCTGCACGTCTTCATATTGCTCTCTGTGTGGGGGAAAACAGTTGGAGATAATTTCTTCGGTAAGGTCAACGTTTACTTTCCTTCTTCTCTCTTTTTGCAATACACATTGCATACCATGAGAACATAATATTTATTTTCTGACACTGGCCCATCAGGAAAAGTTAAAACTTTTGGCATGGTTCCTAAAATCCAGGTTGCTGCTAACAACTTTGGTGCAGGGCTAAATCAGAATGGATATCGATTTGGGATACTTTGTGGACACCAGCAATCAATAACCCCTTGTGCATTTGATTATCAGTGTCCCATGAAAAAGAAGTCTTAAAATTCACAGATGTCACTCATGGCAGCTCTGTGATTGGATTTCTGCATTTTAGTTTGCAGGATTCTTAGTGTACTTTTCTGGCTCTTACATTTTTATGTTACTGAAAGCGAAACGTTTTTGTTTTCTTTTACCCAGAAATTGCTTTTAATTCTTACTATAAACCTTACTATAAAATAAAAAAAATTAAGGTATCAAGAGCCCAGCTAGCAGAGTACATTGTGCATCAGTTGTGGAAAATTAGTTTCAGTCTTTGTTCAGTGTATTGATGTTAAGGTAGTTTCTGTGGTAACATAAAGACACCGCCCAATAGTTGAATTATATGTTAGATCAGCCTTGTACATTTGTTTTCACAAATTACCACATGCATGCCAGTTCGGCTTTAGCAGGATGATACGTCATGGCATTTTAATGGAGAATTACATGTATTTTCTTTTGCTGTTATGAAGCCTTCATGATGGCATTAAATCATGGAGAAGCATGCCAGGAGAGTGTGACAACTTTTTATTTTATTTTCACCCATGCAATAAAATAAATGATTTTGTGATTTCTACTTTGGTTCAGGGACAGTTTTTTTCCTCCCTCATATGTTTGTGCCATAGTGCGCATTAAGAATGCATCATGGGCAGCTCATCCTTTTGTGTGTGCATGAATATAACTAATTTTGAACAAATTTTTGTTTGCGAATGCCTTCAAGATAAGGACACCTTGCATACTTTGAATTCTGACTGTGTTGTGCCAACCAGTACTGTCTTAAGACAAAGAAAGTGGTATGGTTGAGACCCTGGTGGTTTTTTTGATATATTAAAATGAGAAAATGTATATTTCAGCAAATATATGGGAATATGATCAAGGAACAGTAGTTGTGATGCGTGGTCTTGGTTTAAATTGCAAGCATTAATCTCATTTCGTATGGAGTATGCATTCACTCCAGAGATTTGTTCATAAGTGCATTTACTAGTGCATGGTTTTAGATTGGTACTTTTCAGTGGCCTGCTAATTCCCAGTTTGTTTCAGGTGACAATCAGATAGTGTAATTGATGACATTGTTTTCAGGGTAAAATTTCAGGATGGGCTTGAGATCTTTATAATTTGAATTTCAGTGAAATGCAGAAAACAGATGTCTGCATACTGCTTGAGAATTTGTCTTGAGATTTGTCTGTTTGGTTGGCAACAACATAGTCAAATGACCATTATTAGAGCATAAGTGCAATTATGTGGAGAACAGTTCAAAATCTCATGAAAGTTTTATCACATTCACAGGAATGGGTAAAGAACTGGAGAATCTCATCATGGAAAATACAGAACTGTTAGCTACCAAGTGAGTACAGCTGAAACTGCATTCTATCTGCTGGGGTGATATTATATTGTCCTTTTCCCCACCATAAATACCCGCTGATTTCAGATACATTAAGTTGTGTCTGCCATTTAAGATGTACAGAACCAATGGTTCTCATGATGATGAATTTTTAATTTAATTTTTTCTTTTGTTTTTTTTTTACGGTAAACGATGTTGTTTCTCAATAAACTTAGAAAGTTATGTTGGTGGATGAAAGTTTATTGAATTAGTTTTCAGCCTTCCACATTAAAGCCGTGGAATGGATAGTTGAGAGAGTCACATTTTTGGCAGAATATGCTTGCTATAAGTATGACATTTATGAAATATGTAATGTAAGAATTTAAGACTATGTATGTTGTAGAGAGAGAGGTAGTTTAAGATGTCAAAACTGTTAAAAGGCATTCTTGTTGAAAACGGTTATTATTATGACATTTATTTACATTTGATTAAATTGATGAACTTTAATTTTGTACTAATTATTATGATAATTATGTTTTGGGATGTACAGTTACAGAACATGTATAAATCTTTTCTTATTCTAGAAACGCCCTCAATATTGTCAAGGATGATCTCATTGCCAGAGTTGATGAACTTTCAAGGTAAGTTCACTTTTTTGGCTGTAAGCAAATAGTGTCATTATTCTTCAGAAATGTTATCCCCCCCCCCCCCCACACACACACACACACACACACAAACTTTGATGCATTAGTGAGGCATCTGACATGTGAGTGGGAGGCCAGTTTGTTTTAGCTTTAGTTATATTTATAACATGACTAGCATGACAGTAATAGAAAAATAGAACTGTAGTGTTTGTTTTGTGGTGTATCATTGTCCATGGAATAGTTTTTCTTTGTTATGCATAATTACTTAAGTCTTATTATGTTATTCAATTCTTATGGTGAATGTACTACTTGAACGTCACCAGAAAGTCACAAGTCAACCAGCACTTTTAATATTAAGATTGTCGCGGATCGGGATTTTGGGGAATATAGATCAAGAGGTCCGCTTCCCAATCACACGAGCACATAAAAAAAAAACAACAATTAAACAACTTTCACTCTAAAAACTAAATAAATCAATTTGAGTAACAGACTGCAAAGTTTATATATCTAACAAATTCAAAGATAAAATATACAATAGATAACGAATACAATAGCAACTGAAAATGCTCAGCTAAGCTGAGGAGCAACTATGAAGTACTTAAGGCAATGTAATATGAAGTTATCTAAGTCACAATAAATTTACATTCAAAAGAATCCGCGCCCGAGGGCGACGGATCCTGTAAGGTTTAAAGTTCTATCTCTCTTCATACTAAAACATATTTATATAGCGTCTCTGCCAGGCGCGCTCTGGTGTAGTTCACACGTGGTCGCGGGAAATGCATGTGGTCTGGCAGTACTGGTCAACAGTCTACATGTGTAGGTGGCTGTAAATTCAGCATGGAATTAAAATCTTTAGCTCACCATTTAGCTCACCATTGATATTAGCGCTGTGGGTTTAATGCTCAAACAAGTAGGCTTGGGCTCAGGAGCGTAGATTTCTGACAATGCTCCATCACTGTACATATCAGCTCAATCGCTGCGTCTCTATGACTTCTCATCTGGCTGAGAGCTCGCCGTCCACCTCGTAAATGGATTGTCTACATGTGGCCTCTATCTAAGCTCTGCACAGGTTTAAATACTAAAGCTATGTCTGGACCTTCCGTCCAGATTCATACATTTGATTGGTGCAACCACCTCTAGCTCAGCTGCCGAACCGAGTTATTTTAAGTAACAGCCCTACGCAACGACCTTGGGTCGACATCAAAGGTCGAATCACTCAAGACAATAAAATGTACATTTTATAGCAATAAATTCTTAACATGTTCAAAACCCCGAGCTTTTACTCTGGATCACGGATTTTCTGTACGTTAACAGACGTCTTAATAACATTTAATTCCTACTCACCCCTTCCCTCTCTACTAAACCTAGTTCAAAACACGAGATATAAAAAGTGCTCAGTCATGCACACCTACGCTGTCCGTCTATCCTTCCCCACACCTTCTGTCTATCTATTAGGAAAAAAACTGTTCAAAACAAATTGTTTACGAGACCAAGTTATGCTGGCTCGCACAATAATTACGTTTGTAAAAATTACTCACTGCTCTCTCACAAAAATTTACTCAGTGGAAACATTTATGAATCAAATCTGTTCTTGACAAAAATCACGGGGCCATATTTTGATTGTTGAGGATGTATGAAACAAGTGTCTTAAGAGATTGAACATTGAGAAGTTCTGGGGTCATGTTTAGGTATGGAGGTGACCAATCATTTTTTATGCCCCTTCTATATACAGTGAGCAAGAAATCCTGAGGGAAGAAATTACCTCCCTTCAAGCAGTTAAAGGTAGACTGCAGTTGAGGATCTCCCAACTGGAAGAGGAGCTGAAGCGAGTGAGAGAGGAGAATGAGAAGAGAGACAAAGAACAGGCAGAGAAAGGAGAAAATGAGGTGAGTGATTGTTTCAGTGTAATGCTAGCACTATTTGAGATTACTGAATGAATAGTAGATCATGGGTGAAAGTTTGCCGGTGCCAAAAATTGGGGCGGTCGGGCGTCATGCCGGAAATCATCCGGGGAAGCTTCTTATTATTTCTTGTGTTTGTGGCATTGATCTGTAGGATTTTGTGTGGCAGAAAAAATGTTGCAGGAAATTTTGAGTTGGCTAACTTTCGTTGCAGGAAATTTTGAGTTGGCTAACTTTCGTAGCAGGACATTTTGAGTTGGCTAACTTTCACCCATATACTAGATTCATTTGGAGTCAACTGCTATTGCCTGTCAGTAGTAAATCTTCCTTAACAGATAATTTACCATGGTGTCATGGGCGAAAGTTGTCCGGATTACTCCGGATTTCCAATTTTCATTCCTGAAAAAAATATCTTCTCGGATTTTCTAAAATTTCTGTGGCCACTGGGAACCTGGGATGTGTAATACTGTCATTGAAATGGGCCCTATCAAGGCTAAACACGTGTGATCTCCACTGCCCACACAAGGGCATCATGCTTGTACTGGAGATACGGTTGTACTAACATGTACTGTATGTCATGTACTACAAGCATGTGGTGACAGCATACATGATGCAGGCTTTGAGTGAGGAACAGGCCTGTTGTATGACCATGTGTATTACCCTGCAGTACTAAAGTAGGCCTGACCAACTCACACTTTTGTGGTTCAGTCTGGGTCAGTGGGCATCTGAAGGCTGCCTGGTGATGTCATTTACTGTTTACGGCTATTCCTGTCCTGTTCATCTTTTTAAGACCAAGGGACACTGGCCAGCCAGGTTATATCATGGGAAAAATGTGTATTGTCTGTGATAGGACATTGTTTTGTGACTTTTATCAGAAATACTGATAGGACACTTACATTATGATCAATAATAAAATAAGAAGAAGGAAAAGAATTTGGCAATAAACACTAAAGAATATTATGGACACAATGATTGATTGCTGGCTGAAGTCCAGACTAAGACTGAAAAAAGAACTACCGACCTGAGGTAAATGTTTTATGGCAGCCTGTGTTTGATTGACAATTTCAGTTTGAGGAATGGACTCTTTGGAAATTTTGGTTTTCAGGTTTCTGAACCTTCAGTTGCTTTCACCCATGCATGGTGTGTAAAGAAGTCAAGTGAAGGGCCCTGACACTCCCTGATAAATATGCTCTTCTTCTGAAGATCTCATGCAGTGTCACTGTTTGAAGAATTTCAACTGTTGTTTTTTTTTCACCAGAAATTATAACTTTTCATGTTGGGTGAATCTTAATGAAATTGCAATTTCACTGAAAAAATTTGATAACGGTTCATAGTTCCCAACAAATCTGAATTTTAAGGTCTGGAGGTGGTAGTCACTGTCATCCATTGTTGTTTCCCTTCAGTCTGTAGTTCATCCTTTGGGCCGTGGCCACTGTCTTATGCCACCACAAACACATTCTGGTCTTATTCGCTGTCTAAGGTTTTAAGTATTTCATTTTTTTAAATACTTATCAAATAAATGCCCAGTTAATGCATGATTTGTTATTGCAAATTAATTCCATCAGAATAACCAGATAAGGAATAAATGAACAGTGATTTATTGCAGTATGTGTGTAGAGGAAAAGTTCATTGTGCAAACATGTTTGACTGTTGCTGAGTTGAGCGTTCATTTTGTTCTTCTGCCCATCAGTAACATTGTCCATGAGCCATCAGCTGCACAGCACTGGCTGCTTTTTAAACCAACTTCATGGGTATTCACTTAAGTTGTATGCTCTTGTCCACCAGGATGACGTTCCAATGGCTCAGCGCAAACGTTTCACTCGTGTGGAGATGGCTCGGGTCCTAATGGAGCGCAACCAATACAAGGAAAGACTGATGGAACTTCAGGAAGCTGTCAGGTGGACAGAAATGATCCGTGCCTCCCGTGAACATCCAGGCGAGCTGCAGACCAAAAAGAAATCCAGTGTCTGGAACTTGTGAGTATTTTCTATTATTGTGCCTTTAAAAAAAAAATTTCCTCTTTTTTTTTTTTTCGTGCATGTCATGTTGTCATGATACTATACACCTGGAAAACACCTTCATGTAAGTCACGAACAATGGCAGTGTTCACTCTTTTGTCATCCATTTTCACTACTAACATGTCAAACTTATTGAGGGAGGATATGGATGGGAATGAAGCCGGTTGATGTCAGTGACGTGTGGTAATTGCTAATTGCTTGTGGCCTCTGTGATCTGATTTTTATGTGAACATTAATTGGACATGCTGCTTGATCTCCTAGATATTAAAATAAATCCTCTTGGTTACCACGGTGGCAGCATAATATATGATAATTATAAATATGGACTTTACAGGTAACATTTTATACCTTACAGTGACTGATCCTGGAAGCAGTCTTTCATTACAGGTTAAATAAAGTGTCAAACATATTTTGGTGCGTAAATTGCCCATGTGATTATTCAGTTAGTTAGTCTTACCTGAAGAGGTATTTTCTTCCAAATAGGAAACAAGAATACCTCCTTCTTTTATATGTTTATACTTTATAAGGTGTGAGGGATACTGCTATCAGTGTGGTGTATGATTGTATTTCAGAATGTCTGTTAGTATTTGTTTTGTTTGGATACGGCTATGCTGCTTTTGTTCGTCAGAGTTTTTGTTGTGCTGCTAAGGATGTTATGCCATTGTGTTGCCAGTGGTGTCCATTGTAAAGTTCTGTGCCTGTACATCATATTTGATTTTATATTGTTTCAGATCAACGTAGAATTTTTTTTTCTTAAAAGTCTTGTCATAGTCCATGTTTGTTTGCATGGTCTCTGTTCGGAAATGTGCCGTTGCTATTACTGCACTCCCCAAAGTACAGTTTTTACCATTGCTGAAACTTTTGTCCACAGAATTCAGGCTTTTTTTTTTTGAATGCGAGAAAGTATCTAATGTGACAGCTTTATTGTTTATAGACAGTTTCTCACACAAGTTTTCACAACTGTAGTCTTGTTCTAATTGGTAATCATGAAAAAGTTATTGTTTCAGGGCATTCATTTTCGCAGTTTCATATTCAGCTTTTTGGGATGCTGCAAGTTTCTAGGAGACACAGTCTTTTGAGAACAGACATAAAGTTGAATGTAGCAACAATTTTATAGCCTACCACAGTGACAGAAACTTAAATTTTTAAAATAGACTTACATTTTATGTTGAAAGTATACCACAAAGCCTGCATTATGAAATGAAGATAACTATTTTGGATGCATTTGCCCTACTCTATCTGTGTGAGCAGAAATATAGGTGGATGAAGTAGACTTAAGTTCTCAGCTTCTCCATTCAGTTATTAAGTATCAAGAAATTACAAGAGTGACAACTCATGGGCTTGTTTATACTCATAATCTGCTGTTATGTTCATTTACTTCCTCTTTATTGCGATTAATAGCTTTCCCCTCCTGATTTCTTTTCTTCTTCTTCCATTGCTGAAAATGATTGATAGTATTTATTGTGCCTCTTTCTCTTTCGTGCCTGTTTTGTTTCTTTACTTTCCATAAACAGAAATCTTTTGTTGGTTTCCAAATTTGCAATGCTTTAATTTTTGTTCTTTGCTTTAACATTGGCTGTTTTTGTCCATGACAGTTTCAGTGAACTGGTGGCTCCGTCGCAGCCTGTCCCATCCCCTTCTACCCCAGCACAAAAACAGATTCCAGCAAGACATCAAAATGTGCTTCAGGCTGTGCTAAATCCTACTCTCCATCAACCGCCATCACATCATTCAAATTTTTCTGAAGACACTGATAGCCCTGCCACGTCCATCTCCCTTCTCCCCTCCCCCTCATCCAGCTCTCTCTCTTCTTTAGCTCATGTCACACTCCTTCCCCCGCCACAGAGCTCAGCTCTGCCCTCGTCGGAACCGGTACCAATACCTCTAGTCTTGCCAACTGACCTCCCCAACTTGCCACCCACACCATCAGGGGCCCCTCCACCCACTATCCTCCCCACCCCAGTTCCCCTGAACCCTCATCTACCAGCATCTAATCCCACTACCCCATCCCGCACCCCAAAGTCAAAGACCTCCATATCCCGTCCCCACAATTCCCAGACCGCCAAATCGGCCCTCCCAGGCATTCATCTAGAACCGGAACACCCAGTTAAAGACTTGTAGCAAATAATCTAATCTCTAGAATTTATTTATTTACTGAATATTCAATATTATACATGCTCTCACAATGACTGCTTAATATGAACCCCTGACATATTTCTCAGATTATTCCCAAACATCTCATGCCAGTACAAAATCTTTAATCTTATCATGCTTTGGTATAATAGTAGTCAGTAGCCAAAAATACTGATTATAGAAATGTTTTAGAGTTCATACTGAGCAGTCATTCTTCTAACTCCACTTAAAGCATTTATTGAGTGATTGGGATGTCAATTGATGTTAATGAGTCAGTGTGAAACTCTTTGGCAAACCATATTCTGAAATAATGTAGTTGATTTCCTCTATCAGAAGACATACAAGGAGTGTGCAAAAAGGGAGAGATTTTTGCAAATTATTCAGTTTACTGTTTGTGGCAGTGTACCACTCTCCACCAAGTTTGACATCTATGAAAGATTAAGTACAAAACAAGCAGCAACCTGGCTGTGTATTGGTTTTATGTAGTATTAGACACTGCCTGATTTGCCTGTATATTTGATTGCATTTGAAATGGTTTTATGAGAACAGAAAGAGAGTCAGGTATTTTGCATGCAGTGTTCTGCATTGGTTGTGACTTTTTCTGGATCCCAAACCTGTCATAGGTGTCTGTTAGTAATTCCATTAACTGGGAATCTCACACTAATCTGTTGCTCCGTCTTTTTTTCAAAGAGCTGTGTTTCAATATATTTGGCTTCAAATTTGTCCTGCCAGGTGAAAATCTGTGTCATATTTCCTTGGCAGCTATTTATTTATTCTTTATATATAGAAGGACCAATGTTTATTGATAATATTCAAGCTATTTTATGCCAAATGATAGAAAATGTTGGCAGAAGAAAAATCAAACTTAATGATAATTTGATGTAAAAATTACAATTCACACTTCATGCAAGAAAGTATTGAACAATGTTGCTTAGCATTTATCATTTGTTTACTTTTTGAGAAAGAGAGAAAAGAAAGCTACGATTGAGTTCAGATTCTAATTTGCAGCTTTTCATTGCTGATAATTTCATTTCTGCTCAATTGCTTTGATTTGGTTGTTGTGTTAGGTGAAAAAAAAAGGCAGTATTATATGCCCCAGTCTTTGCATTTTTTTTTTTGTTTATTTGTCCATAAAGCTCCGAAAGAAGAAGGAAATTGACAGCAAAATTTCTATTGCTCTTTAAAGAGAGCTCTTAGAAGTGACTGAATTTGAGATTTGGGGTTTTCATTTACTGTTATGGTACAAAAATAGGCTGGTGACATTCTCTTACATCAAAGATGAATAATATTAGCAGCAGGATGAGCTGTAAAAAAAAAGTAGGAGGCTGTATGAAGGTAATGTGTAGGAAGTATTGAGAGCAAGAAAATGAATTTGAGAAAATACCACGCAAAGCTTTGTAATTCTGTGGGGCCAAAAATAATGAAACAGGGCTATTTTCAAGTCATGGCATTGGTATGTAGATATTTAAATTGAATATTCGTAAATTTGCTACGCAGGTTGGGTGGGTATTATTCACCTGTTTTCCCACATACACTTGTTTTTAGATTTTGTATCTGAAGCCAGTTTCATATTTATTTTTGCCACAACTCACAGAACGAGGTATGAATATTTTTTTTCCAAGCTAGAATTGATATAGTATTTGTTCATACCATTTTCTTAAAAGTAATTTTGAATGTAAAAATGTTGTTTTATTCTAAGACCAGCCTTGCAATGCACCAGCCCATTTTCTATTTTGTTCTTTAGTTTCTTTTGATATATTCTTATTTTTTTAATTTTAATTTCAAATAGTGTGATCTCTGTGTAAACATGTTGGTACTGTAAGATGCATGTGTAATCCTAGAGTATTAACATTGAATGTGAAAACTGAGACTGTGTTTGATTTGACAGCATTAGAACTTTCATGTGTGTCTTGAAACAGTATATTCAATTTCATTTCATAGTCAGCAGTCCCATAAACTGAAAAGATATTTTTTTAAAAAAATCTTTAGACTTCTTCCTGTTTTGCCCCATTCCTCACAGACAAGCATGCTTGAGAATGTTCATTGGGTCAGTTAATGTTGTCCAATAGAATTAAACCACAAAGCTGATACATGAGAATAGTTTATTATATTCTCATATTTCTATTTTGTTTAACATTTCTTGTGCACATTTTCTTTTCCCGCCCCATGTTGTTGGTTTTTGCCAAGTCTATGTCCATCGTTAATGTGCACCCCCCTATCTGGTTCCTTCACGGGGGGGGGGGGGGGGGTGTTGATTGGTGGGCGCTTCTGATAGGGTCTCCTCCTGTCTTATCATTCTGCTATATTTTGTCTTTTGTCTTGCCTTTTCATAGCACAATATGACTTTTATTGTGTCGACTTGGTTCCTCTAAGTTCAAACTCCCTTCCTGAAATCTAAGAGGCTGTGACACTGTCAATTGCCTTCTGAGTAAAATCACACCCGCCCCCTTTACAAGTCTTACATGCCTCCTTCAATATCTCAGAGTTTTTTCTACACATTTCCAACTAAAAGCACTTTGGATTCTTTTCTAGTCTGACTTCTTGGAGCTTTCACTCACTCATGTTAATTGTTAGGAAAATAAAGGGTCATCCATGGGGAAATTTTTTTTTTCTTCTGTGACATATCTCTGCAATAAATATTCTGATAGTTAGAATGTGCTTTATTATGGAGAGGCTCTCCATCTAGGTCCTTTCTCTTTTCCCTTTTAATTATCTCATTTTCTATACAGTTTCTCCAGGTGAGAACTGTGCCAGACAGAGCAGGACTTGTAAACTTGTACAAATGCACCTGGCCCTCATTTTATGCTAGACTTGCTTTAAGGAAAACTTTGCAATTGCAGTGGTTGAAATATCACTCCGCGAATTTATCAATTTGAATACCTCCATTACAGTGTCAGCACTATTTCATAGCCAACAAATTCACTTGCTCTACCTAAGGTAGGCTAGACAGAATAGATCTGTTACTATTGATCACTGCCAGAGACATAAAAGTTGTATTAACAGATCATGTATTACATCCATCCTTCCTATATAGCCCAAAGTATATATACTCGTAAGGCTTCCATTTTAGGCTCTAGGTGAAAAGATTTGCAAACGAATAACCAATCAGAACATCAGATATTTTCCATCTTATATATTGTCGTGGGTGAAATTGATTAATTTAAATATATTGAGAAAATGGTGTGACTTATAGGCAATATTATAAAACCTGGGTAATTTCTGCTGTTGAATGCTGTTAGCAGTTTAAAACAAATTTGACACAGCCACCTAGCGACTAAATTTGACACAGCCACCTAGCGACTACTATACAATAATATGCATACTTCACTGATGTATTATAGTTTTCAATAAGACGTAAAGATATTTGCAGCAAATCAAAATATAGTCATAAAACTTATTCTATTTTGTGGGAAGCAGTATTTATTGGATCTGTTCACTGCCAGTCCATTATGTAAGTAGTCATGATATCACATACATTCAAATTTAATCTCAAAGTAGTTTTCATTTGTACACAGCCTCTATTCTGATCTTGTTTGTGTGTGTATGGGTGGGTCCATTGTATATTTCCTTTTTTTTTTCTTTCTTCGTCTCTTTGGTTTATGTACTTAATTTCTAATGTACAAACATCTTAACATTTCAGTCCTTTCAGTCACCTTTGCCTTTATTTACATTTATTTTTCAGTTTGTCCTTGCATTGTAAGCTATTGTACAGGGCAGTAACCCCACTCCCTTACCCTCTATTTGTTTAACATTTGCATGGAACTAAAGAGCATACGATTCATTGGTGAAAGGCACCTATTGCTGTGATCTCCTCTCCTACCTGTCATGTTGAGTCTATTGAATTTTAACTAAGTCTATTGAGGATGGTGTATGATAAGTCTTCAGTTAATCCCTTCCCTGCTTTGCCCAGAACTGTTCGAGGCCTAGATCGTATGCGTTTCTCGAGACAATTCCCAGATTATGATTGTTTTGTATTTCCTAGTTAGTTTCCCTACTTACTTGCGTGTATTTTGAAAGCTTGGGAGTTACATGTGTACTTTTTGAGGTTTGCTGGTTTTGTCCCCTTTTTCGCACGGCGTATGAATGGAAATCTGTGTGGCAGGCAAAGGATTAAGTTCTCTGTCCAAGGCCAGTATTGCTGATGAGGTCCTATAAGACTTACGTTTCTTTGCGTTCAGTGTTATTGATAGTCTCTGTTTTAAGATGGTGGAAAAATGGATTAGATCTCGAGCACTTGCTTGTGTTTTGAACTGGAAGGTTTCTGCGAGGAAAAAACATCTCTGATTCCCAGATGCAATTGCTCAGGGATATAGGTTTGCTGCATTTTTAGTCTTAGTTGTCCAAGTATCTTTGTTCCAAAGTATGTTGATCTGTTTCACCACAGATGTGTTACTCAACAGTTACATGCATCTATAGGTAGTTTCTGTTTAGGAGTTTCCTACCGTAATAACTGAAGGGCCTTTGACATTCCTGATTTGTTGGATTTTTTATCCCTTTTGTGACACTGGTTGGTAATCAACCACAATACTAGATACTTCGCGGCAGCTAAATGAAGCAAAGGCACCAACTCCCTCTCCCGTAAAGGCCTGTCTGATGTGACTGTGTGTCCGAAGCAACGAAAAACTTGGCATATTTATGTGAAGTGTACTAAAAATAACATTTCTAAGGTCTTGATGTTTTCTCCTTTTTGAGCAATAAAAACAACTACTTGTGCATTGCAAAGATATCTTACAGCAGATAGTTGTTGATTTTAATGATAATAGGGCCATGGTACTGTAAAATGTTGATCCTTATCTTCTCAGTCCCATTTGTTACTAACTCCCTTTTCTGTTACTTGTGTTTTTTTTTTGTTCACCTTTGTTGCATATCCCATGCATGTTTTAATATGTTGAGCAATACTAATTTAATACTGATTCTCTGCATTCATTCCACAAATATCTTCATTTAACAACAGGATATATTTCTATACACTCATCCTTCAGATTGAATGCCATTTTGTTTTTAATCAGAAAAGCACCAGTCCAGCTACAATATTCCATTTCAGGAAGTAGATGTAATGAGCTGTCTGCCATATACAGCTGCAACAGAGCAAAATTAAAGCAGCATTTTAAGTTCCGTTTGAATAATCTGAAATTAAATTTTGACATTTGCAAGGCACCAATTTGTTTAAAAACATGAATAAAAACTGTAGAATTTTTGGGGCAGACTCAAAATTTAAGATATCTTGTCGGGCCATAATATGGGGCAGTTCAGGATCCATTTCATTTTATTTATGGAAGAGAGTACTCTTTAGGTAACAAATTGATGCAAACGTTTCTGGCTAATGATGCAGTTATTGCATATTTTGAAAACATGGGACTGTGGGCGCTGTCAAGAACAGATGCATTTGAGTTTCTGATTTCTGAAAAATCCTGCTTAGATGATTTTTTTTTTAGTTTCTACAAATATGTGATAAAAGCTTTTGTTTTAGAGCTTTCTTAAATTTGTTTCTTATGTTTTACCATGATAACAATTGTTTGTTCAGCATCCCACAAACTTACCTAGAGATGCCATCTACAAATTTCATACTTTTTTGTTTTTCATCAAGAGATATCTGTGAGATCTAGCTTGCTGCAAGGATGGTGATCATTGTAAAACTATGGGGGATCACTCCTGGGACCAAAATGCTTGTGTTTGACAATTATCTTCCCCCTTTCTAGTCGCTTATCATGATTCAGTGACACTGAGTTTGAAATCTCTTTATATGTTCATTGTTGACTTCGACAAGATACTATAAAGCAACTGTAGACGTATTAAATATAATAGCAAGATATTGAATCTATGCATTTTGCCTAACACACCAACTTTCAAAACTTCAATTTTTTTTTGTGTTTAATTTGGGATGAAATAGATGTCATCCACATGCCGGTCTGTTATTTTGTTAAATAAAATCTTTCAGTAAAAGGAAGTTGCACAGTGGTATGATAGAGCACTTGTTTTGATCCATTCTGAATTCACATTGGCACACATTACATAAACATTTTAATGTCCCCATTCACTGTTCAGCTTAATGTTTTAATTCCATTTACAGCATGCACTGTTGTGTTAGAGGTGTTTTTTAGTTCATGCGTTTATAAGACAAACAAACAGAGAAAACTCAGGATCAACAAAGTGCATTTCAGGAATAACATTGGTGTGTCACAGTTTTCAGTTGAAAGATCAGTTTGAATTGAGTTATGACAACAAAAATTCAAAAATTTGCATGTTCATCACCGGTACCAATTCTAGTCAATGTTTTTCTGCTTTACTCATTTGCCCACCGGATTTAACATGAAAAATGTGGAAAATTTTCTGTATCATGTCATATTCTTAATATAAAAAGAAAGTGAAACAGGATGACCAGGCAGACTGAAAAATGTTTGAAAACAAAAGGGAAAAAAAATGAGCCAAATTGTCCAATATTAAAATGTATCATTGAAATCAAAGCCATTTTGTTCCCTGTGATCCCCTGTAGTTATTTTTGCTTTTTATGATAAAACTGTTGGCTTTTTTTAAATTGCATAATGTTCACATTATACTTTTTATGAGAAAAGGCCAAAAATAAAAAAATTACTTTTGGCTTGCTCTTATCTGTTGTTTCATTGGTATGTAACTACAGCATCTCTGTAAATTGTTCTGGCAAAGATGCCACACATGTATATGTCTCAATATTTATTTTGTTGAATAAATTATCAAATCTATTGACAGATTGTTAGTCTGGCTTCCAATTTTTTTTTCTTTCCCCCCTTTTTGGTTTGTATGACTCAAAGGGAACTCAAAATGGCTTTGACTTTTTGTTTTCACGTTTTTCTCCTGGTAAAGCATGTTTTTGAAAGTTCATGGGCATGGTGTAGTATAGCATTCATCACAACAGCTGTAGCTGTCTGGCAGGGTGACTCACTTCACAGCTACGTTACTGTGAACGGAAAAGCTAGTGAGCCTTTATTAAGCCTTGTTACATGATTGCGAAATATGAGAAAATTTATAAAGTTTTAATTATGAAACACGCACTCTTTCTGCACTGGCATTATGTGCTATGACCCACTACTTTATAAAAGACAATCATGTAACATTTTGAAGACTTTAGGAGGCAGAAGATTGAAGTTGTGAAATTTTGTACAAACATTTTGCTCTTTGTTCATAAAGCTTCAAAGGAAAAAAAGAAATGTCTTTCAGAGGTACAAGTTTAAATTAGACCATGAGTATCACATACTGCAGGCAAACAAAACACATGAACTTATATTTACAAACAGAGTGAGAAATAATAAAAAGGAGAAGAAGATATGAAAAGAGATTTATTTTGCACCTTCTCAGTAATGTGCTAGACTTCAGGACAATAGGGCAAGAGTATTTCTTTCACATGATGAAACAAACTCAAGGCAGATACATACAGAGTAAATCAGTGTTAAAGCAATACTTTAATAGCATTCTCCTAATTTATTTTTATTTTTAATGCTCCAAAAAAAGTGACATATAAATACTTGCGTAATTTGCCAGCCCAACCCAGCCCAAACCGAATCTCTCAAACAATAGAGACATTTATGGAATTTCAGTTCCATGCTACACCTGGCCTTCCTTGGGCAAATTTGAGTAAGCAGGTACAAACAATTTTTTGGTTTTCTGTCAAATTTTGTCATGATGATTCCTTTTATTTCTTTCAACCACAGTGATGTACCCAAACGAAAACAACAAAAAATTTATATTTAATACATGAGTGAAAAACACATTTCTAAAACAGCACATTAAATGAAAATGAAAAAATGAAATTAGATCTATCACAGAAATCTAAACAGGGAGACGCTAAGGAAGAGAGTCTTTTGTTGTGGTACTTTCTTCAGCTATATTTTCTCTGTTGCCTCTGGTTCTTGGTACGTACTTTCATCTTAAATCTTGCATTCAGTTCTCTGCCTTTTTTTTTCTTTATTTATGCCATTGATCTTTCATTATTTCTCACAAAAATAAAAATAAGCTTCTCTCTGTCAGTGTCATTTTTCTTCCCTCTGCTCTTTCTTTTTCCTTCTTATTCCTTTATTAATTGTGAATTTAGATTTGAATTCGAGAGACATGAACCATGGGAATATTCAAGAAGTAATGCATAAATATTTAAAGTGTCTTACAACAGAAAAATGCATCGGGTTTTACGTGTCCAATATCCGTGCAAGACCCAGTCAGACTTAAAACAATCTCCACGAAACCCATTCTGCACAAAGCACATACAACAGTGGAAAAAGTGCACAAATTTAAAACAGATTGAAAAGCATTCACCCCCATTACTATTCAGATTTATCACAATCTTCAGAAAATCTGCTTTGCACAATGCAGATGCAACACGGGAAAAAGTGCGCACACTTCATGCAGTATGAAAAGCATTCACCCACATCACCATTCGAATTTATGACAGTCTCCGGAAAACCCACTTTACACAATGCACATGCCGTTCTTGGAAAGCATGCATGATATTTATGTAGACTGAAAAGCATTCATTTACATCTTTGCGTCTTTTAAATTCCATTGATCAAACACTTATATTTTTGTTGTTATCAAGTTTTTGCAGCCTTGGTTTTACACGTAAGTCTATTGTTTGTTTAAAATGACTTTGTCAGAGCTTTACATAGTAGACTGAGGTAAAGGGGTTCACTGTTCCATTCAATTTTATTTCTCTGTAAGAAAATATATAAAAATTTTCTCATTGTTTTTAAATACTAAAGCTTCATTAGTTCTGTTAACAGCATGTATCTTAGAGTCTTTAAAGTAGTGCTATATAATTTTGGTATGGCAATGCATAAATCTAGGAGATTCTTCAAAATGTTGGTTTGAAAGTTGGTAGTAAAAAAAACAACAAAAAACGGTTTTCCAAGAATATTGGATAAATTCATTTCTACTGATTGAGATAGTTGCAGGCTCTACAGTTGCTTTATAAATCTTGAACAGTATCAAATGTCTTGTTGTACAGAAAGGTTCAGGCATGAAATAATATGTGTTATAGGAGAACCTCCTGTTGCAAGAACTTCAAATACACATTGTACCTGAGGTTTTTGTTTGAAATGCATGTGAAGAATTGTATCAACCAAGATTGTGCTATCAATGATCAAATACACCATCTGAGTTTAACAATAGAATTCTTTTTTATTGTAATTGGTTATTTTGGATACATACAGAAGGTTTAACAGTGAGCAGCCACAGTGTGAAAGCTTGTCATCAAGTTTTTCACCACAGCTTGGAAAGGGCATACAAAACTTCACATGCATTTTATGCCAAACAGTTTGATTTAGCTGTCAAAAAAAACAATACATGATTATTTTTATGTGAAAAGGGCATATTTATAACAAAGAAAAATGACAAGAGAGCTGTACCATTGGTTCCCAAATGCGCATTGATTGACATGATATCATATGTTGCTAAGTAATCAGATGTCTCAACAAAGCCATTGCCATCGTGATTGATCTCTGACGGCCAGATTTGTTATGTTCAGTTTCAGCAACTTGTTCAGCTCCTCAAACAAGCCAAAACGACCATTACCAGTGGCCACTGTCAAGTACAATGCCCCCACCACCCATGTTCAGCCAGTGGGTGATCCAAACAAGAAGCAGAGAGACAAGGGTTCAAATCCCAAATCAAAGGCCTATGATTTCTTGCAAGAAGATTTGTAAGTGGCTGAACTGTTGTCACTATTTTTAAATTACGCCCGTTTGCGAATTCCTGGTTTTAAAATAAAGAATGAAGATCATTTTATACATAGCTCTGTAATTTTGCTTAAGGCCTAAATTTCAGCATGGACTTAAGATTTTTGTTTTATGCAGTTGGTTAGAGTCTGTGCTTTAAGCAAAGAAGGTCTAGGAATGACTTTTCAGTTTGGACAGTTTTCATGCATTGAATTACATGATCGAGGAAATGCATTTGATATTAAACAGGGCTGTCAGAGTTCCGCGGATACGCGAAAATCGGGGATTGAGAAAGGTCCGGTCATCCGCGTTGAAATGTCAGTTTCTTTGCTATCCAGCTACAGCCAGGTACATTGTATCGTGAACAGAACTATAATCAAGGGATTTTAAAATAACCCGTTCATCTACAAAACTGCAAGAATTTTTCAAGTCAAACGGGGAAGTTGTTTGGTTTTACATACTCATGTCATGAGATAAAGTCATAGGCATTGGACAGAAGTCGATCGCGCTTGCGTGAACAGCAAATTGCTAGGCCGAGTTCAGGGGTTGGCTTCATTATCCACTGACAGCCCTGATTAAAGATACCTCATTAGGAGTCATACATTGAATTTGAAAGCGTCACCAGAATATTGAAAAATTAGTGTATATATAAACTCATTATGTTTCATACAAACAATTGACTGGTAATTTTTCATGTTCTCAACAGAATATCAGAGAAATCTAAAAAAGAAAGAGAAAAGGAGAGGAGAGAGCAATATAAGCAAGTCAGAGCTCATGTGAAAAAAGATGATGGACGCATGCAAGCCTATGGGTGGAGTTTGCCTGCCAAACTCACACCACAAATCCCACGGGACACATCAGGGAAGTCCCAGGTGCCTGTCCCAGTGCCTGTGTACTGCAGACCTCTGTTTGATAACCAGACAGGATGGAAGGTAGGAATTATTTTTAGGAGACAGGATCTTATGGGGTATCATCATTTCAAAGAGGTATCCTCTGTGTGCAGCTCAAGTTTATATCAATAATGTCTCACAACTGTGCGTACATTAAGTTTGTAAAAGTCATAATTATTGGCCCTTCCTCCAGTGTTGCAGCAATTGAACTGAGCATGTTGAATCAGATGCTCGGATCTCAACAGAATTTAGGTTCTTGTTTACCAAGTTCCCAAAGAGATAGTTCACATAACATTTCTTTTTCTAGAGCAGAAGTTGTGATAATGCAGTATGTAATGCCTGTGTTTACATTTTCTTTCTTGTGAGTTCCATAGGCACACAGCTGTGTCAGAAAACCATAGTGTATTTTCTGCTGAAAGCAGCTTTAAAAAAACTGCATCATGATATTTAACCCTTTGAACCCTGACCACCTGATTTTTCCTTTACCATATCCCTGGCCCACCATGCTTAGATAGCAAATGGTAAGTAGGATGCTTGGCACATGTGTACCAGTGAATAGGGATATAAGCAACGTATTGTGTCACTGGTTTACCAGGGAACAGGGTTCATCGGGTTAATTTGTGTAAGTATGGTGAGTGATGTCAACAGATCATGAGGAGAATGATGGTCCTTATTACAATCTGAAAGAAGATTTGGATTTTTTGGGTTATATGGACGTGTTCTGTAAACCATTTGTTGCAGTGGAGATGTTGTTCATGCATAAAGATCTCTCATGGCAAATGATCAGAGCAGAACAGCTTCAGCTTGCATGATTTAAACTTTTAGAAATTAAACTATGGGATTTTGTGTGGCTTTATAGGTTTTATTTTTATCATAACTTTTGTGTAAAGGAATATTTCCACAGTTGTGTGTGATTCTTCAGCAAAACATTAATATACCTTGTTGTTTAGATTTGGTGTGCAGCAGGAGTAAATCTGACTGGTGGAAAGACAAGGGATGGAGGTTCAATAGTGGGAGCCAGTGTATTCTACTCAGACCCACCGCCAGAAGAGAAGAAAGAGAAGGAAGACAAGACTGATGTAGATAAGCTGGATAAAGAGTTGAAAGTGAGTACACTGTGGAAAGGTTACAAGTTTCAAGCATCCTGACACTGAAATGTTTAAATCATTCTTTCAGAGTTAGGAGAAATTGTTTCATAGAAATAAGGATTTCCTTTTTTTTTTTTTTGATCTTGAAGAATTTCTCACAAATTAGTAACATATTAAAATCGAATGACAGGGAGAATGCAAATAAATGTTTTCTTGAACACTAAATTATTTACGCACAGGGAGGAGTCATCATTATCAGTCCTTTAACTAGGCCTGTTTGAATATGAAAAAAAGTTTGATATCTTACAGACAAGTGGAGCAGTATCCAGTCTTTTGTGTTTATAAATGGCTTGGATATTCATAGGTGGGAAATGTCCTCCTTGGGCCTGACCTCAGGCCTTCAGAGACTTTCATTCACTCTCAGCCAGCATGTATTCCCATATCATCATGTATTCATAAAAATAAGAACTTGCAAGTTAACAGCTTGGTTCAGGCCTTGCGAGTGGTTTTAGTCCCGTCTCAGCCATGTCAAAATTTTCCAATTTCCACCTAAGATTACCTTGTTGAAGAATCAGTGAATATTTAAAACATGTATACCAAATGCTGTGTGTGAATTACATTATATAACAATGTTTACATTACATTAAATGTCTGTTGGCGGGGAACTATAAGAAATTGAGGGTCATCTTTTAATTTATTCCACTTAATACCAGTTATGTGTGTTAAGCAGGGGAAGTGTTTTGTCTCTTTTTGCTACCAGGACCATGAGGAGAATGTGAAAGACACAGTTAAAGAGCAAATGTCCAGTCTGGTGTGGGTTTGCACGGCCACCCATGAGGCCAGTCGTGTGTCTGTCATTGATGCCAACAATCCAGCTGATGTTCTGGAGACCTTCCGTGTGTCTGTCTCACACATTCTTTGTATTGCCAGTATCCCAGGTAAATACATGGATAGTTTGCCCTAAAGTTGGCCACAGCTGAAGTATTCACACCGGAATTGTGGCATTAGTAAGAACGGTTGCATTTAGTTTCGGCTAAAATGTTGATGAAATACCTGGATATATTAAACTTTTAATAGAGTCATTGTGCCAAGTATGCAAGAAGAAAGAGTTGTCAACAACAAGGGTAAGGCAGCTGAAGTTGTCAAAATGTAATACAGAAAGGGTATTAGTAAGAGTCATTTTGAAAGACCAAATAGTCGAATAGAAAATATATATCAAGAATGTTTTTTAATAATATTTCATTCAACTTTGTGTTAAAAACAATCTATGAGAGATAAAAAGCAGTCAGTCGGTTTGAAATGAATTTATACAAAAATATTTGGTCTCCAAATATCATCATCAAAATGGCCAGATATTTTACAGTGTTGAATTCATTAACAAGACATAATCAGTATCGTGCAAATTTGCGATTAACCAATTTCAAGTACCGCAATGAAGCCCCCATGTCCATTTTAACTATAATTGTTGAGAAGCTGCCAGCACTTGCACACAAAAAAGGAATCTCAGATTTATACTTAACCAGCTGAGGCTCTCGATATTGCCTGAATAAACCTACTCCTGCCTTTCACCCCTCTCTTTCTCTCCCTATCCGTCCTCTCCTTGTCTTTCTTTGTCCCAAATACAGTGGAGCCCGTATAATTCGAAGTCGCCGGGAAATGGATTATACTTCGATTTACGAAAGTTCAGTTTACCTCTGGGCAGAAAAATAACCATTATTGTGCAGTCTGCCCCATACCATACGTGTAATTACATCCCTTTGCCTTGCCCCCCCCCCCCCACACACACACACCACGCACGCACACACACACGCACACGGGAATCTGTATGAGTCATGAAGTCTTTCAATTATTTTTTTTTTCTTTAGAAGTGGCGGTAAAACAAAAAAGCAACATTGAATGGCTTACACCTGGTAGCTGCTGGTCAGCAAGCTGTCTTTACCCTAGCCGCATGTATTGTGTGTGACGTCATCAATCGATAAAGACATTCTCTCGTGTACCATGTTCAAATGCGAGACTGTAGGCCTACTGCGTTATCCCGCCTTGCTATCAGTGGCGTGGAATTACTATTACGCAGTGTAACAATGCCGTACTCGTCCCCCTCCCCATCGAGTATAGTGTGGTGAATGTGTAAACAGTGCAGCGACGTATTTGCAGTACTGAAGTGCTAAGAACCTCGTGAAAGTGAGGTTTTGTTCCTCCAGGGCTTTTCCATAACTTTTTACTTTTGAATACAGTCATGTGATGCTTAGCGATCATTACACAAGCGTGTGTACCAGAATGGCTCTATGTGAGCATGGTGGGCATACCGTACGGCTCAACTGTGTGTAATTTATGTTCTACGGTATACCGTTTCTTGGCTGTAGATCTACCTGTTGTGGTTGGGTCAGCAATCGATGAATTCACTGGCCATAAATTAAAAATGCGAGCACCGTCTCGCATACTGTATTGTTGGCTGATGTCATTGGACAGAATCACACTGCGTGCAGAGACCCTGACCCGTACCACTGCCACTCTCCGCAGCATGTTTCTCGCTTGCTCGGGACCACAGACTAATAATATGATAATTTATTAGTCTGTGGTCGGGACAGACACGTAAGAAGAAGGCTCAGCAGCCTATCCATTACATCATTTTTGGCACCTCTACCCGCCCCTTCGATGGCTGCGAAGAGTGGAGTTGTTGAACAGGCCTATGGCAGCGTGTTTGTGGAAACTGGTTTTCACGGCCACGGGGCTGGAAATAATAATAATAATAATAACAAATAGAATTTCCATAGCCCATTTCTAATAAAATTATTACTGAGGATGAGAGCCCTCAATCAACTCTATTTATCAGAATTGGGGCAGTTCGAACTCGAATTAGCGGTAAATGTTTAATAGAGATAAAGAAGAAGAAAAAACCTCATTTCAAAATCACCTCAATTTAACAGATACTCGAATTACCAAAGTTCGGTTTACTTGGGCTCCACTGTACATTCTCCTATATGCATTACCATGCTGCGCATGCAGTTCTTGCGCTGTTGGGGAAAAGTGCACCATCTTGAGTGGTCTTGAAAGGCAGTCACATGACAACCATTATAGTCGAAAGGGGACACCATGCGAGGATGTAATGAATTGAAAAAAAACATTTTTAGAAAAATGCACGCCTTGGGATCAATAAATATCAGTGATCGCATTATGATCTGGGCATCAGTTGTTACATAAAAATTTTGAAGCTTATTTTTTCCGTGGTTTCGTTAGTAACTGGTGCCAAGCATGGGCAAGTCCTGAAATATTTATATTATTGATTATTGTTACCATACTTTCAGGTGCCATGGAGAGTGACTACCCTGTGGCTGAAGAGATCCTTAATGCTGAAGCCCCCACACTGCCAAAGGAAACTGTGGTCACTGCTGGCTCCAGTCCAGGAAGTGGGGGTGAGTCCAGTGGCTTGGGAGGTGTCACGTTTGTCCAGTGTGCGACAGGAGGGACCAGCCCTGTTGCTGGATCACCGGTGGGCTCCTTCACAGACACCACGTGTAAGTGACCATTTCTGAATTGATTTTTTTGTACATTTGTGTCACTCTCATGTTTGTTTACTGCCATAAACACTTCAGACTGCGAACTTGTCTCAAAATTTCTCAATTTCTTCATATATTGTGTTAGTAATAGGAATGTTCCAATTGTCTATAAGTAGCAATCTACTGTTGTTGAATTTAAAAATCTGACATCATCCAAAGTCATTAGATCATGAAGTTTTTCTCATTTCAGTTCATCTTTTGCAAATGTAATGATCATGTCAAGCAATACATTGGCCAATTCAAAAACAAATGTCATGGGTACATTATTCACAAGAATCGTATCATCCATGGGAGAGATGAGGAGGATGTAAAGTCTGGACTGTACTGTTCTCATTTTGATGTGGAATTTTTTTTTAACACTGTCAACATCTTTATCTTCACTTCTAGACATTGTCGTTGCAACAAACACTTCATCTATTTTCATGTTTTTTGTCATCTTCACTTTTTAATATTTCATGCATGCAGAACCTAATATGAATGGGAGGGGGGAAAAAAAGAAGAAGAAGAAGAAAATGTATTGTAATGCTGGTTCATTTGAACTGGAGTAGAAAGTGAGTTTGACGCGCTTTAGAGAAAAATATCTATGTCTCAGTGGTCGAGCATGGTATACCTGCAGTGATCTGTGTAAGAGTAACCAACAGGGCTCTGACAGAGATTATTAGCCCTATTACAGGCAGGGAAGAGTTACTGTGTAATATCAAGGGTCTTCGAACCACAAGTCTTCATCATACACTGAGTCTATCTTTGATTTAGAAACCTCTATAAAGTACACATTTCCAGAAAGCTGATTTAATTAGCCCTGGCAGTCAGTGAATGAACAAAACGGGCAATTCAATTGTTTTATGGTGACAGTAGTAGGGTTGAATTTTGTAACAAGGAAGGGATGAGTAGAAAAGAAGTGAGCTTTGGCATTGTCAGACACAGCTCTCATTTTATGTTGCATTATGGAAGCTCGCCCCAGTTAGGTGTGTGTGTTTTTTTCTTTTCCATCGTTTTTTGTTTTTTTCACAGCCTGGTCACATTCATTGTTTTCTCGTAAAGGCTCAGTTTTCATGCCTTAATGTTAGGTCAGGCACCAGCTTTCAAGATTTGTGTTTTTGTTGATCACTAGTTCATGTCTTTTTTTTTTTCTTTCACATACTTACCTGCTTTTTATTTGTAAAAGTGTGTCCTCATCTCTCATACCATTGCATTTATTTTCTTCACAGTTTTTAATTCTGTGTCATGGCTGTTCACTTTACTCATTGTCATTTTGCTTTGTGGAACAGTTGTTGTCCTTCAATCTTTTACATACTTTGACTCATCATCATTAATGATAGGACAGGAAATTTCCATCAAGAGAAGCAGTATTTTTCTTTAATTCTGTGGCATCACTTTGCTCCATATTTAACCCTTTTGGTACATAATCTCATGTTAAGCTTTTACTGTTTGCGTTAAGCCCATGAACAAAGTATCTGTCAGCAAAATATATCATCATTCATCTGCATGTTGTTTAACACTGAAACATGGGATATAGATTCTATCATGTAATGGAACAATATTCTCTATGCAAATAAGACAACACCATATCATATGGCCTAATATTAACCTTTCATAGAGAGCTTTTATTCCATACATTTGGCTGACCATACAGATCTGTGTTTGAAGTTGCATTTGGAAAAAAAAAAAAGACTTCCTGGCCTCTTCTAAGTATAACATAAAGAACGTGTAATCTTGATTTACATTTACTTTAGACGCTTAAAATATTCTGTGGGAATTCATAATGGCAATGTCAAAGCACAAACAGTGAATTGTGATTTTACTTTTTCCTTGTGTATGGTCAGTCATTTAAAGGTTTTTGTCCTGGGCTTTGCTAATTAAATTGGTGAAAGAATATTCTGATTAAACTTTGCATGCTCATAACACTGGGACTGGGCATCTGCAGTAACATGACATTCTTCCCATCAGATGTAATCTCACCAGATGGACTTGTATTGTCATTTTATATCTGTCTTATTGTGAATTGCAATCTGAAGTCTGAATCTGGCCTGGATTGGCCACCTTTCTCCTTTGTAGCTGATAACATCAGTATAAAAGTGGAAGACACTGACAGCTTGCTGGACACTGCAAGTGGTGGTGGTGGCGGTGGTGGTGGTGGTAGTGGGGAGGGAGAAGAAGGGGAAGGTAAGAGTGCTGCATTGATACCCCCACCACTGATGACTATATAGCCTGCATGGTGTTGTGCTCCAAAGTAGCTTAGTTAGCCTTGCCTTCCAGCCTGCTGTATCAACAAATAATAGTTGTGTTGTTGTTATTGATTATGCAAGTGTTTTCTACTCGGAAGCTCTTTATTAAAAATCTTTACCTTGACTGTTGTGAAACAATAACTTGTTGACATGCCATCCTTCATCAGAAATGCTGGATTTAAACTTTTCAGTGCATGAAGTCATTATTTCCATTGTGACAAACTAGGAAATAATCACTTCTTGCACTGAACATAGTTTAATTCTTTTGTGTGAATCCTTATTAATATGTTGAACTTACTTGGATTCCTGAGAATTAGTAATGTTGTTTTACCTGAGAAGGGGAAGGAACAAATAAGTTGTCAGGTTATTAGTGGGACAGTGGAAGTGCTCTCGAGATGTGCTTGTCATTTTAATTCAATCACAAATGGTGTAGCTATTTAATAATTTTATTTAATTTTAACAGTTTTATATCAGCCAAGCAAATTTAGAAAATATGAAATAAGTTTTTAAATCCCTTCCTCACCTCCAATAATATTCACCATACCCAAAACCCAGTAGTCTATTGAACCCCCTGTGAAATCACCTGTGTTTCCAACAGGCTTCAAGCCTTATTAATTATGGTGAATATGTGCCATGCTTTCATGACCTGTATGCTTTTCTGTCTGCTTGTGCAAATAATCATCAGGATTTAGTCTTTCAGATTCAGTAAATGTTTTGTGTTGTGTGATCCAGCAGAATTGCCAACGTAACTTATCTGCAGAATAAAGGCAGTATAAATATTAGATGACTCATTCTGGGTGCTGAGGAAACTCTGGATGCATTTTTTTTTATATCCCCTCAGTAACTATGTGTATGATTTGTGCACTCAGGTGTGAAGTTTGTAATCTGGGTTTCAGAAAATGTTATCACTTTTTAAAAAAAATTGGACCAATACCTGCTAAATTCAGAATGAAATCCAAAAAAATAAATACTCCTAGCTTAGCTCTTGATTGCACTTGACAGGGTCACTAGACTCCGAAAAAGAGAATATGACTGTGTAAAAACCATGTTTATACAATTAAAAAGAAAAATATATGGATTTTGACTGGAGGCAATGGTTTGTTCTTTGCTGCACTATCTCCCTGTTGTTTGTGCTATCCCTGTCACCCCTACCAGCCCTCAGTGTGCCTCGCAGTCCTCCAGTGTAAATTGTGTTCACATGACATAGATAGATATGATTGGATTCTACCTTGTGTCATGTAAATGGAACTGCTTTTTTGTTTAATGCTGTGGAGTTCCTTCCAGATTTTCTTTAATTGGATAAAGTTTTACAGGATAAGACTTTGTACTTAGCATTATGTTAGCAATAGACTGAAATGTGTGTCTGAAGAGATAATTTGCTTTCGTATTTTATTTGCCAGGTACCAGTCACTTACATCCATCAGGAAATTGCCAAACACAATTTTTCACTCAAGTTATAGATGGTTAATTCTCTGACATTTCAAGCTTTTTATTAAGACTCATATCTTCTTGTATGACAATTATATTCACAATTACTGAGTCAGCACATGAAGCTGTGAAATTAGTAAACATATAAATAGGACAGAAATGTTATTGTCAGCATTAAGAGAGGATTGCTTGTTTTCCTTCCATCTGTATGATACTTTAATAGAAACATCACTATCAAAAGTGCATTCTCTCTTAGCATGAATATAATATATATAAAGTATGCTACGCAATGATGCGTGCAGAAACGACTTTTCACTCATTATAAGGACAATGTAATTCCCAGAATCTTTGTTTTCCTGCAAAACTGAATTTCTAAACTGATGAAATTTAAAAATTTAAATGCCTTTTAAACCTGAAGTTGCGCTTTAACTATAAATGAAGTGAAATGTCGTGATCCACCTAGTTTTATATGTGGGAAATGAAATAGAAGTACCTGTTGTATGTGACAGCATAGATGGGAACTGGCCTTCTCAGGGCTTACCTCAGCCTTGTCCAGATTTTTGTCCACCCTTAGCAAGTGTACATTCATGTGCCATCATGTATTCACAAAAATAAGAAAAATGCAAGTTTACACTTAGATTTAGGCCAGGCCTATCTGGTAGTTTCAGTCACTTTGAGCCTTATGAAGATTTTGTCACCACCTAGGGACAGTCAAAGTGTGGCATTAAATTTAAAATGTTGGTTATGAATCAAAATGAAGACTGTTACTCATACATGTATGTAGGATGGTCTTATGAGAACGTGAAACTATGCAATTTTTACCAGTTGGCTGAAATTTTTTGCATAATTTGTTCGTTGTTGCAGCACCACATTTTTGTTTAGATTGTGGTGTCATTAGGCAAGAAACTATTGATGTGGGATAAAAAGTGTAGGGGATATGCCTTTTTTGTAGGAATTAATTTTACCTTTTGCAATTTATATAACCAGTGCCTGTGAAGTTTTGTATCACATATCAGCCATGTGACTGGTCTAGTACATTAGATATTACAAGATGAGATAAATAATGTTTCAATTTTTTGTTTGTTTACACAATTACTGTCAAGAATCGGCAGTGTTTCTGTTTTTTCAATCAGTGTCATATTAGATCAATTAAAATGGACACAGCAACGCGTTTTTCTCCCTCCTCAGTCATGTGAAATGTAATGTTAATTTTTTTCTTCCAATTGGGACATATGCTATATTTCATCTTTAACAGAAATACAGAACCTGTCATGCCTTTATAAAGCAGAAGTAGCATTATAGGAAAAAACTTGAAAAATTTGTATCTTTTCTTCTTCAATAAGCATTCATGTATCCTTCTGTCATAGTGCTTCAGAGTTGTAAAATGCATGCTGACTGGCATGATAATACCAACTATATAATATAAACTTTCCATACAGCCTGAGCCTGTATGACTAATCTCATGAATGACCAGACCTAAGATTTTACGCAAAACTCTTGTAAAATGATGTAGTGTAAATTTTCAAGTATCACTCTCACTATCAAAGTAGCGTTTCAACTGCATAGATATGTTATAGTTTGTTAAACCAGATTTATGGTAAAATATCATTATTTTTTAATCATTTCTTGAAATGTTTAATTCAGATAGGATCTACAATGTTTCAGACTTCAGTATGATTGGCTGATTTATGCTTGTCGCTGTCAGATTTGAATCTCATACATTTAACTCCCGGTTTTGAGGAAACAAATTTATTCTTGCATCAGAAATAGACACTGGTATTAACTGTTACAAGTAGATTTTGATATGATTTTAAGAGAGCGTCTTAATGTTGTTACCAGATGGAGATCCATTGGGAGCAGCGGCCCATGACGAGATTGCCCAGCCCCAGGTATTCCGAGCCAAAGGTTCACCAGCTTCATCTGGTTCCACTACCCCTACCCACACAGCCCGGCTTGGGGTCACCGGGCCAGCTGCTGATCTGGTCACTGACGGCAGGTCCTCTCCCTCAGCAGAGAATGAACTGCAGACTGAAGAGGCAGAGAAGATGAGCAGTGTTCTGCCCACAATGTGGATGGGCTCTCAGAGTGGCAGGTATTGTGAATTCATTGGTTAAACAGGATGCTTTGCTTCACAGTGTGGAAGAGTAAGGAGGAAGGCCATCCATAGATATTATGTTGACTTCCTAGGGGTGGGGGCGGTAAACACTTTTCAGTACAAAGTTTGGATTCCATTACTTTTTTTTTTCTTCAGCAAATTAAGTTGTTGGATTATGTGAAAAGTATGTTTCAAATGAAACAATCAAATAGTCCATGAAAAATTCCACTTAGGCCTAAAGTTTAAGAAAATCAAGGCTTTGTCACCATTCACATGGGCCGTACACTTGCACCAGGGGGAGGGGGTGTTGAATCAAAGCATATGAAAAGTGTACATGGGGGAGGGTGGGTAAAGCAAAAATCACCGAAACACTTTATAGGTGGGCCTTTATATTCTACATTGACAGAGTTTGTACTGGATGTTTTCTAGGGGGCTTGTAGACTTTCATCTCCAGTGTTTGAATTTGTGACTCTTTGGTAATTGAACTGTTTTGTATGTGTATTTTGTATACTTCTTTGATCCAATGTGGGAAATTTGCCATAGCGTCATTGCAGCCCAGTTACAACTGGAGCAGAAACGTCGTCACCACAATTTTGCCCCCATTGGTAGTGGTCAAAGCATGCAAATTATGAAAACTGTATACTGTCTCTTTTTGATCAGTGTGATGTACAAGCTGATTCTCTCTCCGCCTGTACAACAACACGTCTATTAGAAAAAGATTTCAGAAAAATCTTTAAATGTTGTTTTGCAATACCATTTGAAATACCTGTATTATTTTTTCAATGGGATGACAGGCTCGGGGGGGGGGGGGGGGGGGCTGCTGGTGAATGGACTCTTTTTGTTGTACACTGAGTAGAATCAACTGAACTCTTTGTCAGGAATGTGTTTTGACATTTGTGTGTTTGGGGAACCTGCAGCCTTTATTTAAATTGTTTTGCTTCTGCAGCATGTATGTCCACTCCTCTGTGTCCAACTGGAAGAGGTGCCTACATTCTGTGAAGTTAAGAGATTCCATTTTGGGCATTGTGTAAGTAAAACTTCTTTGTATGTAATGGTACAAATTTAAGATGTGTAATTGGTGAAGAGTGAAAGAAATCTTAATAGTGGTAGTTATTAATTGATTATTCCCATGGGTTATGTTCTTTTCAATTTTCTGAAAATTGCAAAATTTAACCATTGGTCATCAGGCTGCAAATGTCACAAGTAAGAAAATGTGATGGGCAAAGTAACAAGAACAAGTTGAGTTCTTGAGAGGAAAAGCATCATATTGTGTGGGATTTGTCATTGTCAAAGCAGTACTGAATTTCAAGACAGCTGCCTTTTTTTTTTTTTAAAGATGTTTCTGTGAAACTAGATTGTTATTCACAAAACTTACCCGAGGCAAGAATGAAGGAGAAATGTTTATCAGAATGAAATCGATTCTGGGGCTGAAATGTGCATTTTTGTTGTCATGTTAATTTTTGCCCATTTAAGTTGTTCCGTTTCACGGGCCGATTAAAATAAAAAAATTTTTTCAGTCATGTGAAAGGACGTGTGTTGGTGTCCTTGGCAGATGGAACTGTTGCCATATTCCACAGAGCAGCAGGTATAATTTGTGTTCACATGTATTTCATGTCATATAGTTAGTATCTTAGAAAAACTAAAATTTAATGCACTTAGTTTTTCTTGTGGTGTTCTGAAATATAGTGGTGTGACTAGCATCAGTAGATTAATATATAATACTGTGACTGTAAAATGAACGTGAAGCATTGAATTATTTGATAAATCTTCATTTGCAGAAGAAGTTGAATGTGACATTGATGACAGATGAGCTATTGTAAATGAGGAAGGGTACTTTTAGCCTTTGTGTTCCAATAATGATTTGAGATTACTTAATATTCTGGTCATTGTATCCAATGAGAAACTGAACAGTTGAGTTTATCAGCTGCACGCAGTGAAGGGGCAAAGTGGCCATCGTTTCATCAATGGGCATTCAAACTCATATGCAGGATTTGCCCTCATTAGTTTGTTTTCACAATCACCAGATGGCCAATGGGATTTGCTGAACTACCACTTAATTGACCTAGGCAGACCCAAGCAGTCTATTCGCTGTATGACTGTGGTGGCAGGGAAGCATGTGTGGTGTGGCTACAAGAATAAGATCCACATCATTAGTCCACAGATGATGGCTATAGAGGTTAGACTGCAGAACTCCTTCATCCTTTTTTCTTTCTATGGAATGGGATTTCATGATCTTGTCTGCTAGATCAGACCATGCCCCAAAACTGTAGTAACTGAAAAATGAGAAACATTGATTTTCCTGTATATTCAAGTACATTCAAAACCGCATTGCATGATCTTGGTTATAGACTTCTAACCTGAAAAATAATTGAATAGCAAACTTTCAAAAATACATTGCAGCTAGATCAGTTGTGCTAAAAAAAAAGAACAAAACAGTTTTTTTTACTTCTCCTGAAAAGTATCCAAAACTGATGACTACAGTTTTAGGGAATGGTGTCAAACTGGAACCAACCAAATCCTGTCCTTTGAGATTATGGGAACGAAAATGGAGACCACAAAATCAGAGAATTTTCATTTTTAAATTGATTAAAGTTGGCATATTTATGTTCTTAATGCAATGACAAGATATTTCAGAATTAATGACTTCGGCAAGTGAAATAGTTGTCCTGCTCAGTCATTTTCAACCTTGGGGTTCCCGAACTTAGTGATGACCCTTTCATGAAATTTTCGATCCTCCATCGACCCTCAAGCAATGAATATATGTAAATAGAATAATACATATGTGTTTTTGTTGTTTAAAATATTAGAATGGCACATGCTCATATTGGACAAGGTGTGAAGCACATTTCATCCATCCACAAAATCACTTTCAAACGTAAAAACGAGTCGCAACATGCATTTACTTTCTTTTCAAACTTTCTAATCACTGAAAAGCATTGTCGATCCTTGATCAACTCCCAGGATTGTCTTATCAATCCTCGGGAGGTTGATATCGAACACATTAGGGATTTTAACCATACTGAGCTGGAGGTTGGTGGGCACTTCTGGTAGGGTCTCTTTCTGTCCTATTGATGTGTTATATCATCTATTGTCTTGCGTTTTCCTATTACAGTTATCATGTCAATATGCTTTCTCCAAACTCAGACTCAAACCATGCTGATTTTGAATGGGATTGTTGAAATGTTTTGTTTCCCTGGACTTTTCATACACCCCAAATGTTTTTAAGTGTGTAGCAAATATCTCATTTTTACATATGGATAATTTAACCAGTACTTTTTCTTTAAGTGTGTTTCCTTTGCATGATGAAAAATGTTTGTTTCATATGAGCAGAAAAGTTTTGATGCCCACCCACGTAAGGAGAGTCAGGTCAGACAGCTGTGTTGGGTAGGAGATGGTGTATGGGTTTCTATACGTCTTGACAGCACCCTGCGTCTTTACCACGCATACACACACCAGCACTTGCAAGATGTGGACATAGAGCCATATGTGTCTAAAATGCTAGGTAAGTTTTCATATGTCACATGATAACAAAAGTACTAGCCCCATTGTTTTTGTACCGATTACTGTAGTTGCCTTCACTGAATATCATCGGGGTTTTACAGCTTATATAATTAGTTTGGCTGATAGAAAAGCTTATTTCAGTTGGATGTTTTTGGATAATTAAGGACTATTCTTCAGTCATCTAGCATAATGTATTTTATAGCTGTCCTCATGAGCCTACCATATTATGATCAGTGCAGTATTTGTGTGATTGTTGGCAGAGGGCTTTGATGTTGTTCACCATCACAGATTTATGTCAAAGTCTTTAGACTCCTTTATTTTATGGCCAATTGCGTTCGAGATGTTTGTTTTCTGAGGATTCTAGCCACTGGCTATTTCACTTCATTTGCTGGTTTTGATTTCTTAATGTTGTCATTCTTGTTTCTTTCTTCTAGCTGCCTTTTCTTCTTCTTCTTCTGGCTGCCACCCAAAGCCCTTGCAAGGACTGTTTAGCCCTGAGAAGGGCTGTTTATTTAGCCCCCCCCCCCCAAGGGCTGTCTTGGGCAGACACCAATAGAGATATAGAGATAATGGGAATTTTTATATCCAACCATCTTGTCTCAAAAGGAATTTGAGGTTACTGTGACAAGACCTCAGATTTCAAAGCATCTCGATGACTGAGTCAAAAAACTTAAGTATCCACTATTTTTGTTACTGTCAGTTGTTCAGTTCATATTGATGTACCTCCTTCTGTTTACAGGGACAGGCAAGCTGGGATTTTCCTTTGTACGCATCACAGCTATGTTGATATCCTGCAATCGTTTATGGATTGGCACAGGCAATGGGGTCATCATTTCTGTACCGCTCTCTGAGAGTGAGTACTGCTCTTTTGAAGGTGGTTTTTCTATTTTTTTTTCTGTGTGTGAACTCCATTTCAGAAGCAGTTTCACCGAGAACATTTAAGATTGCTTTCTGGGTACATGTGGCATCCCGTAATACTTGCATGCTGAAAGATCAGCTTGACAACCACTGGAAAATTTCATTTATTGTATGATGAATTTTATTTTTTCATCTTTTTTTTGTTTTTATAATTTTGTAATTTTTTATTTGCACCTTTGCAAAAGTCAAACACAAGCAAAGCATAATAAAATAGCACATTGTCACTGCTCTACAACAATGGCATATGTCGGACTTTTGAACATAAAGGCTATCAGACAATATTACAGAGAAACAAAAGCGCGAATAGGAAAATATAATAATCCAGTAGAAGTCAAATGGGAGAAAAAGGAACCGTTTTTTTCTTAGTATCTCAAAAGTGTCAAAAATGTCTAACACCATTAGTGTAGAGCAGTGACGACATTAAATCATGGAGTAGCAAAGACAGGCATTTGAATGGAACCATTTTTGTATCACCTTCCTCAGACAACAAACAACCTATGATCACAACTGCTGCCAGTCTTGGAGGGCCCTCGGCCCCAGGTGGTCGGCCAGGCGGGGTCATTCGTGTGTACAGTGACGCCAAGTCAGACAGTGTGACCCCTGGAAGTTTCATCCCCTACTGTTCCATGGCACAAGCTCAGCTCTCTTTCCATGGCCACAAGGATGCTGTCAAATTCTTCGTTTCAGTCCCAGGTCAGTAGTATAATTTAACTATCTCAACTCATGCATGTGTTTTACTTTCATTTATTCCCGAATATCAAATGCAAGCTATAGCATGGCAAGTTGGGGACGTAAACTGAAAATAGGAGATAAGTTGGTGTGTGTTGCCCGTTGTCTAACTTGATCATGTCATCTTTGAAGACAGTTATAAATCAGTGTTAAGTGTTAACTTACGGTAAATCTGAGCAATTCTTCCCTCGGTAACTCATAAGAAAACTCATGTTTAAGGGTGAAATTTCCCTTACAAATTAACATATTGATGATAGCTGAGTTTTACAAAAAGACATGAACCAGGCAGGCAAATACTGATTGCTAAAGTTAAAAAGCTCATTTCATTTTGAACGAACATGCATTATGTCAAGATATAGAAGCTGATTATATATAGAATTAATAGTAAAAGTTCTGTGTGTTTTGTTTCAGTATTAATCTGCTCTAATGAAATTTCAACTTATTTTTTACCTCTTTCATAATGGATGCGTGGAAAGATGTTTTAGTACAAAAACTGTGTTTATTCAGTAAATCCTTTGTCTGAAAATGTTTGGATCCCATCTTTTCATAAAAGCTGTTTAAGTTTCTTCTTCTTGACCCTATTTGTGAGTTTATGTTGTCACTGTGCTTGTTTATAAACCTAGCATTTTACAAAGTAAATCCCACTTAATTTATTAGAAATGGGCTTGATAAAATTACCAGCTCAGGAACGCAGTGACCATATTTTGCAAAGAAATCGTCCTTTTTTTCTTTCTTTTTCTGATGGTTTTGGTTTCGGTGCATAGTTTTTATTTGAGTTTTATGCACATTATTGTGAGCTTGTGGTTTCAGTCATGGCGTTTTCTTGTCACCGATGTGAACTTGATAAACTGGGATTAATAAACACCGGTCAGGGAAGTGATTAAGCTTTGATGCAAGTTTTGATAATTTATCACAGACAAGAAATTTGCCAGGGGGGATTATTAGTAATAAAGTAGGTGCTAAAATATCTTTCATGCTGTCATTGTGGTAGCCATGTGGTTTATTTGTGTGAAACATTGCTAATGTGAAAGACCTGCTGCCAGGTTAGCAAGTGTTTTTGTTTGTTTGTTTTTCTCAGAGAATGCTCATAGCTATGAGTATGTGTGTGTCTCTGGCTTTTTTTTTTTTTCTCCTCAAATTTTTCTATGGGTCATTTCTATTAACCATGGCTCAGTAACCATTCAACCCACATTCGCATGAGTAAGAAACTGTCTACTCGGTACATTTTATTTTATAGAAATGCGCAGTGCATATGTAAACTGGTTGTCAGCTCCGTATGGCATATTGTGCAAGTGCTATTTGAATTGCTTTGTGGTAAAGCAGATTTATAAGCATTTTGGCTACATGTGTATTTTCTTTGCTCTTGTTTCGATTGTCTTTGTTAGACTGATTTTGTCAGGTTTGATTATGATAGCAACATTGGTGGTATTCACAGTTTTTGTTGTTGTTGTTTTTTTTTGTTTCATTTTTGTTTAGGCACCATGATAGCACTTCATAACATTCATTCATTCATTCCTTTTGTTTTATCCCTTTTGAGACAATATTTCTAAACATTTACTGCTGCCATTTTAATGCAGGCCTGCCAACTGTCCCTCATTTTACAGTAGTGTCCTATAGTTAGGATGTGGGGAAGAACATGAGAAATATTTTATATGAAAGAGAAATTCCTGCTGGGTTTGAGGGTAAATGCCAGTCTAGTAAAGTGCAAGTGTGTACATTATACTGATACACATACAGAAGATTGCCTCATCTGTGAAGTGTGTTACAGTGTTTGCACAATTTGTATTCTGCTGCCTCAGGGAATCATAACTAACAGCTAAGATACTAGATGTTCCCTTAAGATGAGACACTCCCTTCTTCGCACCTCTAAAAAATTGTGCATACAGCTTGCACGCTGATCAGGGGCAGGGCCCATGGCGCATCCTGTTACGAATCTGGAAATGGGTAGTGCCCTCTAGCTGTTATGAAGAGGGTCTTCTCAATGATGATATTATGACTGCATTTTAAATCGAGAGGTATTTACTATTTAATCTTTCCTACCATGCCACACACTAAGAACAATCTGAATAAGTTTCATAAACAGACCTGCAGGGCCACAAATTTAATTACATTAAATTTCCTAACAATTTTGTCTAGATCTATTACATACTAAAAGACAACATCAGCAGCATCAAATGAAAATTCAATAATATGTCACTAGAAGTCTTCTCTAGATTCCTATAATGTTATGATCATTCTGACTCACTAACAATTTAATTACTAGTCATATATCTCTCAGATATAGTCTGCCTACTATCTATCAAGCAATATACTAATATCGTCTCTGGCGACGATGTCATCTCAGCTATTTGTGCCTACCGCTTATAATGGATCAAGCTCGTCAATATAAACTGACGTAGCTAAGTCTATTGGATCTACTCTAGGATGGGCTGGCAATCCCCAGCCTCATCCAGACAAATCAATCCCAATTCACAGATGTGTATGCCAAACATTCATACTAGTTGCAAGGCAATATAAATCTTTGTCTTGCATTCTTGGGTAGCACTCCTAGCATATGCGGCAATCCTGTCCTACTGGACAAATTATGTTCAGCTCCTCGTTCATTGTTGAATCATCAAAGGACAAACACTTACACTTGGTCCCTGGTATTAGGAAAACCAGGGAACAGTAGACAATAGCAGTGGGCATATCTCATTCAAGCATATGGCTTCATCTCAATGTCTATAGTGGACTAGACATGAATCAACAGTCTTATGATTCTTCAGGCAGAATCGTGCCGACGCCTGCACAGATTGGAATTTTCTGTATGGAGTAATGGACATAGGTATGGCTACGCTTTTATACTGTGCAGCCACCTGCAAATTACCGTCCAAATCCCTAGATTTGATTGGTGCATCCATGCGAGCTCATCTCGCAGTATTAATATATTCTACGTGGGAGTTGGTCACGGCCTTGTACTAAAAACAGACAAGGTCAAATTAAAATGTCAAAACAATTACTGAAATCTTTAAACCCTCGTGCTTTCTACATTTTATGTACGAATTTCTGAACGCGACTAAGCGTCTTAAACTATCTATCCTTATTCACCCCTTCTCTTCCCTTCTAAGTGTTCATCAAAATCACGGGGTCGAGAATTGCACTGTCACGCCTAACTTATCCATTTATTCTATCTCGCCCCACTTTCTTTCCATCTCTAAGAAAAAGTGTTTCAAAAACAAACTGTTCACGAGAACAGTTCAAGGACAAAATTACGCTGGTTATAATCAACGAGACCGTGAAAAATCAACTCCTTACAAGTCGTGACCCAGCACGGCAATTACAGTACTTAAACTCTGACACATCCCATGGAAAGAATGTTTGATATGATGATAAATTAATGATGTTACAGTGCTATTTGACTAAAAAGAAAAGAGGAATGGCCAGAGTTTTCCTACCACAATTCAAGTTATAATTACAAAATAAGTGATGTCAATCGAGGTCTACAGCAATAGTTGAATAGTGAATAAAATTCAGTATTTTCCCTAAATTGGCTTTGTAAAATACATCATTATTCATGACTTTCACACATTTCATGCAAGGTGGCGGTGCGAAACCTGTGCACACTGAATGCGCTAGCTGTCTTATCTTATTGTATGTAGTATCTTTGCTAACAGTTTCAGTCTGCCTTTACAAAGCACAGGTTTACGTTCTCCTTGAAATGTCCTCTCTTGGGCTGATTATGTAGTTGGCAGGTCTGTTAATGGTTTCATGTTCATTATCACCCATACAATTGCATATTTAGCCACAAAATATGAACCTCATCAGGAAACAGGTAGAAGGACCCATCAGATAGATCTAGAACCATGAACCCAAACTGAAACCCATGTTTTTTTCAGTTAAAGCAAGACATTTTGGTGAAACAACTGTATCGGATGCATTCCTTGAAGAAGGTGGTACCATAATTTTAGCACATTTTCCCCTGATCCCACAACTACTCAAAGCTTACGTTCACCCGCCTTGATGGCAAGGACAACACTGTCTCCCCACTTTTCATCTTGACTGTTCTTCAAACAACAAGAAAGAAAAAACAAAAAAACTGGCTGCTAATGCAACAATCCCATTGCACTTCAGCCTGTCTTTTCAGCTTTTTGTTGTTTTTGGGAAAGGTTATTTTTTTCTCCTTCCTCCTCCTCATTTTGAAGATGAGCTAGAAACTCTGAGATCAAGTTTGGTTACTGGGTCAGGAACATAAAAATTTGAATTTCCTGGGAACAAAACCTGCCAAAGCTGAATAAATATAAGTATGGAGCAGGCAAATCAAACACTGCATTCTGTTAATATTATATTTAATCATCAGTTAAGGATTCTCAGAATGCTGTATCAGCAGAAGGAACTGAACATTTGACAGGCCCTATACACCTATAACAGTTTCATTGAAATTTCAAAATTCTCGATTTTGTGAAATGTGGGAGGTTTTGTCAGTGGGATACAGTAGGCTTTGAAGTTTTCAAAATTGTGCCGTGGCCTTTTTTTAACATTAACATATCTGTCCACCGAGCTCCGGTAGGGCAACACAAGTACAGCCCCCCCCCCCGGTTATAACATATCACACTTGAGCCATTGTATGTGAATTTTCATTATTTGGTGGACTGGATTTTCCACTTAAGTATGCACAGCTACGTGTGCATGTACACGAATGGATGAGCTGACTATGGATTTGAATAACCTTATAAGTATTTAAAGAAATGAATTTTACAATGTATTTGTTAGTCGGACCAATTCACATTACTTCTCAGCACTGTTTGATTTGTAAATCTGAAAATGTTTAGGCATGAAAATAGATTGTTCAGATACATGAAAGAGAGACAAGTATGCTTTTCCACATATAGAAATGTAACAGCCAAGCAGTTGGACGAATTAGACCAGGCATGAACCTTTTGTGAAGTTTTGATGATGTTTAGAGTGACAGACAGCTGTCCAGTGTGAGGGTAAATTTAAAGTGGGCATGACATCTAAACTTTACCAGCATGTCAAAGATTGATGGCCATACCTCTTGCACTGATTTGAACTAAACTCACAAGGTCTTCAGGAAATACTTAGTGCCTAAAATTGGACAACAGTGTATTTTGGACCAATAATATTCCGGCGGTCAGTTTTTATTAGTATCTTAAATCCATGGATAATAATGGCCATGGCAACTTGGTTTTGGAAACTGACCAAAAGTTGGGAGCAAAAATCCATTTGACAATATGGCCCAAATAGTATTGAACCCTTTTCGTTTTCCTTAGAAGTTATATGACGTATCTTGTGTGAAGACTTCATCATTGCTTGTCATCAACCCCCTGTCAGCTTTCACCCAAGTTTCATTTGATCTTCACAAAAGTTTCTTTTTTTTTTTTTTCCTTTTTTGCCCTTTTCAGCTGTGGAACCACCAGAAAACTGTAAATCCATATCTCACTTAGGAGACCGCCAAAGTGATTGTTTTTTTTACACAATATTATTCACAAATACCCTTCCCTTTTGTTTTCTTTTGTTTGTTGAAATTAACCTGATGGTGCTGAATGTCTTTCCTAATAGTGACTTGCTTGAAAACAGAAACCCTTTGTCTCCCCCCCCCCCCCCCCCCATCTTTTTTTTTTCCCCTGTCATGTGAATTTAATTTCATTTTATGAACTGTAGTTTAGATGTGATTTTTGTATACATACCCAAATCTTTATTTCCATAGTACATTTCATTGGTATAAAATAACAATATGCCAGCATGGAAATAAACGTAATGGATAACAATTATAGTAAGTCAGTATCACGGTGTCAAAAGATCAGCAAAGGGTGCGATATTGAAATCTCCAAACTCTGTATGATATTATTATTATGCTTATGCTTAGATAGTTGCCAAAACATTGGACTCGCTTAGTGACAAACCTAACTTATTTAGACCACTAACAAACCTGCAGTGTACATTTCCAGGACTGCCAATGTAATTAGAACAATTATTTCTATAGGTTAACCAAGTTGGCTAATTTCTTGAAATCCTGGGAAATATTTGTTAAATTTCTAGTTGTTTCATAAGTCAGTATATTGGTCAAGTTAACACGGACTTCATAGATGTTGTTTTTCATTGCACTTCATGTTAGATTACATTAGAAATCAATACATTGTAATTGTCTTCCATTTTCTGTTGCTGTTTTTTTTCGTGGGTGTAAAACAAGGGCTGTTCTGAATCCTTTTCATTTGTGACAGCTCACTGATGAGTATGAGGAGCTTTTCATGTCACTGAAACAGCAACAATTGTGTTTGAAATCTTTTTCATTCAGTGTTTAAATGTGGTTGCTTGTAAGTTTATGTCAGATACAACCCTGGTGAAAGCAATAACATGACAATGGTAAAACAGACCTTTTTTAGCATATTTACTTAACACTGAATCCCATTGATATTTGAATAACATCGGTAAATTCAAAGTATTCACTTTTCCTCTCATAGGAATTTTTAAACACCATGGCTTAAGTGATACATATATATAAGACATGTTGATTTAATGTGAATAACAAGCGAGCACCAATTTTTTAAATATCAGATAGATAATAAGATAAATAGATAAATGAAGTGAAAACACTTGTATTAGCTAATTGTTTATGATCAATTGGGGTTTCTGTTCTCAAACACTGTATTGCACCATGGATAGAAAGTTCTGTTCTTAACTTCAGTGATGTTTGTTTTTAAATAGCATTTACTTTTAATACTAATTTGCTTTTGGAAGTCTGTCAGTATCAATATTGAAGATGCACTTTTTTCCATCTAGATTGGTAAATTTGTAAAACACGTACTCAGAAAGAGCGCTGATGTTCATGAGGGAAAATTATATCTCACTCATAAATATTGTTTGAGGATGAGACAGGAAAGCACCTTTACCGTATCATGGCTTGGAGCCAATGCATTAGCACTTTGAAACTGCTTGTGTTGCTCTCTGCAGCATATACATCACACTTGTATCTTGCAGCTCCCTGCAGAAAAACCTACTCTACCCAGAAAACAATGACTCTATTAACTCTTTAGGCATAATTGATGCTTATCTGACAGATGCTTTCTGAATTCCTTTGACAAAATTTCATCTTAAGGATGATTAAGTTTCCAAGAGGTATTATTGATCTCTTGCAGAGTATAAGTAGCATAGCGGCAACAAGTAAAATCTACAGTTGTGGAAGAAATGTTACTTACTGTCAAAGTCTTGGTGATTTTTGTAAAATAACATTTGAATGGTACACTTTAAATTCAAACACTGTGACTTTGTGGTGGACAAACATGCTTTTGGATATGATGTGGCATTTTTTTTGTTTTGCACCTCTGTAACTCAGTGTCAAAAACATAAACAGGGATGGAGTGAGTATTATTCCATTTATTTTCATCTTGTGAGACTGTCATTTTGCAGGCTCACTGGGTTTGTTAAAAATGATTTGGCACAGCCAGAAATGAATCAATGAAAAATTGCAAGTAAATTTTAAATGCAGTTCTTTATGCTGTGTGCTATTTTCAGTGTCATCAGTAAATTACCATAGGCATATTTAGGACTAAATGCAATAAGTGATCTCCAAATTTACATTTATGGTTGACACTTTTTCCCTACATTCAGCTGTTGGTGGTAAATGATGCAGTAGAATTCTGTTCCTCTTTAACCTGGAATGAAGAATGGTAAGGAATGAAGATCTGCAAATATGAACACATTTTTGTTCGGCCCATTCTGATGCAGACTTAAATTGTCATATTACACGTTTCTAAAAAGGCAACAAAAAGTGAATCACACGGTTTTAGTTTACTGTGTTTTGCTGCCTGCCATAAAGGCAGCTTTCTTTTTCTTTGTTCTCCCTTCTTTTGTAGTGCCTAGGTCAAAAACTTGATTTATTTTCACTGCTGAAAATTTTTGCTTGACAAAATGAAAGGTCAACAATGTTGACAGTTGGAAATTTTGACATTATAATTTTTCTCTGACTTAGGCTTTGAACAAAGCTTTCTCTGCTTCCAGATGTCGTCGGCTGCAAAATTAGCAAACCATGCTTGGTTTGTAATAGTTGCAACTTTGTTTTTTTAATTTAATTTTATGTCTCCTTCAAAATTTAACTCTTCAGACTGAACAATGTGTGTTAACTTGGTCATTTGTTTTTATTCATTAGAAATACCAAAAAGGAGATATTGGATTAACTTAAGTATCTTGTTTCTCAAACAATATTTATTTTCACTCTGTGGAAGAAAATAATCTGGGGAGGGGGGAGACACATCACAATCATGTTTTTGGGTGCATAAATTATTTTCATCATTCTGTCAGAAAACTAAGAAGCATTTCATATTTCATAGTAATGTCAGAGGATTGTATCGTATCTTTTCTTTTTCATCATTTTCCTTTCTTTACTGTAATAAGAATATTTAGTGTTACATGCATCTTCCTTGTTGTGAAATGCATTCACTATTATTACTGACTACGAATGAGCTGTAGCCAGATAGATGAGAATCTAGTTACTTTCAGTTAAGTTGAGGAAAAAACACCTCTTATTGTGTCTCCACTTATTTGTCACTGTTTGTGTGTATCTATCTCATTCCTAGTTGCTGCTCATAGATGGGAATTTTCCCCCTGTGGGCAGAATGCAACCTAATGGTGATTTTCCTCCGCACTGAACCTATGTACATTCTTGTACATTCTTGTATCATAATGTATTCATACAAATTCAAAATATGCAAGTTTGTAGTTAAGTTGAGGCCTGTTGAGTGATTAGGGTCCATTTTCAGCACTATAGAGATTTTCCTTTTTTTTTTAATCTATGAGGGCACTTTTGCTATTGTTATGTTGCTGAAGAGCACTGATTTCTCTGCCTTGTTTAGAAATGAAGTCAGTGTCTTATGTTGAGTCATCCCTGTTCTAGTATTCTTTTTGCCCTAGATTATATATTGTCACGCTCGTAAGCAAATTGCCGTGCTCAATTTTCGTCAATTTACATGAGAAATACAAAACCTGTTTCGTAGCATGTGGTCAAAAGTGTGAGACGGGCAATTCACATTATAAAAGGAACCATTAGGCCTAGGCTTGTGCTGTCACTTGTTTGGCTTGAAAACACAGTTTGGTTTCCGGCCTTTTGGGAGATCAGCTTTCTTTCTTAGGGACTCTTATTCAATTCAAACTGTAATTAGGCATTGAGGAGTCAAATAATGGCAAATAAACCATATTGCCATACTCTGAGTCAGGCAGTTTGCTCATGAATGTGATGATATATTAAATGTATAATGGATATAAATTACATATTTTCTGTTATTGTTACGGACATGTCAGTTTTCAGTGTAACCTTTCATTATTTTATTTTAACTCATGTTCTGCTTTCATATGATCTGTGTCCCCATTGTGTAGCACGAAGAAGAAAGTCTCCCTTGGTCGAAGAAGGTATACCTATCTTCACTTAACATATAACCTTTCATTATAGCTGTGTACCTAATATAACCTCCTTATCCTGGTGTGTAGATCAGTACACTCCCTAGTCCAATAATTACTAACAGACCTTCAAACTCTCATGTAAGTGCTGAAATCTCAGCTCATTCACACACTAAATCAATTGCTGTATTGATAAAGTTACACCACAGTGTGCAGTTGTACAAGTGATCTATCTCTCCTGACCCCCCACTTTTGAGAAATTTGGCTTCAGAGTTTGAGCTCATGTAAACAAGATGCAATGAAATAATAGAAATGTTGAGTATTATCATGTATTTATTGGCAACATATAGATTTGAAATTAGTAAGAGATAGACTAGTTGTCAGCTAAAGTGCATTGATGGCATGAACTCAGTTTTTGCAAAAAGCGGATGTAGAATGCTTGTTACCAGCTATGGAAGTATCTTGGAAAAGAGAGCAAGCTTTATAGCATCCACTGTGAAACATGAATTTCATCTAAATAAACGTGAAAAAAAGAAAGGGTAGGGGTGGAGGGAGTAAATTCAGGGGAGATAATTACACTGAGGTTGTGTAAAGAGCAAGTAGTAGTAATAATACCTTTCTTTGTGATCTCTAATTGAACTTTTTATCATACTCATCCTCTCAGTCCAAGAAATTGGTCACTCAGTTATCATACTTCATACATAGAGGCTAGTAATGCATAATCAAACTTTTAATTAAGGAATTCAGACATGCCAACAGTCCCATATCTTGTTCTGTATTCAGGATTTTGGGAGGGATGTGAGAAATAATTTCTTGTTCAAAATTGAAATTCCTACCAATGTTTGAAGGTAAAGGCCAGTCCAGTAAAGAAGACACTGATGCACATCACATGCATATACATAGAGTATATGAAGTGGATCTATGAGTTGTGGTGATTTGTATGTGTGTTTTCCACTCTATGGCCACATAATCCAAAGAAGAGCAAAACAAAAAAGTGGAGTGAGGAACACCGAGAGTCCAAGAACTCGGTGTGGCCGGGGGTTCTGAAAGATGTCAGGAAGTTAAAGGCTGAAACATCTATGAAAGAATCCACTCTTCCTCTGAAGATTGTCATTTGCCTCGCTCCACCTGTGGAGTTTCTTACCACTGATAGTTTCAGTTTCCTTTTATATATAAGTTATGGGTTTGTGTGCCTCATAAGGTGTCCCTTATTGAAGTGGTGATTTAGTTGGCAGGTCTGTTCAATCATCCTCCCAGTCCGTGAAGACTTATCACTTATTCCCTAGCCCACATACTTTTATGAAAGATAAGATAAAAAGAAAATCACTTTTTTATCCCACAGGGGAAATTCACCTTCACAGAGTGTTTAAGAACACATACATGTACATGGTACACACATCTTACACATCATTTCATAAACAAGTCATAATTCAAGAACAAGCAAATTACATGCACTAATATAACTTGGAACCTTGGTAAAATATGGTACACATCTAGCTCAAATGTTTAGTTGAGGTGAATTGCAGAGGGCAAAAACAATCTTCTGTATCTTTCTCTGTTTTGCTTTAATATACATGTGTTATTCTGTTGCTCGTGGATGGTCTAGAAATTTGATGAAACAAGAGGATGGTGACTGTCATTTAGTGGTATGAAAATGAATCAACTGTCTTGATCAGTTTTCAAGCCCATTAAGTCAGCATATATTGCTCCATCCCTCAGTTTTAGAAATATTACATTTTAAATTTTAAACTCCCATCACAATGCTGTATTTAAAGTAGCATACAAGCTGGCTTGTGGGTTTTGTATTTGAAGCTAAAAGATTGTGAAGGCAATGTTGTTTTTGCAATAGAATCTAAACTTGGAACGTAAACTTTCTGTGAATAAGTTCTCTTTCTATATGACAGAGATATTAGTTCAAATTGAGGGTCACATGCTATTATGTAACTGTGTTGCTTGTAAAGCTCATTAAACTGTAATCATGCTTCAGTTGCATTTTCCCTAACATGCACACCCATGTAAAATAACAGATTGAGCTTTCTAATGTACATGAAAAGCCATAATCTAAATTTTCCACAGTATCTGCCCTGTGCAGCACCGGAGTTGACTATTTCACACAAATTTTGCACTAGACTGTCTGGTGTTTTTTGAGAATCTTAAGGGTTGTGCTTGGTGGAGACAGCAACTGCCAAGATAAACATTTCAAGCAAATGATTCAGGTTTTATATATAAACATTCAGGCAGGACGTGGAACATGATGGATTTAGCCCAAATAAATAAGGAATTATTCTGTTGGAATTTTTTTTTTAAAGTGTAGAACAATAGTATAAAGGTAATTAGCGCTAGTCATCCTGTATGTTGGTGGAAAAACTTGGCACACATCTGAAAAATGTCTTCAAGGGGATGACTCTGGAATTAATTATTAGATTGATTTGAAAGAGATAAGTTAGATTGTCCAAAGAGAACAAAGTGACTAGTGATGTACCTTTTCACACTGTTTTCCTATTCCAGACAGCATTAACACCTAAGACATGGTAGAGAATGTTTTCTCTTGCTTCTTTTTTTGTCCTCCCTGTTTTTGTTTCCTGTCTTTGAATCACATACCCACCTAACCCCAACGCAGTTGGTCATTTTTATTATTATTATTATTATTATTTTGTTGGATTTTTTTTTGCAGCGATGATGCCTATCCTTTTTTTTTTTTGTTGTCTTTTTTGTCAAATATATCAATAGATGTGGAAAATTGGTTTGGTCACATATTAGTTACTAATTTAACGTGGTGGCATAGGTTAAAAGCTTTTTTCCTAACTGTCAAATGGCCTTATTTTGTGCATGTGTGTCTGTGCAACCATGTTTGTATGTGTATGTGTAGCTCTGTACGAGAGAAAGAGAGAGATCCTGCTGTTGGTATTTTATGTTTTTGGACTTTCTATTACATACTAAGAAAAAAATTAGTATAATTTATTTTTAATTTATTTTGCTCTGCCGTGCACCATTGTTTTCTGTTCAGGTAACCTGAACATTTTTGTGTTTGTTTTGCAGTTCTATTATTAAGAAATTTTCATCTTTTTTTTTTTCCCTCGAAGAAGCAACAGAATGTTTGATTTTGATTGAGATGTTGGTTATATCAGTAGGCTTACAGTAAGCATCATTATGACAAGTTTTAGGTGAATGTTATGATTCTGCAAGACAGTTCTTTTTGTGTTCATTGATATTTACACATTAAAATTTTACTTCTAATCTATTCTGTTGTGGTACAGGTGTTCAGAGACAAGGGATGAGTGCAGCCTCTGACATATCACCTTCCACCTCCACACCACCACCCAGAGGAGAAGCTTTGCCAGCTCCACCATCCAACACACGACTCATTTTGTCTGGCGGAGAAGGCTATGTTGACTTCAGGCTGGGTAAGACTCTTCCTAGTTGTCTTAGAGCTTTCTTATTTTCATATTGAAGCTTTTTATGTCTTATCTAATAGGAATTCATATATGTCTTCAAACCATCTGTCTTGAGATTGTCTATTGTGGATCTTTCATGGATGCAGATGACTGGCATGCTGGCCAAATGAGCATGATGGAAATATGTTGCCGGCCATTAAACAGCAACATCCCTTAATTTTACCTATTGTTGGCACTTGAGAGCTGAAAAATGAAAGTATAATTATACAGCATTTTGAAATGCAATTGGTGAAATTCCTGTTGACAAAAGTTTCATTTGATGGTAAGCTGGATATTGGGCATTGGTGGCTTGGGTCATAGTCTAACTCCTGTTATGTGCACACATGTATTGCACTGGTAGTGGTAAGACTTGATTAGGTTCTACAATATAGATATTTAGGAGGTTATCTGGTTTTTAAAATTGCTGGCTCCTGCCCACAGACTGTGGAACGCCCTTAAATAACATACTTGATGTATTTCTCTGCTCAGGAGATGGTGATGAAGATGGCCCAACTGTAGCACCTCCTATAGCAAATGATGAAGATGAAGATGATCCTAGCAAGGCGAGTTCCCTGACCAAAGTTGATCGCAGCCACATCATCGTGTGGCAAGTAACAACACCGGAGTGATCACAGATCAGTCGCTCATTTGCACTGAAGTAATGCTTGCTTTTATTCGCTTTTAAGCAGTGTGTTGAAAAGGGAAATGGGGAGTAAGCAATCCTGTGATTGCCCCTGTCATGTTTGATTTATATCTCAATTCACCTGTGAAATCCCCAAACTTAATGAGGTCTGGTATGAATGACCCCAATTGCCTTGTGGTTTCAAATCCAGGCCATGCATGTCATGACGCTCTGTAGACACAAGAACAGTGTTGGTTATTCTTTGTCACAGTAGCTGTTGATCCTCTCTTGTGTCTACATTTTCAAAACAGATTAGAGTCAATTAAAGTGTTTCTGGCCATCAATACAACACTTTTTATCACAGAAAGATATAGTTTTAGTATAACTGGATAAATGGATCATGTTAATTTGAACAAACATTGTACACTGATGCACTCAGAAAACTACTTTCATGAGTAGACAGGAACAATTTAACAGAAAATTTGAATTGTTCTCAGCCATAGAAATGGTACATTGGGTGATGACCAGAACTATGTCCAAAACTGGCATCTTGAAAAAATCTGTCAATTCAGGGCATGCCGGCAGTGAACAGTTATAAAACAATGGACATAAACATATCTAGAATTGGGTTTCTGAGATTATTTGAAAGATTACAGCATAAATTATTTATGGACATTGTGGACGGCCATTGGAAAAGATAAATTTGGCTGTATATGGAAAATCCACCAAAATGGACAGAGTCAATTCTGGTCATCAGCCGACAAATGCTACAGATGATCTATTGGTGCTGTTCCCATTGTTTGATTTCCTCAGAATTTAACTTCCAGTAAATTTGATAAATGAATCAAAATTGAGTGTGACATTGACATGTATTTGTATGTGCTGTATATAACCTGTCTGTTCTTTTCACCATCTTTGTTGAAAAATTCAGTTTAGATGCAGCTGCATTTCATTTCCTTCGTAAACACAGAGTAATCTGAATATATTTAGGTATGTGGCACAATGGACATGACAATTTTGCCATAAATCAATTTTTATTTCTCACTGATGTCCAAGCAACAGTGGATGTCATGGTCAGCATGTTCTCTTGTCTTCTATCTCAAAGTAGTTTGAGTGCTGAAGTTTTCTGAGATTGTCGCACAAATAGCGCAATATTTGATCTTTTTGTGGTGTGTGTGCGTTGTATGTGTAGCAAGTCATACCAGTTCATTCAGTGATCTGGAGAGTATGTATGATTGTGAATTAATCAGATAACTCCAACTTGCTTTCATCAGTTCAGCAATGATATATATTTTTAAAATTTTGCAAAACCTGTGAAGGTTGAAACTTGGATTTTGAAATTATCACCATTATTTCTCAGACTTGTAAAGCTTCAAACAATGGAAGGAGGACATTTATGGCCTGAGCTACTGTATTATTTAGAAATAAATTTTGTTCTGTTTTTGTCTGGACATTATTTGGCTTGATGAAAAGTGAAACATTTATTTTTAAAATCCAGCGAATATCTGAGCTTGAGCCCTTTGGCCCGATAAAATTTGGAAAGAACTCTCAGAAATAAGAACTTGTTTCATTCTCCCTGGATCCGGCCCTGATTTGGTTCGATGACTGTGTGTTTTGATTGAGTCTATTTTCTGTTTCAGTGATGGTACTGATGCGCATACTTAATTTTCCCTTATGCCTGTTCCTTGCACAGTATTTCAACATGGGACATTCACCTCTGTATCATGTTTGTTGTATACATCACTTCATATTTTTCACTGTGACAAGACATTGAAGTTCTCCTATTGCAGCATTTTCTTCATTTTGCATCCCAGCACATTTGCCATTGGTGGATATTGTCTTTAGCAGTGCTTGATAATCTTTACTTTTCAACAGGCCTGTGTCTTTATCATTTTGCGACCTGTATATATCACTGTAGAATAAATACATGGGATGAAAGGCTGAGCAACCCTGCGTTCACTGTGCTTTTGTCCTGTTTTGGCTAGGTGAAAGCAGTTTGCACAGAGACAGTTCATAGGACTAGAGTCACTTTGTTTTGAAGAAAATTGAAAAAAAAAAAACACGAAAACTGTAGGGCTTGGAACAAGTTTAAAATGGCTAGGAAAAAAAAAAGAAATTTTCTTTGAATAATGTTTCACTTCTTTCAGTTTGTTTTTTTGCCAGAGAAAGGTCTCTTGTCACTGAAGGCTTGCATGTTTAACTTTTCATTTTTGCCTCTTTTGCAATTTATTGTAACCTTTCTGTTGTTTGTTTCTAATACGGAGCTTTACAAAATAGAGCATTTTCCTTTCTTGCCTTTTTTTCTGTTTTTGAAAAGGTTCCGATACATCATGGCCTGTGTTATCTTCAGAGGTATTGAACTCAACAGGAATATGCATAAAATTGATTCAGGTATAAAGATGGGAAAAGAACTTCATTTTTCTTTCTTACAGAGTTCTGGTATGGTGGAATCTTTGGTAATTTAATATTCATGAAATATGAGCCAGCTGTAGCATTGTCTGCATTTGTCTGCTTGTCTGTAAATATCCCAGCAATTCTGTCTGTAGTCCCTTTTTTGGTCAGCCTTGACTATCAGTGGAGGTGAGGAGAAGTAGGCTCCCTGTTGTTCCAAGTGATATTCTTTTGTAACTGTTATATATTATACTGAACACATTTTTGTTGATGCCAAATATTTTGTTTCTGATAGTTCAGGAATTTTAACAGGTGTAACATTTTTTAAAGCATTCTTGTTTGGTTTCCTTTTATTTCCTACTCCCCAGCCATTTCCTTTCTTCTTAAATATCTGTTCTTCAGGCTTGTTCATAGTCTTTATTCAAAATATTGTAATTTTTACCTGAAGGGTGGATACACTGTGATTTTATGTAGGCTTTGTATCTGGTTCTGCTGTGAAGTCCTTTAGATTAATACAGACTCGAGTCGAATTTGTTGAAAATAAGCCAAATACATGGACCTCAAATGTAGGCAATAGCATATTCTGTATGAACTCGAAGTCAACGCTGGAAATTAAAGTCCAAAGGGTAAAATAAAGCAACTTTGACACTGATTATGACAGAATATTTCCTAAAACATGGGAATGTGATACACGATATTCTGTAGTAACAGGAATTTAATGCCCAACCATTTTTAATTACTGTCTACAGGGATAGGAAATGGGTGTGTTCAGGTTGTGGCAGTTTTGCTTATGTGCATTGGTGTTTGCAATTGTTCGATGGTCTAGGATACAGTATCTCTAAAGGACATTTGATAAGGAAAATAATCTGTTTGTTCAATGAAAGTTAATAATACAGTGATAAAAAGCAAAGATAATCAGTTTTGTTTTATTTTTTTCATTGACTATTGTATTATCACAGTGTGATAACTTTGTGAGTCTTCTGGCAGATAGTTTGTATAACATGAGTTTCTGTTACATGCATTCAGATGTGTGGGTATTTGCTAATAATTATATATCAGATTTACATGTTTACTAACCCAGATATCTGAGAGTTGAAGGGGGACTGACTTTATATTAATGTAGTCCAGGCTTCTTAAAAATTAGCGTTCCTTCTAAGGTAAAACTAAAATTCCCTACCACCGATGTAATGAAATATTACACCGCGACACCTAGTAATTTTTACAAGTAGTTTATTATGGAACCCAGCTTTTTTTTTTGTTTCTTGTTTTGTATTTCATTTTAGTAATCAAAACATTATATAACCAGTGTACCTGGCATTTACTCGTAGTTTACTGTATTATAATAAAAATTGCAGGGCAATAGAAATTGCTTTGAATAGGCAAGACTAAAATAGGCAAAAAATGTATGAGGTCTTATTTTTCTTTTATCTGCTGGGCAAGTCAGATTTTACTTTGCAAACTGAAGTATAGTGTTAATGAATATATATACTTGCTTCACTCAGATTTTTTTATTGATTTTTTTTTTGTTGTTGTTAGTATGTAGGTGTGGGAAGAAATGTAATTGTATTGATAATGGTGTGATGGGGACTTAGTGTCAAGCATGTGTGAAGGTTGAAATTATTTCACGATATTGATAACGCTTTCAAAAATGTTATGACCATGGTAAATTAAAAGAAATTTGGATTCAGATGTGACTGGTTTAAGTGATTTTAACTGATTTAAAGTAGTGCTTTACAAAAGTATATTTGTGAATTTTGAAGTTTTTATGTCCATTATACATGGAGACCAAATTTCCCAAAATTAATGTTTTTTGTTTCAAAATGTTTGTTGTCTAGTGCGTGTGAGAAATAATGTTTGGTTTTCTCCTTGTATCCATTTTGTCTGTAATCATTTTGGAAAACGGTTATTGTGAGTTAATTCTGTATTCTTCAACACAGTTCTGTGATGCGAGTTTTTGGGTAAACAAATTTTCTGGGAATATTAAATAAATTTGTACTCATTCCTGTTAGGCAGACTTTGTTTTTCTGAAAATGTAAATCTGACATAATTGGGATGTTATTTGATCATGCTTGCTTTACTCATTTTATAAAATGTGTTAAGAGTTTAATACATTTGATATATTTTTCTGTTTTTAACCAAAAACTTTCTAAACTGGAAACCAGAGTGCAGAATTTGTACATAATATATGTTCTGGAATATTTAGACGTGATTAATACTCTTTTTGATGTTGAAATCATTTTAAAAAAACACAAGTGCAATCTTTTGTCTTTCTTCTTTGTCCTCCTTTCTCTGCCCACCCCCTTTTTAAAATAAATTTTAACTAAATATTTAAAGACATGAGCTGTTGAGCTATTTTTCAAATTTCCAGGAAAAATGAAACAATGAATAAAGTGGAGATGAGGTTCAACAACCAGCTTTTTGGATTGTTATTTAATTGCCTTTTGAAGCATATACGGACAACTTCATGGTTATTGTCATTGTACAACAAATAAATAGAAAGTAGGTAATGTTAATCGTTTTGCAAGCTGTTTTCATCTTTCAGCCTTTACACATTATGGGATTTATCTCCACAACCCCAGTGCTTTTGTAGATGTTTGAGTGGAAGACAAAAGTATTCTCATCCTGTTTCATTCCTCTTCAAAGGAGGAAATTGTCATGAAAACTATCCATTCAGTTTCACTCTTACTGGGTATGTACTTACTTACTTACAGGTACTGTGTAAAATACCACTGTGAAGTATTAAAGTCAAAGAAATTCATGTTTCACACATGTCATAGCAGAGTTAATTTTGCATTTTGTGTATTGAGTTAGTGTGACCCAGTCATTGGCCAGTAACTATCGTGGTTCTTAAGACTGTAAAGCCTGCAAAAATGGGGAATATCAACAGTTTTATCCCATGACTATTTTTTTTCTTGTTACAATTGTAGAGATAAAGAATACTTGACCTTTGCTGAGTTAACAAGGAGAGTAAATTGAATGTGTTTTTAACAATGGGAAAGGAAATAGGAAGATTGTTGAATGTGTCTTTTGATATTTTTAGTTATCGTGACAATAGAGGGGGAAATTTATGAAGTTGAAACCACTTTCGATTAACTAATGTAAGACGACTCTACTCCTTACTACAGGAGGGAAAGTAGATGTTTATGGTATATCTACCAGAACATCCAGATGATGAAGAGGGGCTTTTTGGAATAAGTTTTAGAACTTGAGTCCTTTCCTTTCCAAGGAGTGAAAAAAAATCATTGAAGGATCATGCAAGTTTGTTAGTAAAGTAGTGCTTTATTTTGCTAATGTTCGTTGCTTAATTGCAAAAGCGAAACATTATAAGAAAGCTTTTGAAGCATTGCTCCGCAGGTGGTAGAAGTACTGTGACTGTGACTTTATATAGTGAAGTTATATGTTTTCTCATAGTAACCCCGATCTGCTATGCAAAGACAAAACACCAGATTTGATTTCACTGCCATCAGGTGTTTTGTCATTGCATTGCAATGGTGTTATGATTTGGTGAGTTCATGTTAATTTATCAGGTCAAAACAGCACAAATCCCTGTTTTATCATTTGCTTTTAAATTGTTGATAATGCACTCGGTGCTCACTTTCAAGTATAATGTGTGGGCATTGAGAGAAAACTTTTCCTTTTCCCAAGAATGCACATTGAAATTAGGAAGGTCCTGTGTCTCAAATACCATTGTCATTTTGCTTTGTGTCTCATCATACTCTACGTAGACTTATTCCACTTGGAATGATATTTAAATTTACTACCAATAACGATAGAGAGGCCGACTAACAACACGTAGCAGTGAAGTTCAGTTTAGACAGCAAGATTTGAATTCAGATTCATTTGTCATTGAGATGCACCATTTAAGTCCATGAATTAAATACTCACTCCCATGGGCAAAAATGTGTTTAAATGTTCAGTTATAGTATATGATGTAATTGACAGCTTTGGACTTTGTGACGCTCATATGAGATGAGTACAAGAGTGATGCTATGTACTAAATTGATAGTTATGAAGCCATCTTGGATCTGAAATAAACAGAAAAATTTCGGTTTTTATGTAAGGAAAATTGCAGAAGGATCCAGCTTTTTGGGAAAGCTTGTTTAATCAGTGACATGAAATCTAAATGAAATAAATTTGTGATATGTGTAAATTCTGCACAAATTGCAATATTATTCATTGATTAATATCTTACAACTTGGTCAAATCAGTTGTAAATTCTACTTTACCATACCGCCAGAATGTGAAATTTTATCAAAGTTTAGCACTGTGGTGATGTTTAGTCACCTGACTTTCTAACAATTTAAACTTGAAATTTATCAAAGTTTACCAATGGTGTGGTTCCTCTTATTGAAAATCTGGACTTTCTAACAGTAACAACCAAAGCGTGTTTTTACAAACAGGGAAGGTTTTTGTTCAAATTTTAATTTTATTCAAGATCACTATTATAAACATATTTTAAAAGTGCATTGTGCCATTTAGTGTCTTTATTGATTGTTTTCCGATTTGACTGAACTTCCTTGAGATAAACATTAGGGGGGAAAATAATATAATTGAATCTTCACTCAGCAATTTCCATGAACTTCATGCAAAATCAATTGTGATTTAAGATAACCTGGAAGAGAAGAATGGAGTGCATATATATTTTTTATTGTACAGTACTTCAAAAAAGACAAAAATGAGTCTTTCCAGCAATTCGCTGGCCTTTTCTCAGAGGCATAGATCATTTTCCCTTTCATTCCAGCATCTTATCTTTTTATTCCACTGTACGTACTATTTAGCATGCAGCTTTGAAGTCTGTTGTTTGCTGATTATGAATTTGTGTAAGTCAAAGTTAAGCTTTTCATTGTGCTAGTGAGAATTATGATAGTTGTCTTTGCATAATTTTGGTGTATTAAGTAATCTGTACATTCAAGCCTGACTCAGCTATCTCACAAAACAATGTATATGTTGTATGCTTAATTTATTTCTAATGTGAAGGATTGTATTTGTGATGTCTTAATGTATGAGGCCCTGTATTTACCATAAACTGATTCATTACCTATATATTATGTAATAAGCAAGTGACTTGGTCAAAAATAAACTAATAATTATCCATCATTGGAGTTCTTACTTTTGTTAAATGACTGTATGTGATATTTTGTCTCATCTCTTTTCTTAGGCAGCATTGGCATGATGAGCATCACTGTCATGTCCTTATTAACTTCATCTTTCATCAGCCTGCCTTTGTGTGTCTGTCACTCTGTCAGTCTGTCGATCTATAGATCAATGTCTTTTCTTTTTCTCTCTGTCAGTCTCTCTCTCTTTCTCTGTTTCTCAATCCCTGTCTCTCTCTTTCTATCTGTCTGTCTGGGGTCTGTCTGTCCAGCTGTTTGTCTGTCTGTCTGTGTGTCTATTTGCCCTCCCCCCTCGCTCTTTTTGTCTCTCTCTCTCTCTCAATCCAGGTACGATCATAACACAACAGGTGGAAATTTCAAGTGCAAACAAAAACAAACAAGCATTTACTTAACCGTCCAAAACAGGTTTCTTCAATCCCTAGTAAAATGTTACATTTCACTGCTAAGCTCTCGGTAGGCGGCGACAGTAAGCCGCTGACCGAAGGCAATAAACATGGCTATTGGCCGTGGGCAAATATAGGGAGTAAACTTAAGAATCTTTGACATTCCGTCGGTGAAGACTAAGGAAACGACACTAAATGATACAGTTCACTGGAAGCAAACCGAAACAGTTTTTATACAAAAACACGTATACAGTGTCTAAAGTTCACACCTCCGTGATATGAAATAATTATATACAGGCAAAAGCGCGGAACTGGTTCTGCTAGAAACTGTACTGTCTGTGTGATACGTTTGCTGCAATTTGTATATTTTCAGTATTTGTACATCGTATTTGCTCCAGCTCAACGAAACTTTTGTAAAGAAATCACCTAAAGACCGATTTCAAAAACGCATCGTTCCATTTGGTACAATGCAAGAAGCTCCCGTGCTGAATGAGTGCATGAATTCGTAGATGGAAAAGTGTCAGGCACAGGAAGATTTCAAAGATGTTCAGTTGCTGTTAAGAGATGTTGATCTTTCTCCTAATTCTCTCTTTCTTTTTTTTTTTTTTTTAAATATTTGTCCTATCTTCCCATTTCTCTCATTTCAGTGCTACTTTTTCCCTGTTTGAAAACGGCTCTTCCTTTGAGCGTGTTCTTGCTACGTTCACACGTCTTCGTGCTGTCCATGCGAGACACGCGTTCTTGTTTGAGAACAAAGTGAAGAGGCCGGTTATGACGTCACACCCAAGCCCAGTACATACAACTTCTGGTCTCGGGTCGCACGCCTAAAGGGTCTTCACACTAGACATCGTAATGGTCTCTTCAAAAACATCGATATATTATTGTCTTCGTCGACCAGTCTTAAAACGGATTATGTATGAGACTGTAATTATGGACCCTACATTTGATGCTTAATTTCATAACCCTAAAATCAATACTATGTCACTTTCTTGGTAAACTAGTTTGATGATCCGCCCATCTCCCTGCATATATATGCATAGGTGCGGAATCCGAAAAAAAATTGCGACTGCACCGAGAGAACTATCGGGTGTATAAAAATGCTAAATTTATTGTCCTATTCATAGAACTAGCTTAGCATCAGATGATCTCAATGCATTACTAACTGAGCAGTCAGAAGAAAGATCAGGGATAATAAAATGTCTCCACCCTCAGCAAACACAACTTAAACTAGAAAGTCTATTATCTTATTGCCTTAGAAACAGAGGACAGCATGAAGGAACCACAGACCATGTCTGCACTTTACCTACATGTGGGGGAATATTCACGGCTGGGTTGGAATAGCACCAAATGACATTTTCTCTAAAACTTCTCCATGGTCACACTAACACCGGCCGATGCAGGCATGTTGGAATTTTGGGATTTTTCTTATATTTTCCTGTCCTTGATCCTGTGGTAGGTAGGATCGAGCACCTGGTCTTCTCAGATAAGGAAGAAAAACTCGGAGGGCCCGTGTGCACATTTCGCATGTTAAAGATACCTCGGCAGTTGAACATCGAAAAGAGCAGGCCGAACAGGCCGCTGCCAGGGGAAAATTAAATAAAATGTATCCCTACCACCCCCTCCCCCCCCCCCCCAAAGGCCGACCTGCCCTGCACTGTGGCGACAATGTGTCTGTTCCAGTTGTTTCTTGGGCTGCAATGACACTAAGGCAAATCTCCCAAATGGGATTAAAGAAGTATACAACATACAAAATACAGAGAAGGGAGAGGGTAGAATAATAAAAGTTCATTCTTGATTTAGCTACCTATGGTATCTGAACGAGTTATGGACATTATTAGAGGTCGAGAGTCTGTAAAAGTTATAAAATGACTCAGAGTAGTAGGCCTAAATTTTATTAATTATGTGAGTTGGTGATGTCATGACCTTGAGTTGCAATGAGATCCAACTACCTGGCTGGTGCACGAAGTCTCATTAAAACTCAGTATCGTGACATTACCGTCCATCTATCTGTAGATCAAATTCGGCTCATGCGCACGAGGCCTTAGTTACCTCCGAAAACCACTGCAACTGGCGGGCGAATTGGATGCGAAGACGTCTTCAGACGCAAACCTTTATAAACGTCCGTGCTTTTCATTCATTCAACTTCTTCGGTACCGCTGCATCATACTCCAAGCGACAAATAATAATATCCTGTGTTCACAAACATGAAGGCTCACTGGCTGGTGTTTGGTGAGTTATCAGTAGTGGTGCACTGAAGTCCGAAAGCTCGTCGTTTCTTCTTTTGTTGAGTTTCTTCCTAACGCAGAGCCTTTGCGACACACAATGTTTCTGTTTTACTTTCTTTCAAACGCAGGACTTTTTTTCGACATACAATAATTTTTTTTTTTGTTACTTGAGTTTGTTTCTAACGCGGGGGCCTTGAGACATACACGTTTTTTGTTTGTTTGTTTTGTTTTGTTTTACTTTGTTCCTATCGCAGGGCTTTGTGGCGTTCTTTGTGCCAGGCCCTGCTGCTACTCCACATAATTATTTCCTATTGTTTTTCAAACATCTCTATGACATTCATGCAGTACATATAAATTAGTAATTCCCACCGGTACTAAGTAAATATTCTCTGGGCTTAAGTTTTTGCTTTTCATACGAAATTTCCATTGACATTTCTTATTTCTTCTTCCTGTTATTATTTCACAGGACCTGTAAATACCGGTGATGTTTTGTCTCTTAAGGGCAATTTACAATAAGAATAGACTGACCATGAAATTTTCCAGGTCAGGATCTGCCAGGTGGCTGTCTAAAGTGCACGTTTATGTTCGCCAATGAAATGTTAGGTTGGGTTAGGTCTATAAAGGCCAATCCGAAAAGCGCTGACCGCGGTCCTCAGACCCGCTGGATAAACGGAGAACGACCATGCTGATTTTTAAACAAAAATAAATATATAAATGTACATATTTTTTTTCAAATCATATTTACTCATTTAATTGAACCACAACAGAAAGGTATTACATGTACTATTCTACCCAGCAATGACAGCATTTGTGCTGCTTATGCCCTATCCTACAAATGGCGTTAACATCTGGACGGACATCTTGACTTGTGTGAATGGCCTAGCTAACAGCACCGATTTAGACATGCTGAACATCACCAATTCTACTTCACAGCCAGCGAGTGAACCAATCAAAGAGGAGTTTTCCATGATGAAATTATTATCCATTATTTGTGGGTAAGTTAATAGCAAAGCTGCAAAACAGTGCTGATTGTTCCAGGAGAAGACCGTTTAATTAAACTTACTAAAGTCAGCTTAAGTGAGCTTATCTTCAGTTCTACAAATCACGGCTTGCATTTTAGATCAGACGATAACGAATGTGGCGGGAACAAACCAAATAATTAGTTGATGATGAACGTGTCTTTGATGATTAACCTCTGTTATTTTAGTTTCGACTACATATTGTTTATTTATTTACCTATTTACTTCAAATCTTTTCAAACCTGCCAATTTCCATCTGCATGGTAAAGATACGAGTAGCCTAAGTACTTGCAATGCGTTTTTTGTTTTATTTTGTTTGTATTGTTTTCAAGTGGAGGAGCACTTAGAAATGCAAATACTATTTTCTTAGCTCTTGGACAAAAATCTGCACTCAAGTTATTGTAAATCATTAGGAAAGTTTGATTTGAAACTGCTTTCAATTTGCAGTGGCCGGGATGACACTGACAATGGCCAGATTGCAGTTTGACTACAAATTTTAATCAATTCTGTATAAACTTTCTTGTTATTATTATTATTTTTACATGTAGACAAATATATCCTATAACATGATAATGATATTATGATATTGGTAGTAGGCTATTTACTGACATTGATGTTAATCGCTACACAGTGACAAGGATGGATTTGTGCAGTGTTTGGACAGCAGCTTGAAGCACAGCAACGACTCTGTGACGCAAATAATCGGCTCTTTCTTTGAGCCACTGATGGTTACCCAAGCTTATGACGGACTCTGTGCAAACATTTCAGGTAAGACATCGACACAACTATGTTGAGCAGTCTGCCCATTTTAAAAAAAAAAAAGTATTTATTTATTTATGGTGAATTACAAATCTATGGCTTCTGTCCATTGTGTGTTTTTATTATTTTTGTTCACCTCGACTGCCAGTTGCATAGCTACAATCATTTTATTTTAATTTTAACCCGGCGTCCCGACCTTGGGGTCAGGTAACACTGGTACACACCGGAAGGTCCAGGTTTAACTCCTGAGCAAAGATCTTAAAATAGTATTAATAATACTATTTTAAGATCTTTGCTCCTGAGAGAGGCTTATTTTTGTTTCTCACCCCTCTACCATCCCCCATTAATCCTTCCTCAAAGATAGCAATCCCAACGAGTATGCCGATGTCAGTGCGACGTAGATTTGTATAGGATTTCCTCAGGATCGGTAGGAGGTGCGGGTTCGGCCTATCGTACATCAAACCCTTGTCGGTGCTATGACATAACCAGCCGATCTACGCAGGAACAATGTCATTCTTATGAGCAAACTTGACGTCAACCCTACGGGGTTGATTACCGTGAGGTTTCTGGCTGGGGGATTTTGTTATGAACTGGATTTGGGGTTTGCCCGATAATATGTGTGGGCCCATTGTTATAAAATTGGCCCACTGATGTTCATGCTTTCAACGTTATTATTTCTCTTCCACATTTCCTCATTGTATACTTCTTGCTGTTTCTTTTATCGTGTCCATCAGCCATAGAGAAGACTGGGGTAAATGCCATGAGCTGTCTGTCAAAAGTCAAGACATCACCCTGTCAGAATGAGGTGGCTGATTATTTTTTCTACATGGGCGTGGTCAAAAAGTTCGCCCCACCCACTGAGCAGTTATCCCGAAACACCATGGAAACGCTTCTCTGCAGGTGAGCTGAAACTTCAGTATTTTGGTAAAGACTATGAAAAATATACTCTACCTTTCAAAACCTAAACTTGAGTCACTTATCAAGTTTAACTGAGAACGTTGGGGGGGGGGGGGGCTATTAGCTTCCTGTTCTTAGTCACCATCGTTGTTCCAATACCCGTGGACAATGTATTGAAGTAAATCTCAATAGCTGACACATTAATTTAGGCGACTAAGCTTGATTATGCCATTTCTGAGCAGAATCTGGGGCGAAAGCAGACTCATCCATAGTAACATTTCTCCTTGCTTGCCAATAATAGCGGCATTTTTTTTTCAATTTGCCCGAAATACGAAATTACGGGCACATCTTTAAATAGCTGGTGGTCCACGTGGGATATATTTATTTGACCCTTTGATGTAATGTCTCATCGCATTGGAAAAAATTACTGTCTGCGATATATTCTGAAATGGTATGACAGTTTCATTCACAAAACAGTAGATTCATGATTTAAACTGGGGACCTTTGGCTCGAGAGCAGGCTTTGTATGGTATTTCACGACAAAGATAACACAACACATGCGACTGAGATTAAACTCCACAAACGGGGAAAGCAGAAGAAGAAGAAGAAGAAACTCCACAAACAATATACTGTTGTTGTCTGGCACAGGAAAAGTGCATCAGCCATTTCTTAGTCTGATAGCCAGGTGTTCTGAAGGTTCTCTTATAAGTACACCAGAAGAACAGCCAAGTCCAAATTTGGAAGTACATGTCTAAAATTGCCTAAAACAGCTGAAGCAAAGGCATCTGTCGCAGAAATGTGAAGTTATTACGACCCTGTACGAATCAGCAATATAATCATTGTTTCTTTTTGTTTTCTTTCTTTCTTTGTTTGTTTTTCCACCAGTGTAACTTTCCAAAGGCGAAAATGCGAAGTGCGTGCTTTGCGCCAGTGCAGCGAGAGTCTTGCTGACGTCATGGATGAGTTCTACACACAAACACAGCCAGCTTCTTGTGCTGAGTTACAAAAAGAACATGCCTCAGACACAGAAAACGCAGTAGAACAATGAGTTACTGAGGCCAACTTCTTCATTTCACGGCGTTAATAACTTTGTGACACAAAATAACTGAAAGTGATAAAGTTTCAGCGCTCAGTGGGAATTCCCTCTGCATGTTTGGCTGGTGCATGTCCAATGCCTGACCACCCTATGATAAAAACTTGTCAAGAAAAGATGCCATGAGCGATGATATTCTTGACGTTTTGCTTCAAAACACACAAGGCAAAGGCAACTTTCAAGAACAAAAAAAAAAAAATAAAAGTGTGAAAAGTTTATTTTCGTGGAAATAGCAGATGTCTACTTGTTTTTGTATTTCTTTGGATCATGGTTGCATTTTTGCAAGAATTGTCAATTTCTTTGCAAAATGTAATCCAGTCAAATAGGATGAATTAAATGTTCTTTTTTTTGGTGCCATAAAATAAGTTAAATAATTAAACATTTAATAATATCCATTGTTGTAAGTTAATATCTAATAATAGCTTAAATTCTGCAAGTTCTTCACTCAATATAATTTATTGTTAAATACAGTCCAGTGCAGTCCATGCTTTCTAATTATACAGCCACACTTTGAACACATTAACACATTTCTCCTTTACTCAAGTGTCCTTTATTCATTCATGTATAAATCTTTAATGGCAAGAGTCTTTCAGTGCAAGACAAGCAAACAAGATGAAGTATAGCTATACCCAGACTAAGGTACATGTTGACATTGTTACAAGGAGAAAGGAAATAGTTTACATTGAATTACTTTAACAGATGCTCTGAGTGAACCTGGAGGCAGTCTTTACTCTCATGAAATGAAACCTGAACTGCTTTATTCTTTCTCCAATTTTTACGAAAATTGAATAAGGCCATAATATGGCATAACAAAATGTATCTCCTACGAAGATCATGAAGGTATCTCAGCTCTTGGCATTGATTTTAAGTGTTAAAAAGTTGATCTAACATTTTATGAAGTTTACTACAAAATTACCAGGGATTTTATCAATGTGTGCTGATGAGGAGATGGAACAAGGCAGTACTAAGGCCATGAAATCTTGTTATATGAATCCATTACTAAACTCACATTCACCTACTTAATTCTGCTTACCACTCACTAATCACTTCAAGTGCCCATTCACATTCACTATCAACACTGACATTCATAACAATTGCCAGCTGATTAACATTCACTGCACCTTACCATCTTCACACATACCATATTACATTTTGTGATTGACAAATGAAAAACAACAATACAAAATAAGGTATACATTAATGGGAAAGGGTATACAATCTATAAACTGAATTTTGTATGTTGCATGCACATTTTTCAGAAAAACGATTAACTATTAGAATATTTGATGGAGAAAGAAGTATGCCAATTGTCAATATCAAGCAAAACAAATTTCAATTTGGTCTGTGAGTGGCACAAAGACAAAAAAAAACAACCCCAAAAACAAGCAATAATGCAAATCAAATTACAGAATTTAGAACGGCCACTAAAAGTGACAATGACAGAGACTATACACATCAGGCCCAGTAAGATAGTGGTGAACAGAATTCCATATTAGCTGTGCATGCAAGAGCAAACACACATGTGTGCAACCAGCACACTAAGGACATTAAATGTGCTCAAAAGACACCTAAAAGTAAAATATAGCACAATAGTAATTAATAATTTTACTTAGTATAAATAATCTCTTAGCTGTTTCTATTAACACTTACATTGCTATAACTGCCAAATGGTGGCCAAGAGAGTTTTATTACCCATGTGAGTAAGGCTGTGCCGAAATTATCTTGAAGAAATTTAAAGTTTACATTTTTGCACAAGCCTTCAGTGCATACGTATTTTTGTTGTATTTAAAAAATTTGCAAAAAATATGATTTTCCTGCATACTGACCACTAAAGATTACAGGGAACACTGGACATGAGTGAACTGAGAACAACAAGGATTACAGCAGACCTGACCAAATTCACCACAATTGGCATGATTGCAGGAATGCAGAATAATAATACTTGAAAAAATAATTACGTTTTTTTCTGAAATATATTGGTAAACCAGAGCAAAAAGAGCCAATTTGGGTGGGTACAATCAAACATGTGAATTCTCCTTTCTCATCATGCGCACATGCATTGTAAACCACAAACAAAAAGAAGTGCTCAGTGCATTTCTCCACTTCATGGTATGGACTTCTGGTACAAGTATATAATTTTTGTTTTACATCAACATAATATTTTTTTTTGTGTCATATTTCACCAGTTAGTTTTATTTTAAGTTTGCTGCATTTTGCCATGCACTTAAAACCATTATACTTCCATCAGGTCTCTTTGAAACCATTCTTTCTGTTCATGTGCTTGGCTCAAAATCATTTATCAACAAATGAAAATGCAACTGGACATTGGATTCAAATGTCATATCAACTGCACTATAAAGAATTTCCGCAAATCTTCCTCAGCTGTGTTCCAATGTCACAAGACACTCCAGGTCTAGTCACTGGTACAGTAAATATCTGGCCTGACCTACAAACACACACTTTATAGGTCAAAAGGTTAGGATTGATGGGTGTTGAGGTTGTCCCAGTAACCTTTGGCAAGCGTGTACCGAAGTAAATTCCATGACGGCCATCCAATATTATAGATGTCTGAAAAAATACAACACAACAAATATTTTGATCTGACAAATTTATGTATACATCATAAAAAATCTCTGCTGATGCAGATCTAAGCAAACCAACAGACTAATTTGAAGCAAATGTTTGATTATCATGAAACCAATTCACTGAATAATATAATGTCCTCTTGATTAACTTGATAGACTATATAATTCTTGCCATAAACAATTTGATAATGACAAAAACACTTCCAAAACTGATGCCTGTTAAACAATCAGAATTAAATATTAGATTACTTTGTTGATTGGTTCAGTGCCAGAAGTGATTATCTTCTTATTTGAGAAGAATTGATAATTTAACCTCTTCAGCTCAGCATAATGCTCAGATCCAGAAATGTGATTGAGAATGCCCATTTCGATGCATTCCTAACCTCAAATACTTGCCACTCAATAAAAGTCTCCTACTCCTCCTTAAATAAATCTAGAGAATCTGTTATGAATTCTTTACTCATAATACCATGGCAGTTTGCCACTAAAATTCATACACCCTAATTTCCCTAGGAAGATATACTTATGTAAGTGCCTACGAATGCCATTTTGCTGGAGCAGACATAATCATAATACTCAGTATATAACTGCAGCATGGCCTTGTTGTTTTCTTTCTGCACTTCTGATAAGATTCTATTCCAGCTGACGAGAAATACTTGGGTTTTAAACTGAAGAACATTAATTAATTATTTACCTGTGAATCGACTAATACACTCCGACCTCTGATATCAATGTTGTTCCTGGAATTGACATTCACACCCTCACGACCAAAAATATTAACATCCATGGCTGTTGATTCCACATACAAGTCTTTATAAGCTTTCCGCCCATGAACCTGAGAACGTCACACAAAATCAAAATACAAATGATTTAGGACAAGAAATGTAAATGTCCAAAAATAAATATCCACTACTCTTAATTCATTGAAGTAGTAAGAAGCTTTTGGTGATGCAAAAAGGCACTGAGCTTTAAAAATTCTTAATCCTCATTCTGACTTTTGTAGGTAATATTCTAATAAGCTGTCACAGGCAACTTCCACATGTGGCAAAGACTTGCTGAGAAATTTTAAGTGCCAGTTATGATTTTCTTAAGAATAAATTTTACTAAAGTTGTCGAATGATGTTAACAGGGGGGCATAAAATATAAATTTGTCCTGCCACAGTGATGGTAGAGCATGATTCAACTTTCTCTGCTTCTTTTTAATTCCATTTATCTGTTCACTTTCTCAAATTGTATTTCAATCTCCCTAAATGAGATAAGATAAATCATGCATAGCAGAACAGCTGTCAACATGAAAATTACTTTCCTGATGGACAACCAATATATCACAAACCAAGGTTGGTAGACGCGTAAATATTATCAATGAGCCTGAGTAGGTTAGAACTTGAACAGGTACAAACATGTGCAGGCCGACAAGGCCGGCACCCAGGTGTTTATGTAGGCCGAACAAGGCCGCTGCCTGGGCAAAATTCTAAAAACCTAATACCTGCCACAAAAACACACAGAAAATTAAAAACAAGAAAAGTGAGGTGTAAATGCCAAGGGCAGCGAACCTCCTAAAATAAAGACCTAAACACCAACAAGTACAAACTTCTTGTAGGTAGCAGCAGAGTTAGGTATAAAGTTACAGTGTGTCACTGAAATTAGATGCATGAGTATTTAAGCATTTTTGACAATCTTACTTTTGAAGCTGTGACATTGTCCACCATAAAATTGGCAATTGTGTTATGTGCTGTCAGTGAAGGAAGTGTGGCTGAGACCCAGTCCTTGCTTGCTCTAGTCTTCACGTATAATGTGTCAGTAGTAAGCGTAATGTTGCTACCGTCTAGAGTTACAGAAGAACCCGTCTTTCCTGATCCTGATTTCATCTCAAGCTGTAATGAAAAGTATATAATATTCACAAACATTAACATGCAATGATCACAGCACAACCATATTATGAAGAAAGACTGTTTATTATTATGCCAAAAGCAAAATTTACAAGTTTCTCATTGTGCCAGGTTAATTCTTTGTTTTCTACTACGTAATGACCAAAGGAAACTATTAATCGTACAAAATGTTAGCCAAGATAGAAAGATAAGAGTAATTTCATTTTATAAAATGATGCTAAAAAGTGGATTTGACCTAGAATACTGTATGTGGTCTTTTTCCGTAAAAAGGCAGAATATCATTGTAAAATTCAAATACATTAACATGCAACTGATCCCAAAATTGCACTAAATGGATGTACTGGTGCTCTTTTGGTGATCATCATATGCTGTCATTATTTCACTGCTAAAGTATTTCATTTTATATGGGACCTGACCCAAAGAAATTTCACCAGTAAGATAATACGAAAGATATCAGTTCAAATGTGGTTTTTACATTATTAGTCTATATGTTCATTGAGACCTGCAGTGCAGATGAAATAAGGGAATATAGTAAACAGTAAAACAAAACTCTACACATGTTTATCCAACTAATCTGAGGTGGTGAACTCATCACAATGTGTGATAAGCAAAACTACCACAACCTTTATGAAGCCACCATGCCAGCCATATTTATAAGAGGATAATCAAAGGTTGACTGTTGGTGACGGGAAGCAATTGAAAATTCAAAAGAAAAAAAATTATAATTGAAAGCTGAAAAAAAAAAAGGAATTATTCTGAACGCAAGGTTACAACTATAAAAGGGAAGACAAATTTCAACAATTTGTATATCAAGTTTTGGAAAATTTGTTATCTGTACCAAAGGGAATGAATGAGACAAATGCACAGTAAAGCAAGAATCACTAACTCTTGGCTCTATGTATTACAACTTGTTCCAGGCTAAAATAGTCCATGGCCAAAATACTTCTTGTCCCTTAAGAGTAACACATTTTTTAAACATCGTACTACAAAATTCTGCTGCATATTATCCCCGCATGATGCTATTGAGAACTCACAATGGATCCTGTGGCCTCCAGATAAATGTCTGAATTGTGCCGAGCACCTAAAGATGCACCATTCATTGACATGGTGATGATCTGGGCATCAACTAAAACTCTCAAGAAGTCTCTTCCTCTCAGTGTGGTCAGTTCTATACTGGTCAAACCATAGTGAGTCATGCCCAGAATATATACCAACCAGGCTGTCACCTGAAGGGGTGAAATGAATTTGGTTTTTTAGTTACCTCTTACCAAATGACACACTGGTCACTGCAAATGAGAAATCAAACATTTTTCAGTATTTCATTCACTTTTGCTAAATGTTCAAATTTGATGACTGCAGTAAACTAGCATGAAACTCCTTCTTGCTGGAAGTGGATGTTGTACATCAGACTATGTGCGAGCATAATGTTCGTAAAATGTTGGCTATTCTCTCACAAGTTGTCAGAAAAGTTTAATTATTTGTACATTTCACAGATTATTCCATGATTGTATGCCCTTACATCACCGTGAACATTCGCAACCAGATTTTACTTCTTCTTTGGATCATAAAGATCCGTTGAGTAGTTTTCAAGTCTATTATTACAAAGGGGTTTTCTTGTATTTTCATAATGTATAGGTGAGCAATGTTCATGTTGCATGATAGGTGTAACTGGAACTGAAGTAGCATGACTGCTAATTGAATCGTCTGCTACCATTAACCCTCCATATGACAAAGATGCCAGAAATTATCCTAATGTAATAAAAAGTGTTCCGTATATAAGTAAAAATATGCTGACCTCATCAGCGTTTAAAATTGGCAATCTTTAAAATTTGTTGCTGCTGTTTACAGCAATGATTTTGGCTTACCGTAATATTCAGTATGGCTACAATCATGAGTATTGCAAGGACACAGTAAAGAAAGTAACGTTTACGACCACGTATGCCCGTACGATGTAATGCATCTTCCTCCACTGGGACATATCCAGCCCTGTGAATATCGTTGCATGAGGTAATAATGTAATGAGTGGTTGAAGATCATGGATGACCAAAACATGAAGATAAAAGAATGAACCAAGGAAGAACAACTGATAGTTAGAAAAGTGAATGGATGAATAAATCAATAGGTGGATGATTAGCTGGGTGTACTGATAGATGGTTAGGTGGATGAATAAACTAAAGGAAAGACTTCCATTTATTATATCCCCACCACCCAATCAAGTCTGCTCTGTCCCTACTCTAAACCTGTCCAAAACCATGAACCTCATCTTTTTCCTAACCTACTCCTTACGCTTTCAATCAGAAAAGAAAAAAAGAAAATCTGTAAAGAACTGTAAGAGTTCAAAGTGGTTTGGATACAGAACTCTTTCCAGGTAATTTAGAGATGAATTAATAATGGACAGAATGGTTGCATGGAAGAGTGAACTGACGGATGACACACTGTGACAGCTATCATAATATTAATACATATAATATGAAATGAGTTTCCCTGATGAAATAACTGAAGGCAAACTGATTGTGAGAACCCAGCAGAAAATAATTGAGAGAGGATGCAGAAAAACAGTAGACAAAGGACATAGAAAATGGTGCAGTAATACATTACCTGAAAGGCTGTCGTTGTAAGTATGTAGGCTATGCACCCCAAACTTTATGTGCTACGGGTGTAAAGGTATAAGTACTATCCCTAACCCCATGCTCATCCTCAGCCCCAAATCTTATCGAACCCTTAACCCTGCCCCCTACCCTTTCATCAACCAAAAAACAGGAGGAAAACAAAAAGAAAATCTGAAAGAATAATTAATTAATCATAATTAATTAAGGCTGTTGTCAAAGAGCATTTCATGAAGAGCTCTCTACATCTCAAGTCACAAATAATGACTTTAAAGTATTTACCCCTATTGCAAAAAAAAGTTGGGGAACATACATACTTGTAACAACATCCTACCTGAAATTACTATTATGTTGAGCATTGACTTTCCTCTTCCGTGCAGCTTTGGCTCTCATAGACAGAGTGGATGCCCCTAACTGACCCAAAGACATGGGTGAGCGAGGGTCAGTTCTGCCCCCTATGGTGGAGACATCTCCTGTACTCACCCCTGGCTACAAAGTCAGAGTAGAATTGTGAATGAATCAATATTTTATGACATACTTAAGTTAATTTTAATAAAATGAATTTATTTATCTTGTATTTGCAATTAAATGCATGAGGTATGGGTATAATGGCTTGATATCTCATGGTATCAGTTTCACCATTTTGTGTACTGGTTTACTGAAGAACAAGAAACGGATATATTGCTTGCCATAACTCACACTTACATGTCATTCCCATTCTTTGGTGAGGAAAAAGACCCAGCTGTAGTGACACTTTTTCATTTATTTTCATGGCCTTCCCCTAGCTGTCAACTTACACTTTTATAGGCACAAATGGTCTAGGCTATACGCTCTTAGACTTACCCATGCCATGACATTCAAATGGGAAGAATACCAAATGAGTTGAACAACTCTATTCAGTCGGGCCCATATTTCATGTTTTGGGTGTTTTTCATATTCTGAGAGTTAATGGTCGAGCCCCGCATTTTCTATAAAAACATCCATGGCCATGAAGGAGACTAACTGGCCTGGGGGAGGGGGCTGTGACTCCCCTAAACTCGCTTCCTTGTACTATCCTTACAGTGTGACTCATATGGAACTCCTCCCTTCGAATGCGCCTTTACAATGTCTATGTAATGTAAATACATGTACTACGAGTGTGTCATGCGTGCTCACCCCTGAGTGAGCTGAGTCCACGTTGGAGATGGTGGTGTGAGTAGATACGTCCATCTTCACCAGATACCAAGTTCTGCACAAGAGTTCAGCTGTTGCTTAGCACTTTCGTCGGGAAAGATACAACGACATTTACCTCAAAATTATAACTTTACTTAATGTTCTTCTTGGCGTGCAAAGCACAAACTTTGGTCACAAGGGCAGATCTATGTACAAGTGTTCGGTGTCAGGCATTTATGAGAGGGTCCATCCTGCAGAAGTTCCTTCGAAGTTTACGTTGCCCTAATGCTTCCGGTTGAAGCTTACAGCTTAGCCTACAGTGAGCCGTATTCTACGTATCTCTGTGCAATGAGCGGGGAGATGAGCGAGGAAAGGTGGGAAGAGCGAAGCGTACTCATCGTGAAGGTAGAGCGAGGTACGGAACTGGCAATGGGGCTATTTTTAGCTCAAATAGCGCACACAATTTGCGGGGCGCTCCACACACAGATAAATATTCACGAAATGTAGAGACAAACAAGTGCCAGCATCTTAGAATGAAAGCGATTAATTATTGAAAGGGGGGGGGGGGGAGGGGAGAGTGAGCGATCCGACCAGTGTGCTCCATCTTCTATCCGCTTAACATTTAAACTTCAACAGAAGTGATTATTTAATGAAGAATGTTTCTGCTTCGTTTCTCTTCAAAGTACATACAATGTAGATAAAGTGTCTTTCATTCACCCTTGCTACTCTGCCGCTTTGTATACAACTTGATAATTAGAAAGATGGGCCTGGGCACTAGTTGATGAAGAGTTGGGGTGGGGGGCGGAGGGGGGGGGACGATGAACGGAGGCAGAAGAAGATGATAAGAATAAGGTAGCAAGTGGCAAATTGTGCGAATACCTGGAAAAGCGGAAATAGGCAGCTAACTAGAGAGACCTATGCCATGCCACCTTTGAGCAGTGGGGTAGGGTGAGACATGGGTTCCCCGCGCCCAGGGCAAGGCAGGTTTTGCTCCTCCTGGCGTTACCACTCCCTGAACCCCTCCCACCAGTCCAGTATTGAACCCCTTTCCTCCCAGGCGCAAGTAGCCTAAATTAAAAAAAGGCATTCAATTCTAGTATATTATTATTCAAATTTATTTAAAATCGCTCGGTGTTAATTTGTGCAAACTTTTGATTAACATTACAAGTACATGTACTGAAATCTCAGCTAATAATAGTATTGGTAGGTTATTCAGTCTTTCTTGTTTCATTGTAGTAGATTCTGATACTTTTTGATTTATGTTTTGAGAAAATTCTTTCGCAAATGGCAGTTGAAAAACTGTATAGAGTGTTCAAAGAATGGGAGATTTTATGTATGTATGTGTATGGTCGGGTGCATTATTTATTGATTTATTATACTACTTGACTTATTTTTTTTTGTTTTGAAACTTTGCACCCCTAAGAATTTTGCGCCCAGGGTAACCGCCTATGTGGCCACATCCATGCTACGCCACTGAACGCAATAACAGCAGTATACCTAATCTGATATAAATCAAAAGCACAGGGCGCTCCTCTGAGCAAATCAATATCACGGGTGGCCAAACTTGCTTTTATGTAAGAGCCATATACGATCAATTCCACATGTTCAGGAGCCCCAAGATATGAACAAAATTTATACGCACGTTTTATTGTTACAGATTTGTTACAAAAATTGTCTGTATATATATTAAGAAACACACGTATGCTACAATATTTACTCATGTATGCGGTTTTATAAACTGTTAATTTGGCTTAATTTCGGTCATCAGAAAGGGCACAGATACTATACACCAAATGTTTTCAAACTTTTAACATATGATTATTTTAACAATATTGAACGTATTAAATATGGTAATGAACTACGGGAACATCCAAGAAAAACGTGAGTGAGGCGACTCTTCATCATCATCATTGCCTTTCTCACCCTGGATCAGGGTATAGGCCACCAACAAACACTTTCCATCCCTCTCTATCATGGGCCAGCCTCTTTACATTATTCCAAGTCTTTCCGCTTCGTTGCACATCATTTTCTCTGGCTCTTCTCCATGTTCCGCGCGGCCTTCCTCTTGATCTCTTGCCCTGGGGATTCCAATCCAATACCTTCTTCGTGGTGCTGTTTCCTGGCCTCCTGAGAGTGTGGCCGATCCATCTCCATCGCCTCCTACCAATTTCCTCTCTGACTGGGCTCTGTCTTGTTCTTTTCCATACAATTTCATTGCTGACCTTGTCTGTCCATCTGATCTTAAGTAGCTTGAGGCGACTCTTGCTGAACTGAAATTTCATTAATCCCTCTGCCTCCCACCATTCCTTCCCCCAGGACTAATTAATAATAATATAATGAACAATGCCTCACTCGGATCTAGCATTAAAATTAGAATTTAAATTCTTAAATATTTTTACCAGCCATGAACATGAGACTTTGGTTTGAAACCAGTGAGGTCTCAATTCATACCCAGTAAATAAATTATAAAGCTTGAGTTTTGTTCTTATTTAGGGCTACCTTTTATTTTAACTTGATGAAAAAAGAGCTCAGCCAACATAATTTCCAAGGCCAGCATATTGAAGGTCAAAGAGCCGTATGTACCTCACAAGGCGCGGTTTGGCCACCCCTGCTGCTCTCCATTTACATTTTCAGCCATCTTTCATACAATCAAGCCGGCACTCAACAATGTGTGTTTCGACATGATGTACTTTGACAAGACAATAAACAAAACCCAGTTTCACAATGGACCAGGATAAAAATTAAATTTTCCTTTGCTCCAGCAATAAGATTCAGAAATTCCCAAACAGAGACAATATCAAAATCTACTTCCACTCTTGTAAAGAGGAATGCTCACTTTAAAAACGGTTCATCTGTTTTGTTATTGCGCACTAAATTTCGTTCAGAGAAATTAGAATATTGGTTTAAAAAAGTGGATATAGAACAAAACAAACCGAAAAAGTGGTAGCGTGACTCTAGTGCACACCTGGTGTGCCGCGTGATTATGTGGTTGCCAGAGCACTTTTCCCATGACATGGATGACCCTAATGTAAGTACATGTACTTGTAGTTTATTTGTCTGTTGCTTTTTTTTAAACACATTTTTTCCCCAACTTGTTTGTGTTTACACCAATTGTAAAAGTCAATATTGTAATGAACTGCATTGCATGGCAAATAAAACATGCTTAGGCCCGGCGCGCACTATTCTGTTTTGCCTGCTGCACGGCGTGCAAACGCAGATTTTTGCTTGCTTGGCAAAGAGTTTACAGTGCTGCACACCACGCCAAAGATTGCTTGCATTGAACGGATGGTTAATTTTAACATAGTGCGCGCCGGGCCTTAGAAAGCAACAAACAAACAAACAAAACCGCACAAGCTGATGACAGTGGATGTTCAGTAAATAACAATTAACATCATACAAAATCCTAACAACACAAAAGGCAAAGGTGAAAAATATGAAATACCAACAACATAAAAGGCAAAAAATAACAAATGCATTTTCAGTAAGGGTGAGATTTATGTAAAGTTTATTGACACTACCCGATATTCCATGAAAAAAAAAATCACAAAAAAATCATCAGCATTAACAGTTTCTCTGACATAAACAACAAATCAAAAGCAGGAAAAGTTTCAGTCCTCATCATCGTCATCATCTTCATCGCTAGATTCTTCCTCTGCCTCCTGCAACCACTTGATGAAAGGCTGAGCCTGAAAATGGGAATAACAACCAAAATACATGAAAGTTTAAGTGAAGTGACTATGTTATCTTATTCACATACAATTTACAAGAACTGTCGACCAGTTCCCATGCCATCGCTCACAAAATCCCAATCATAAGAAAAAATATTTAAAAAATGACAGTATATAAGACCTGTCACCACTTGATGAAAAGCTGAGCCTGAAAATGACAATAAGAACCAATAAGTGAAGTGACAATGTTACATTATTCATATTCAATTTACAAGAGCTGCCTACAAGTCCACATGTCATAGCTCACAAAATTCCCAAATACCAGAAAAAAAAAAGACAGCATGAGACAGCTAAAGAAAAGATACATATACCCCCACCCCTGCCCCAATTTGCACCATGTTCAGAGGAAAAACAAAATCTATTTGTAACAGTACAGGGAATTCGCCTTGACTGCACAGTTAACAAAAATATTTTTACAGTTGCCATCATCAAACAATTCACACATAGAAATGGATGGCAAAATTTACCAATTTCCTTAGGAAAGCATGACGAAGCGCTTCATTAGAACCGGGAGTGAAGTGGGAGGAATTGAACCAGCTAAAGATGGCATTCTCTGTCAGCACATCTGCATCATACAGAAAATTGAGGAGCTGAGGAAGGCGGGGGCGGAGCTCGCTGTGTTTGATCACAAAATCCTGCAGAGAATTTAGAGAAAAAAATATTATAAAGAGTATGGTAAAAATAGTAAGGTACAGATTTGCATGTGCAAATCCAACGATGTCAACATAAAAAAAACAAAAACAATATGCATCCTAAACAAAGGCGGCTTCTTTTTCAAGGGTGACTCAAAGTAGGCAGTTCAGTGACGCTCCGACAGGCTCGTGCGCGGCAGCCTTTTTCGCTCGTTGCCAACTGTGACTGGCCGTGACTTTCGCACATTTACATGGTCTCGAAAACTGTCCGTTTTGTTTCGGTAACATCGACTTGTCGGCACTTCCAATGCATATTTTTAAAGGGGAATAAACACTCTTCAAAATGGCGTTCTCCAAGTTTGTGTCGATTCGATAGTTCCCAAGATATTTTGATTAAAAAATGAGGTAAATTTTGAATCTGTGAGTGCATAAAATCTACTTGTCTTATGTTTTTGAAACTTCACGCAGATGTTTTTAATGACCTTTTCTCCCGAATATGGTAAAAACTCAGTTAATTTAATCAAGCAACAAGGCGCTGGGCTTCGCACAAAAATGCTTCTTTAAATTCAACGGCGTTAGTTTGTATCCGATAACACAGAAATTGTGGGTAGCGTCCCCTGCTGATGGCCAGCGTCATTAGCCCCATCCTGTCACAGCCGTTGTGCTAAAATTATGCCAGAAATAAATACAGAAAAAAAAATCATAACTCTGTTACAAATAGAGATATTAAAAAAATTCAAAAAGATTTGTAATCAGTGGATCAAGAATATTGTTTTGATCATAGTTTCATGGTCTTTGGTGAAATTTGAATTTTTTTCACAGAACTGCCTACTCAAAGTGCAGCCACAAGATGCCTCTCTTGAAAAACAATTCCACTTGGATGCAGAAATAAGAAGCATCCCCACTATGTTGGGATTTTGAATAGCAGCTCTCCTGATAACAAAAAGTTGACAGATGCTGTGAATTTGTGCTGACTGCCTCAAGTGTTGCTGTGCATACTGTTTTCGCAACTGAAAGCACAATTTTCTGCATGATCAATTCCTTCCTCAAAGAGAAATTTCGGTAAATACACTTATGTTTTCCCAGGGTATTGATTTTCTATCTTTGTAAGTAAACAAAGGAAACCAGTTACTCACCCCCAAGCCATTGATTGCAGCTAGCTGTGTTTCACTGTTTTTGATATACTTTGACAACAGGGCTGTATAGCGATCAACATTCTGTCACAAGAAAAAAGGCAACAAAAAACATTTAAATGAGAAAAGTGCATACTCCAGAAAAAGAAATAAATAAAATAGTCATGAAAGAATACTTACAGCCTGAGTTATAGTGAAATACAAATACAACTGCAAGCAAAGTTAGTGTTGCAGAGATACTCAACTCTTAAGACCACACAATTACCTTTTACTTCCAAGTTCACTGCAATCACAAATGCACACAATTTCAAACCTGAATTTTATGGATAGTTTAGAGCATTCAAAAAACTAAAGACGTACAATTTCCTTCAGATTTTTCTTTTTTTTTTTTTTTGGCACCCATTAAACCATTACATCATGTAAATTTAAGAAGAGATTCGTACAACTGTAAAGTTTTAAGCTTAAAATTGAAATTCACCTTCTTAAATCCTGCTAAAACTGTTGCCTGTCCTGAGATGCCAGTTTTCAATTCCTTTGCTGCCAACTCTATCAGTGCACAAGGGAGACTGTGAATAACCTCTTCGATAGGAACTGTATATGCATGCCTGGAACATATCAATATTTTCATAAGCTGGTGGGTGTTGTAGTGTAGCCATTCATAGCACAATTCGCAAACACAGACTACTTCGACTGGAATGACTGGTAAGTATGAATGTACATTGTCATTCTTATTTCTTAAGGCCATAAAGATGAATGTGAAAATCACACATCACACTTCAGTGAATAATATTGGTTTTTTGTCTAAAACAGAGAGATAAAGTGATTTACGATTTCGGTACCAGCAAATACATACTTTTTTGCACTTGCTAATAACCAGTCCAGAGGCCCCTCCAAATTCATCCTAACAAATTATAACCATTCACTCCAAGTGCATTAATAAAGTTTGTGTTACTCACTTGAGTGAGTTGATTTCCAGTATAAGGTTGTCATCTTTGATCTTTTCTGTTACAGCTCGTACAAAGGTATCAACAAGCTCATGGTAGAATGCTGTGGAAATTTACAGCATAATTCAGTAGATACCAAGATAAAATGTATACAAGACTAGACCTCAACTATGTTACTGATGGCAGATTTGTTAAATTGCAAGTCTTTTACCTAGCCCTGTTTCATTTTAAAACAGGTTAACCTGAGGTAGTTGTCTTGTGTAATAACTTCTCTCCACTGTACTGGCTGAAGATATTGGCTATAGCAAAAACATAACATTTATTATTATTTTCTGGGGTTTTTAATGATTGTTTGACCATCCAACGAACTGTTGACATTCCACATCCGACAGAGGTTCTCATGCCAGATTTTGGTAGTTAAAAACTCAAATAATTTGCTCTTTCATATTGGATAGGCACATTAATATAGGGTGGGTCAAGAGTTACCTTATCAACATATATTCTTTTTGACACAGTTATATTTCAACTAAGTAACGTGGATACCAATCTTATTATAAAAAAAGATAGTGGCGGGACTAATTCATTGTGGTGCAATTTTGGCCCTTTTTTTGCTCGAAGCTACAGTCTAAATGACAGTTTCAAAAATTATAAAATTAATTTTCTTAAGTCAACTGATCCAGTCCAATCGCTTTTGTATTGACCGATTGTGTTGATTCAAGTTTCAGGTATTTTTAAATAAAAAGTTGTCAACATGTACAATACAATGATCTTTGTTTTGGTTCCCTGTAGTAAGTCTATCGCACCTGAAACGATATTAATACGCGTTCAATTCCGTGCGCACAGTTTCCCCGCCAGAAATGAGTGAGTAGTGGTCAGGAGTGCATGGAATCTGTTAAGATTATGAGAAGTTTTGTAGACCAATGAGAGAGAGAGAGCTCACATCCCGGATAATGCCGGGAACTTCATCTAGTTAATATTAAAAACAAAGCTGAAATGTAATTGTGTTTTGTTGTAATTTAACTGTGTTTATAAAATAATATTATGGTAACTTAAGTTTTGGCCCACATTGTGTAACTTACAAACAAACTACAAAGTCTGAATACCTGAGTTGACAGACATCATGCATGCCTTGGGGTTAAACCCTAATGAGCTATCTACCACGTCTTCGCCTTCCTCATCTGAGTCCAGTCCAAGCACTGCTCCCTCCTCATCCTCACTGTCCTCTTGTCCGTCCCCGCTGGCATCACTGTCCTCATCATACGAGAAACGGTCTTCAGACTCCGAAGCTGACAGACCCCATGTGATATCTCCTACTGCAACATTATAATATAATAGTCGTTAGAGGTTGTGTTATTTTCCTATTATCACAAGACATAGAAAATATAATTAACACAAGTGTACCCAGTTTCTTGCTGTTCTCTGATCATATAGTGTCATAAAACTGCTTTTTACATGTTAAGGCTGATCAGTTTGAAATATTTTTTAATTCTGTATCCCATCTAACCTGCTACAGATTTAACTTAAAAAGTCAGCCTGGACTTAGTCTTTGAAATGTGACAATGATGACACTTGTTAAAATTGCGCCTGCAGTTCTGCCCTGAAACACATAAATTTGTGCTTTGCTTGAAAAGAGCAAAAAATTTTAGCCAGTCTTCTTATCACTGACTTTATCTTCCAAGGCTCCATCCAAGTTTTAATCAACAAAACTCAGTTGAGTGCAATGTAGAGTTCCCATACATGCCTTAACATAAATCCTGCCTTCACCTTCACCAGTATGTCACGATTAAGAAGACCCACAGGAATATGTTTCGGAATGTACATGATTTTCAAAAACCATATATGAAAAATTCTAATTGTTAATCTAAGAATTTCATCCAGATATTTTTCATGGCTTGGGATTGATCTACTCACCTTCCTCTTCATCATCACTGTCTACGTGATGTTTGTATGGATAGGCCTTGCTGTGTGCTCCGTAGCTTTCTGTGTCTGAAGGAGAGGGAACATAAAATCTCAGCAGCATGAATATTCAAGACTCAAAAACTAATGTTTCTACACTTAAATTATAGAGTGGCTTGGACATAGTAGGACATGGTTAAAATTCATTAACACAGATAGAGCAAAATTCCTGACACAAAAAGAAGCTTCACATTTAACTCATGTTTGTGGGAGAGACACATGTAATCACTCCTTACAGTTTCTCTGCTTCTCAACTGTTCACACTGGAAAGAAAAGTTGGCCAAAAATATTATGTATAATTTATAATATCAGGTTTTTGAAAGAAAACCCCAGGCACTTCAAATGTTATTGACAAAGACATAAATTGTGCTGCAAAATTGAGCCCACTATTAAAATTAAATGGAAAAAAAAAAAAAAGGAGTGGCTAATCTGTGTGGCGTAGCATTACCTATACTCTCCCCAGGTCCCTCTTCTTGCTTGCTGTCTGGTCTGTCTTCTTCACCAAATGACAAATTTGAATCATCAAAGTCATCTTTCTGCGGTTCTGACATTAGCACAGCCTTTTGGGATATTGTCACATTTGGGCCTACCACCACCTGCAAAAAAATGGCCAGTTTTAATTAAAAAAAAAAATTAAAAAAAATTCAACCAACCACATAAATTTTGCTGGAAAGGAGTAAATTGCACTTTCATTATCTTAATTGCATCTGAGACTTTTCTTCCATGTGCACACAAACCATCATTACTTTTCAGAAGATAAGCCCCTTGATTCAAAAGAGAAACTGTATCACTAAATTCAATACCATCAAACAAAATGACCTTCCCAAATGCATTTAAGACAACACATGTGCTAGTGTACAAACAAACAAATAGTCAGCTCATCATGTATATAACCTTCAAAAGACTGCTGATAGTTCAGGCTGAATTTCCTAATGCATGGGAATGAAATGCAAGCATGGTGTTGTACATATTTTCAGAACAACTTTTGGTGTCTCCACCATTTCCTGTGTTGCCTAATGAACTATTAACCGATAATTCCCATAATGTGCGAGGCCACGGCCCAAAATCAGTGCTGTGTCGTAGCTGCCCAGGTTGAGAAAAATTTGTCAATTTGTGCTAATTAGGATTTGTTTGTCTGCTAACGGCGCTATTGTTTTCTATTAACAGCGTGGTATATTTTTATTTTGGCCATCAGTATGCTCGACTTTCTCGACTTCATTGGCTGTGATATATTACTGATTTATGCCATTGTCTCATAAATAAAGACCAGTACTTATGTCTCACCTCCCATGCTAAGATCACCTCTTTCTTTATGACTACATTGCTTAGGACCTTAACATCTGAGCACAGAAGTGCTGTATCCACCTGACAATTGTTCTCCACCACAATGTTGTCCCACAGGAAACTGTTTTTGATTGTCACATTTTCACCTGCAATGAGAAATTATAAAGTGTTGAATAACTTCAGACTTTACACAATGATGTGATACCACTTTGAAAACCTCTCGTAGCAAGTCATGGATTAGAAAGACAGAAAAGCTTTCTAATTTTTCCCATGAAACACATAAGCAGAATATTTTTGATTGTCACATTTTCACCTGCAATGAGAAATTATAAAGTGTTGAATAACTTCAGACTTTACACAATGATGTGATACCACTTTGAAAACCTCTCGTAGCAAGTCATGAATTAGAAAGACAGAAAAGCTTTCTAAATTTTCCCATAAAACACATAAGCAGAATACCACTGGAAAGAGAAAGTGTGCAACAAATCTGGACAGAGCTTATAAAACACTGCCCGTCACCTGTTTCCAGCTTTGTTGGAAAACTGTTTTGACTGACAAACACAAACTGGAAATTTTGGAATGGCAAAAAAAATTTGCTAAGTGCAGTATCTTTATTTTTTACAGTTATCAAATGTTGTAAGTTATTAGCAGAACTTTGCAGTAAAACTGACAAATCTGAAAGTTACTTTTAAGTACAGGTAGTTACATCACACAAATCATGATGCTTGCAGTGCTTCTCTTAAATTATGCTTCATAATACTGAATACTAACATAAATCTGAGTCAATTCAGAGGGTTAATAAAACAGGAGTTTAATGACTAGCAGGGACAGCAGCTGTGCAAGTCAATGTGTGGTAAATAAGACCAGCCACCTCAGATGGCCTACTCATTGGCAGGATTTTAATTCTTGCAGGATGCTGACTAAGCTGTTAGTAATTTTTGTCAGAAAATGTAATTTCTATAAATTTTTTTCATGGCAGCAATTTTTGACAGCAAATATACATAAGGCTGTGGTCTTTCAGTTTATGGAAAAACTGAAAATTGAGAAATTCTGACTTAGCCAGTTTTATCCACCAGCTAACCATGTATTTCATTCACTTTTCCTACACCGTTACAATGCCTTGATGAATGTCATTTTTGTTACCATACGGACCCACCTATTTGACAGTTTTTACCAATCACACAACCAGATATGACAGTCCCACTGCCAATCACTGTGCCACCTCCCACCACGACATCCTTCAACAACTCACAGCCCCTGTAAAGAAAGAGTTGCAAAGAACTGACAAAATGTAAACAAGCAAACAGTGCTATTAACAATTTTCTTGTAATATACACCTATTACCTTAGCCCTGCCATTGATAAACTTTACACATTTTGGATCCAGGAATTTCCTATGTGAAAACCAAGATTTCAAGGCAATTTTTCAGTGTAATGTGAAATGGTTGAACATGCTTTGTTATAGTCTTTGCCCAATGGCTCTGCTGCATGCTTTTGATCTTTGAGTAACAATGCTGTTTAGAAAACAATGGTCGACTTTACACTTGATCTCCCGGCAATATTGTAATTCTAAATGCAAAATAGTACATTGGGTACAAATTAACTGCATTATACGCTAATAAATCTGTTGCCTTATTCAATCATGTCGCATTGCTCACCTTGACAGTGTGACATCTTCACTGCAATAAACATTATGTCGATCATATTTGATCCTTTCTGCTTGTGTGGAACCAAACATGTCAGGAACAAAGGGGTAGGTCCATCTATTGATCACATCCTTGCTGAAGAACGAATGGAAAAAAAACAACCAGTTATTGTGTTGTAAATCATTTGAAAGGGGAAGTCCTTCAGAAACAGAAATTGACTGGAAAATATTTTGCTGGTTCTAGCAATTTGGCCCCACAATCATTCACTGAAATAAAAAACAACACTTAACAAGAAATATTGTTCTTTTGCTGTTGTATTTGCAGGCAACAAAACAATACAAGCCTTTTCCATGGTCTGGTTCCACTGGTAACTCGAGTCCCCAGTCTTCAGCAAACTCTATTCTACATAAAGAAAAACCTAATTCAAACCACGAAAACTGAAAACTTCAGATAAGGATAGCAGTTTTCAGTAGCTGAAATAAAAAAACAAACAAACTCAAAGCACATGCAGATATCTACATATGCAGAATACAAATCCATCACAGTCACTTATATCTAATTATTTCAAAACTGGCTTTCTTACATTAGAGACAATGCTAGCCCCTACATACTACACTTACCTTATAGCATCATAAGTTTGCATATTTGATACTCGAGCTGCATACTTGTCTCGGATAATGCTGAGATGGATTTTGTTTCCCATGATCTGGAAATAAAATCACTTTCTATACACAACATCAAAGAAAAACAAAATCATTAACAATTACATTTCTGTTAAAAAAAATAAATAATGAAGACACAGAATATCACAAGGACTGTTCCTATCTATCAATTAAAATCAGTCTAAAACTTAGTAGTAATGATGACAAAGAACCTACATTGCCTTCTCTCACTGAAAATTGGGAGAAGTTATTCAGTGAAAACATGAGAAAATCCTCTTACAGAAAGACTGCAATTTCATCTAAGAACTATTCACTATTGATTCAGGCAATCCGCAATACTTACTACATTCCTCAGTATACATCTAGCTCTTCAGGCTATACCGGAGGATAACACTACCCACAATAAACTTATGTAAAAAATATCTTCAGACAAGATACACACAGAGAAAAATTCTTGAGAACTTGTATCAGCCAACTGCCAGTAACATAACCAGAAAAACATAATGATGACTTAAATTCAAATATCCATTTCCCTGACCTCTTCATTAATGAGAATACCCTTGACGAAGTCATCTCTTGTCAGGTAATCAAAATTGTCAGTAAAGAGCGTGGGAACAATGGGAGAGCATACACACACGTGGCAGTCCAACAAGTCATTGTGGCTGATAATGTCATCATTTTCCAGCATTATTTCCTAGAAATAAACAAGCGATATTAAAATATTTTAGAAGAAACATTTCCACACTTCTTTTACGCATATTTGCTTGAAAGCACAAAAACAGATTTCTTCATCTCATTAACTGCAGATAGGCAGATAATATTTGCGGTTTACCATTACAATGAAAACTATTTTTTTTCATCACCTTTTGTTCATGTACAATAAATGCCACTTTGTCAAGTATCAATATGGATTAAGAGAATATTGTATTCATTTTTTTCAGATACATCAAGTGCAAGAATCTGGAAATATGGACAACTCCTCACCATTGGAACTTGAATTTTGCGACAGTCATGTGACTTTTGAAAATACAGTAGCCTTCCAGTTCCTCCATCCTCCACAAGGAACATGTCATCCTCTTTACTCCGTGTTCTGTGACCAGGTTGTGCAACCTTGAACAGTAACGTCATCACTGAAGATTTGTCTTTTCCTTGCGTGCGTGCTCTGCAGGTTAAAATGTACAAATAATGTGAAAAAAAATTTGACAGTTCTTTTACTAACAGACAAATGATGGAAAGAGTTCTGTACATCGATCATCCTGATCGCTTGAACACTTACAATTCTTTATACTGTCTCAAAATATTTTCTTTTCAATTTGTGTTTGAAAGTGTAATGGTCAGGGTTAGAGATAAGACTGGGTTTAGGGTTAGGGTCAGGATAGGTTTAGGACTGGGTTTTCGGTTAAGAATTGACCTGGTGGTTGGGAAATACAGAGCTCTTCCCCAAATGATAAGCTTTGACTAAACCCCTCTTCTTTGCAATGAATCTTTGCTTATATTCAGAATTTTCAAGATATTGTTTTATACATTACGAGAGATATCGTATTATCACCATAAACTTATTACTCATTAAGATTTGAAAGTTCTTACTTGTGCTCTTTGACAACTTGACCAATATCCATATTGGAGACAATATCCCCAGTAATCAGAATGAAATCACTTCGGATCAGAGACTTGGCATCTATTTCTCGCAATGCATCTCCCATTGATAAGCAAGACTCCGACATCAGGGTTGTCACTGTCATGGGTGAACTGCCTTCCTGCCATTTCGTTTGTCTGAATGTGATGAAATAATGTACTAAAGTACTGACCAATATGAGATACAATGAATTAGTGATAAAGATTATACAACAGGAAATGTGTATCATGACACAGTCTGCACTTATTGGTGCCCTGGATTTAAAGAGAGCTGATAATGGTGATAATTATATGATAATATTTAACACTATTCTGTACATTTTGGCACGAGACTTAAAAGTGTTGTCTCATGAGATGTATTTAATGAAGAGCTTAAATCTTTTTCTTTTATGTTTTCTTTGCATCGTTTCAGTATTATTTCTTGTGCCAGGCTTTGCAAAATGCAATTTTTTTTCTTGTTGCCATGTTTTGACTGTGACAACATCTACCGTGTTCCTCACCAACTGATCAGGACTGAAACGTTACCATGTTGTTATTAACTGATGGACTGTAATCATTTCCTTATCATTTAATATGTGCGTTTTGCAACCTACTGAACATGCAACTTTTTTTGTTTACCACATTTTGTCTTTGCTACAAGCTCTGACCCCATAGATGATGCCACAGATTTTCTTGTGGTTTTTTAAATAATATTTTATCAAAGTAAAACCACTTACTTCAAGTGTTCTCTGACTTGGTCCCCAAGATGACAACAAAAAACAAATACTTCTTGCACTCCAGATGCTGCCAAGGCTTCCAATGTGTAATCAATCAGGGGAACATTGACTAGAGGGAGCAAAGTCTGAAACATGAAATAATTTTTGTAGAGCAATAAAAAATTTAAACACCTGCACTGGAATTCATAAGCAGCGACTTAACTAAACACAAATTGTTAAACGTCGAATTACTTAATTTCATAAATCTCATGCTCTGAAGACGGAAAGACCGAAACACAGAAACAGCAAACAGAGAACACAGTCATGGACACAGAACTTGTGGAAAGCACACACATTTATCAGCCATTAAGCAAACAGGAGCATGAACAAAGTAGTGGGTGTTTTATTACATTATTGAGCCGTGCTATAAGCGCAGATCAATCATTCTGAGAGTATTAAATCTATCTACCAAATCATCAAATGATAAAGTAGAGAAATACTTTCAGAATATATATTGCCAGACTTCCCCTTTTAATGTACTAAGCACTTTATCAATGAGCCGTGAGTTAACTATAAAAAAGCATTCCTCTTGAGGACTAACCTGCCACAGGGGCTCTGCCTCCTGAAGATAGCCGCATCTTAAGATGCGTCCTTGTAGGGATCCATATCTTAGTTTGGAATTTAGGCCTACCATTAACCCATACCCCGCGCGCTACCCGTAAGGCCCGCTGCATGGTCAGTGACCTTACTCACGGAGAATCTTATCTGGGGTCACTGACCCATGCCGCTATGCGATGACCACAAACGCTGTCCACGTGGTTCGGTTTTTATTGATCGGTATGAAAACATTCGCTGCTATGCCTTATCACGCTTGAAAATGAATTAACCAGCAAAACCTTAGTCTGTCAGTCTCTTACCAATGATCTGACTTATGATTCCAAACTGACAGCTGTAGTTTTCGTGAGAACGAAGCATGATAACTAGCCACGCCCTCCCAAGCCCTACACAAACGGTTTCATCCTGATTGACACATACTAATAAACCAATGTGGGCATTTGGGGCAAAGATTATTTCAGAGCTTGTTTCTGATTGGTTCTTCTATACAGACAACTCCAGATGGTGGTCAGCTTGTGAGAAAATGAGATAATATTGCAAATTTGTTGAGCAACAGTTCGCATGTTGATGTTACATCTTTTGAAAGTGTGGGGAGAGGTTTTGAAAGCTTAGTCTTTGTGATTCCGACCAGTGGTTCACTGGTTAACATGTCCATGTCACAATGCGTTTGATTTAGAAGAGATACAGTGAACACTAACACGGTGGTTACGTCTCAAAAAGGTCAGTGACCTGATGCGTGAAAATACGGCTTGCGCATGGCGCGGTCAGCTTGACCTTCCCGACTATTGCCGCCCGTGCGGCGTGAGCGCTTGCGAGTAAATACCGACAATTGCTGCCCCTCGCAGGGTCAGGGTTAAGCATTACTCATTACTGTGAAAAAATCTGGCCTGGAGCCACATTTTTTGGAAGTACTCCCAAAAGTAGACGTCTGATTTGTTTGGAGTGCTGATCATCCTCTGACAAAAAATTTTGCAACATTATGTGCCAGCTATGCACAAACCCAGTCTCTGTTATTACTACTGTTATTCAGCAATTTATAAGTGGCCCTCCATATTTGGGATGAGTTTAGTATCCCAACTGCCCAGTCAATCCTTCACCCTATCCCTAAACCTGCACTTATTCCTAACCCTGGGTATACCTGTTACTCTTTCAACCACAAAACAATAAAAAATATTGTGACAATTTGCAAAGAATTGTGAGACTTCAAAATGTTAGGCACCTACACAGCTACAGATCTCTAGATCTAGAACCTAGTTGGATTTGGTGGTCCCGCTGCTTTTGTTTGCTGTCTGGATGCTTTGGCTGATTCTCTTTCAATATTTGTAAGGATGTTTACCAAAGACAGTGAACATCACATTTCAGACAGTTCAAAGTACAGGTAGAGATCTAGATCTAGACTCTAGCCTAGCTCTAAATCTGGAATCTGTATGTAGGTCTAATAATTCGTGTATTTACTATAATTGCATCATTCACAGATGTTGCTCTTGAAATCAAGACTGAAGATTTATTCAGCACTTTTGCAATACCGGTAATGAAGACTTATACAAACCCTTGGCTTTTTATGCGTGACCGGTCCAAATCGGACATTAAAACTGTCAGCGATGACCACAGCTTGTAGTACATCTTCTTGTTTCAGATCTTCGTTTCGGTTTTTGCCTTTGGGAGCCATGTTGAGTGCTTACTGGGAGTTTTCATTATTCTGACCCCAGTTGCATGTATCATCTCTTTAAAATAAAGGTAAAATGAATTATAAAAGACGATTTTCCTCTTAAAAATAGTTATCTAGCAACTCTTTGTCATAAAATTATCTTTTTCTACAGGTTTCAGAGCAGATATCTTCAAAACAATAGCTGCTCAAGAAAACGTAACTCTACCTGTTATCAATCACGTATCGAACTAGGAAGTTGTTGCATTGGGATAAACTGTGTATTGTCCGCCGAGCTTTGCATGAGTGGGTTCTTTGAACGAGGGAAGGAAACGCCGAACACATAAAAACACAAGGAAAGCAAGGTTAGTGACCTGCATGAATTGGGTTTTTATGTTTGGTTGAACAGCTTGCACGGTTTGCGCTATGTGGCAGCCATGTAGGCCTACATTCAAACTGACCACACCATAATTTATCTGTTCCTCAACCCAGTCTTTTTCATTTTTATTCTAACACAATAAACAAGGGAAGGAGTTCCGTACTCGAGCGCCAAAGACCAGAAACTAACTAAAAGAGATGATACTTAGCTACCCCGGGGGCTTTCCCTGATATGTCAATCTGACTACTGCCCAGACGAACATCGGCCTACGGCCTCGATGATACAAACTGACTAGACCCTCACGTCGTTACTTATCAATCTGACAATCTGACAAAGTGGCGCTCGAGTAAGGTACTCCTCCCTAAACAAGCACTGGAGGCTCTGTCTTTACAGTTAGCAGTTTGCTTTTGTTTGGTTTACTCACATATTTTAAACTTCCCGTGCCCATGGGACTATAAATTAATAATTGCATGTAAGATTGAGAACAGTCATGTCGTGATTTACAAACCTAAACCTGAGACAAACATAATATTCTGGCTGCTTCCATAGTTTTCAGCAAAAAATGGAGCAGTTTGCCAATTTTCACTTTCTAAATGATGTAACTGTCTGATCGCATCAATTATCATACATGTGTATTTCTGTACGACCTCATTCACTGTAATAGGCTACTTGCCTGGTGATGAACAGTTTTTCCCAACCAGTGTTAGTACAGGTCTGTGGTCAACATTATGGAACATAATATATACGTAAAACTGGGAAGGAGCACTATATGAGTTACTCTATTTTAGCTTGGCACATATTTCAGATTCTGTGCGTCAATTGCCGAGCCCCGCATTTACTATAAAATCATCCAATTAAAGGACTTAGGCCCCTTTCAAATGGCGTGGGTCCACCCGCGCATGCACTTATGTGCAGGGCTCATGCAAATTTAGGGCTGAGGTTTTCAATGGAGCCTTTCACACCGTGCAGAGGTGGGTCGTGCTCGTGCACGGGCGAAATGTTTGCGTGGGTGCTCTGACTCTATGGAACAAGTTCTGTCGTCAATCAAAGAATACATTGGTAATATACATCCGAGCCACCTCTTCTGTCGCAAATACAAGATATAGGAGGAGAAACCGATCACTGTCCATATCCATGACAGTGCAATGTAAAATGGAATAGAAAAACTGGAGTGATCTAAGCGCGGTTATGATTTTCACCCGTGCCACGTGAAAGGGTATGCAGGTGCAGATGCACCCGTGCCGTGTGAAAGGAGTGTAACTCGCCGGGGGGGTGGAGGCACTGCCCCCTTAGCTTGTGATCCCCCACTCACAGATGCTCCTGAAGTCATGACCTTGTAGTATCTATGTGATTCAGATGGAATTCCTCCCTAGAACCGTCACCATACAGCAATTTCAGAGTGCATTCAAAACCAAACACATGTCACAGATCAAATTCATAAATCTCACTACACTAACCATGTAAGCAGAGATACATTATTATTAGATGTCAACATGGGTTTGTCGACAGTCCAGAGCTCTATGCCTGATCTGAGGAGTGATCAAATTCGAGCAGACTTTCAGTCAAGTGTAAATCACAGGTGAACATACTATAACACTCTGACTCCTACAATTTGGTGACAGAGAATATTTACAATGTCATTATTGTCACTTTTACTCTCGGCCGGACCTGCAGAAAGTGTGCATCTCTTCCTGTTGAAATAGTATCCCTAACTTCTTTGTACCAGTTTCTTGTTTACAAAACTTATTGTCCATTTGATTTCACAAGAAACGCTAAAGAAAGGGACATAAACGTGTAAAAATAGTTGAATACTATTTATTCTGTTAATGTAACTTAAATTATAAATTCTACACTGCAGCACAGAGTTTGAAACTTCAGTTCACAAAATTAAAATTTGACTCATCTTGTTCAGAAGGAAAACCTGAGTCTGTCTTCTTCTTCTGTCGCCCAGTATGAGACAGGTAATTATGCCATCATTTGCAGCTAAGTGTGTGTGTGTTTTGGAGAGCAGTAACATCAGCAAGAAATAAAATGGAAACTTAGATTCCCTTTTTAAAAACTTTTTTTTTATGTATTCCGCCATAGTTGGAAGTTTATCTTTTTCACAGAGATCAGACAATTTTGCCTTTGTGAAATTTAAAAAAAAAAAAGCAGTAGATAAAAATATTGTAGTCATGGAAGGATGCAACATTATTCACCTCTTTGTTTATCAGCATTGAAGTTGAATAACAATGATAGTGCTAAACCATGCTTTATAAAGTATTTCAAATCGAATCTTTTCATTACACTGGTTAAGCAATAACGTCTGAAATGTGTTCCCATATATATATAATCTTTAAAATCAATTCCCCCCTGTTTTTCTTCTTTTCTGGATTACTGTTTGGATCATGTGGGCAAAATATTCCTGAAACACTGGTAAAATTTCCATCAACTTTGGAAACATACTTTCTTTAACCTGAATGAAACAGGGAGAAATGGTGAGTGCAGAGACCTTAGAAGGCACGCTTAATTTTTTTCCGTGTTTGCCAATGTGTGGAATCTGGAGATACTGTCCTAAGCACTACCTTTATGCTGAGCCTAGATCTGTGGTTCCCACTATGCCACAAAATTTTTTTGATATTCATTGTTCTAATATCCCACAAGCATGCTTGATGTTTAAGAGGGGAAAAAGAAAACTCATAATCCTTCCATTCCTGAAACTTTGGATTGACATTTGCAATGTTATTTTGTCCCCACCTTCCTCTTCCTTCTCTTTATTAATAAATGATTGGCTTATTTCAATTACTGCAATTATCACCATGCATTATATATCGAATTATAAGACATTTTAGTAAAGAAAGAGATTAATCATTGAGCCAGCAGGCCTGACAAAAGATTGGGCTATCTATTTTATGTTTATTGTATTTTTTTCTCTGCTGCAGGGGAATGGTCAAATGACCGATGCATAGCTTGTGAAAAATTTATCGTGCCGTTTTTGTCATCTTAAACGTTATTTTGGCCACAAACTACGAGCTAATCAGAGATGTGTGAGACTGTGACAGAAGATCCGTGGCGGAGAATTAATTGTCCTGCATCATATTCGCTACACTGAAAGGATACGACTCAAAGGAAATGCTCCTAAGACAGTTGGCCTATCAGTATCGCCAAGTTATGCGGAGATAATATCACCAAGTTATCTTCCTATCATAATTTCTGAACATACTTTGAAATAATGGCTTTCTCTGCTGTTTCCACAAGGTGCGCCCTATAGCTGTCGCGAATGCGATGCTGGAGATTTTTTTTTTTTTGTGTGTGTGTAGGGTAACGGCCTTTCTGTCACAGTCTCGTGCACTCTTGAATTTCTTATAAAGTTAATTAAGGCATTTAGAATCAAATAGACATTAACATGCTAAAGAAATATGACGTTGACGATCGGGATCGGCAGGGTCAGTCCTGCCACGTTGTGGCGCAGGCTAACGCCGCGATTGTCACCATAGATGACGACGACCACGAACCGTTAAATATGAATAGATCCCTGCCGACTTTGCAGGCCACCGAGAACATGACTCACTGCTGAGCTAGCCTCGCCTCAGAGAAAAAGGCAACAAAAAACGGGGTCACAGCAGAGGGCAAGGAATGAGGCTAATGAAACTGGGTCGAGGCGTCGGGGCATGTGTATGGAATAAGCCAGCTGCAAGGGTCTGGAACAGCAGCGTCTCGGGCCCATCCGGATTCGTTGAGAAACGTAATTTAACATGCATGTCAGAAATGTGTAGAAAAGGCTGTCTCTCCCCCCCCCCCCACCCCCCTCCCCCCTTGCGGGCCGAAATCCCAGTTCCTTCTTGCATCATCGGTGTCTTTTCTTCTTCTTTGTGTGTGTGTTTTAAAAATAAAATTTTATTTTGTCTTTTACCCAATTTTTTCTTACACCCTCACTCTGCCCTGTGGGGGCTTTAGAAGCTGGGTTTTTTTTTTTTTCCCTTAAAAATTGGGTTATGAAAGTGACAGTAAGGAAAAGAACAAAACAAGGAGACTGGGGGGAATTTCTTCCCTTAACTTGTAGGCCTGCAGGCTAATAGATAATGGCCATACATTACTGAACGGATAATGCCCTACTTTTGTTTTTTTTTTTCCGGGTGCAGGGAGAGGGCGGGGGCTGGAGGCTTCATGCAAGTTGAGTCAATTTGTTGTTGAGTGAAGAAGCAACACAAATGATTTCTTGTTTCGTTCGCCCCTAATCTATGAATGGAGATCCTACATGTACCCAGATACCCGGCCAGCACAGCCACATCAACCCGGTGTAGAGCCACATCAACCCGGTGTAGATTTGTACAGGATTCCTCTTAGGGTTGGTAGGATTACCGTAGGAGTCGGTTCCCTACATGAAATCGACGTCGGCGCGATGTCGTAGCCAGTGGATCTGCGTAGGAACGATGTCACTCCTGTGTGCAAACTTTACCCCAATCCCATGCGTAGGATTGCTGGCTGGGTAATTTGTTTGGTTTTCTTGTGTATAGGCTATTGAAATTCGAAGGCCTATGTAATCAAAGATACAAGAATTGATAAGATTCCTTGATTGACGTCACTTATTGTGGATTTATTAGTGGCTGTAGCACTGTCACAATTTTGCATCATAAATTTACCGTTATATCAAACATTCTTTTCATACTATGCGCCATGGGCCCCGCCCCGATCAGCGCGCAAATTGTGTGCACGTTTTTTTTTAGTGGTGCGAAGAAGACACTGCAAGTATCTTTGGTATAAGTACACGTACACCAGTATAGTTATATAATATATTAAATAAAAGATATGGATGTTTCCACATTCGTTATTGTATTGTCTCGTGTACACTCCTGCGAGAGTGAAATATTAAATTTTCTTGCTTGATCGATTGAGGTATGAAATGGAGGAACGCGTGGGAGGGATGAAACATTAAAAATCTCAAATTTATTTTCCTTTTAGGTCAAATTTTTATTGTTTCATTTTGATTAAGCACAGAGCTAAGGTGCGTCTGACGTCAGTGGAGTTGGAAACTTAACATTGTGGGTCATAATTATGTCGAGTGAAATGTCTTGTGCAGCACCTTGTATGGTTGTTTTGGTCACCGTCCCACGGTCCCCCATCAAATAACAAACACACACACAAAATCATCCCAATAACTGAGTCACAGACCGCAGTTTCAGGTAAGTGTATATTGGTTCCTAGTCCGAGTAAGATTAATAGGCTACACCTGAATGCATGGAGGGAAAAAAAGTATGAAATGAAAACATAAACGTAACGAAATTGTCGAGTGAGACGACAACTAAGCGACTTTCCAAAATAATTTTAAAAAGGTGAATGCAGCACATGGAATGTCGTGTTGGCTCCCACAGTGGCAAATCAGAGTTAGGATTTTGACACAAAACAGTAGTTAAAATTCACGAAGAGACTTTTTTTTTTTGAAGTTCAGACTGGCTCTCTGAGTCAAATCTGTTTTGTCTCGTGGCTTTTAGTGTGTCATACTCTGGAGTTAAACGGGGGTTCGCGCATTTGCGAGACGGTAAAAAGTCTGTATCACTAGTTCCAGCCCGGTAAAACCTGTCGGTGACCCAGCTTGTGGAAACGGAAACTCGCGCACTGAGTCAGATCAGACGCAAAACATACTTGACTCATTTGATTGTACCACCAAACTTGGCTGAAGATGTAAATTTTGAAGACCCCCCGTACGAAATTATGCAAACACACCATAGTGAATTTGTGTCTTGAATGCGCTGTGGGGTGACCCTGTCAAAGCCCAAAGTCCAGAATAAGGGAGTCGGCGAGGAAAAGCGCAACACTTCAGATTCAGATATAATGTATCCCTTGTTTTGAGAACCTGGATTTACATAACGGGCTGTGGGAAGAAAGAAATGTGGTTGGCAAATGCCTGCATTTGGTTTTCAAATTTGTAAATTCCATGTGGTAATTGTAAGCAGGGGCATTATGGCTGCATGCGCTCCTGTTTCATTGTATTATTCGTTTTATAAAGTAAAAATGTTTTCTTTCTCCCCACCGTCTTTTGTTGCTTGTTGCAAACGTTAACTATGTTGGTGGCCTCAAACAGTTGATTGAAAATAGCATACAAAAGGTACGTGGAGCTTGACAGTATGGCTTTTCCTTGCCTTGAGGTTTTTTGTTTTTTTGTTTTTTAAACAATCGCAATGTCCAAAAAAAAAAAAAAAAATCCTTCACATTCCTCTTTGGAAACAAAACAAAACAAGAATATCTATTCTGCACTACACATAATTATATTATGTGCTACGTGCGTGTAAATATTTGGAGACACTCTAGGGCCGTGATTTCAATGGGACTCCGACTTGACACTTTTAGAAACGTAGAGAGTATGCTCGTAAAGTGCTCTCACCTTGGACCAGCATAAGATATCAAAGATATTAATTAACCCGTGGCTACCATGATACTCCCGTATTGAGAGGGCACACCCAACGAGAGCGATGTGTTCATTAATTTATATACAACTAAAAATTCAGTGTTCTTTATTTTCATAGTCGCCCCTAAGACTTCGGTTATTAGCAAAAAGCCTTCCAAAATAAAAGGATAAAAAATGAACCACAGGTCAAAGTCCTTTTTGTCGGTTAATTGGTTTTGAAAGGGGTAACATTTCTGGAATTTGACAGTAAAAAGCCTGTAGGCGAACACTGTCCCAATGCGCATGTCTGTCCCTTTGGAAAAACGAAAGGGCAATGAACATCATGTCGTGGGGGAAGCCAGACTTCTACAACCAAAAACGTTTTCGTAAATTGAGCACAGTCCGCACAGAGGGAACGCAGGAATTAACAAAGGAGACTATTGGAAGTACGTGTTGGGGGAAAGGGGGGGGGGGTGGGGTGTTGCGTAACACTGCCGAACACTTTAGCTGTCGAATAGACTGCGCCTTCAGGCTATCTAGCATTCTTTGTGTTTTACAGCCTTGGTTGGAGAGCCCTGGTTTTCATGGCTCTCCATATTTATCATGCAGGGTATGAAAGTTGTCATTGTGTTCAGATAATAATGTTGCAGTTGTTTCCCTGTGTACATTGCACTGTTGTTCTTTTACGGTCTCAGTTTCATCTCCTTTTAATATTGAAGAAAACAGTCAGATTGAAATACAGATGGAGGATTCTAGAAAACTGAATTGTGTTTGAATTTTAAAATCAGGCCATGTTTGCTCCTTTCCGGCCCCTTTCAACACTTCACCCCCGTCCCAGGTTTCATGTTACAGGAAATGAGGCCAGTACTAAATAGTAGCACACTGAGTCAAGTCTGTTTTGGCTTCTTTTGAACCAACCGGCGAGACAGACTAATTTCGGTCTGGCCAGAGCGCGTGGTCCAGTTTTGTGTTTAGGTCTTTATTTTAGGAGGTTCACTGCCCTTGGCATTTACATCTCACTTTTTGTTTTTGGTTTTATTTTCTTGTTGTGGTAGGGATTAGTTTTTTAGAATTTTGCTCGGCCAGCGGCCTTTTAGGGCCTGCTCTTTTCGATTTCCAACTGCCAAGGTACCTTTAACGTGCGCAACGTGCACAACGTGCACAACGTGCACAACGTGCACAACGTGCACACGAGCCCTCCGAAATTTTTTTCGTCCTTATCCGAGAAGACTAGGTACTCGATCCTAGACCCCACCCCCAATAGGATCAGGGACCCGAAAATATGAGAAAAATCCCACACTTCCAACATGCCTGCACCGGTCGGGATTCGAACCCGGTACCTTCGGCATGAGAGGCGGGCACCTTGACTTCTACGTGGTCCAGTTTGAACTCCATGGTCCACATTTACATCTCACACCAACACAGCAGCAAAACAGACTTAGCGCGCTCTAATATCCTTAGATGTTTATACACATAAAGACAGCACGACTTGTCGCAAAACACCATAGAACTCGTGCTGTTCTTGTTTCAAGACTGTCAGAACTCTCCCGGACAAGGCAATGCCCGACGTTTCTTCCCTTCAGATTCTTCCTTGATCTAAATTCCAGATAAGTCTGTCTCTTGTTATATCGTTCTGGTCTCTGTGTCTCGCTCTCTGTGTTACATTTTCTGTCTGATAAGATCTCTAGCTCATTGTGTTTGTAGTTCGATTTTTTTCCACCACTCCTTTTTTGTTAAGCACCCGTTATAATTTCATTTAATTTTCATTTTTCATCGTTCTTGCCCGTGCGTGTGTGCGTCCATGCGTGCGTCTGGGTGTGTTTACGCGTATATAAATATAAAAAAACAACAAAACCTGTATAATACTGTGAGTCTTCACGCTGCGCAAAGACTATAGAGTAATAGAGTTACCGTACCTAGTATCTATGCACTTTGTCCGGCCGCCGGGTCATTGTAAAAGGGACATTTTTTTTCCGCTTGTTGCCGTGGTAATTGAAAGTTTGCTTCCAGTATAGGGTTTCTGTTTGCCAGGGGTAATGGAGGTGCATGTGAAGTCGCACTGATGAAAGGAACGAACAGTTCTTTGAAAAGTGAGCGTGTAAGTAAATAATGGCTTTTGAGAGTCAAATTGAAATATCGCCGTATCCCTAGTTTATATTTGGTAATTTCTTTCCGCAACGTGCAAATACGAGACGATTGTTTCTCAGCGCACCACTGGTTTGAAATACCGGCTTCTCCATCTTCCTTTAAATTTCCAAACAATCTGCACCCCTTCCCTCCCCTTTGCCATGTGAATGCTGTGTTTTTTGGGAAGAAGTGTACGTCGAATTCATGGTCGTAGCACGTCTTCAGAAAGATAAGATAAGGTAAGATAAATTTTATTCGTCCTTGGGCATTGGGGATGAAACAGACCGAAGCTGGTGAGGCGCCAGACCGGTGGCTGGCCGCCCATACAATTTGCTTTACACACTAGCACAATAGGCACTGTCCGCTGCATCCCGCCGGGGCGCGGTGTGGGCAATGCCTATTGTCATAGTGTGAAGCTAAATATATGGGCGGCCAGCCACCATTGTCGCGCCTACACCAGCCGTGGCCCGTTTCACCCACTAGAGAGACAATGCGTACCAGCTAGATTCATGTGCTTTGTTCTTTCCATGCGTCATCAGTTGTTAGAAGTTGGGCTGTTGCAGAAAACCTTAGATCCACAGCGCACTAAATCAAATCCGGTTTAAATCGTCTGGGTTTGTGAACTATGGCGTTAAACAGGATCGAACGCACTAGTGAAACTGAAACAGCCCTGTCTCGCTAGTTGATTCGGAGGAATTTCAAGTCTGATTTATTTAGTGTTGCACTGTAATATCAGTTTAGGGCGGAGAATGTGTCCACATACAATGCTCTGAAAAGTAGAGGGAAGAATTTTGTTTTAGCTCAGTGTTTCTCAAGGCGGGTCATGGGACATTAGAATAGGGTTTAGGGATTTTTCATTGAAATCATAATTTCGTAGTGCATTTTAATTTAACTGTATAGATAAACTTTTACTGTTCTTCATTTATGTGGGGTTGGTGGTTTCTTTGTTTAGCTTGGATTAAAACTTGGAACTATACAGATGCACGACTTAATCAGTGGTAATACACAAATATTTCTTGAATCTTTTTTGTATTCTGTTCATTAACTGTGGCCGATCAAGGTGGGGCGCACGTTGTTTTTGAAAAATGGAAGCCAGGCGTGGGACAGAAAAAAAAAAGGTTGAAAAACACCGTTTTAGGATCAGAGCAAGAGTAAAATAAATTGTTCACCGGGGACGCGTATTGCAGTCCTATGCATCGTTAACACTTTCATATCCAGTGAAATTCTATGGGGCGTATGTCTGAAGTCAGCTGACAGCCTCTACTACCGCAGTACCCAGTCCGCTTGGCTTGTGCGTCCCGACGAAAGTGGGATATTTTGTGAGAAGCGGGGTATTATACACTATCTTATACTAAAAAGGAAAAAAAAATTAGTTTCGAGGGTTCAAGAAAACAGCATGTTCGTCAAATCTTTTCTTGACATCTTTCGTGTAGAGGCGTCTTAAAATGTATCAGTTTCCATATCAGTAAAACATACACATCACTGTCTTTGACTGACTTCCCTTCGCTCCCCTCTCTATCTCCATCTCTCTTTCTGCCTGTCTCTCTCTGTCTCGCTCCCTGTCTGTCTGTCTGCTTCTGTCTTTCTCTCTCCCTCTGTTTTAATTCCCGAAAAGACAACAACATTTTAACCCGTCAATTCACATGACTCGATCTCATTCCTGAAATATTTGAAGAAGCCGCCCACATTGATAGAGCAAAGTCCTGGAAACAGCTGTCAAATCTGAGGCATTTTGTGTAAACTAATCATGTCTCACACAAAATCATTTTTGGGTAGGCCTGCGCTCACGTACTTAATTAGCATAAGGAAAGAAGTTTTAAAATGTGATTTGGAGGCTGGCATTTCAAAGGCACTTGAAACTGAGTCCCCATGAATGTGTCAAACATGTGTGTAGCATATGTGTACGTTTATTTTTTATGATGAAATCGGAGAGGAAATGGAACAAATCGTGTTATGTAAACAGTAACGTGGGGTTTGGAGACTCCCATCGGCACAGGTCAGAGGCCTAGTGTCGCTAAGTGTGGAAGTTTGTTTGAGCACAGGCGTAATATCTTTGTAAAAGCAATCTGGCACATGTAGCCAATAGGCTTCTCCGCCTCTCTGTCTCTCTCTCTGTGTATGTATGTGTGTGTGTGTGGGGGGGTGGGGGGAGAAAGAAAGAAAGAAAGAGAGGGAGGGAGAGAGAGAAAGAAAGAAAGAGAGAGAGTGAGAGAGAAAAGCCCATTGTGAGTACAGCGTGTTTTGGTTACACACCCTGTAAGCTTACCCATTGATCTCGTATTGCTCACGAAAATGGAATTTGTGGATTAACTCAGTGTTGGAAAATGTCTGGTAACTCATGGCTTCCGGCTGCCGTTAGCAAAATGCTGGAAGACGGTCATCTGAAGAAAAAAAAAAGTTAACAAAACAACTGTAAACGCAGAAGTGCAAAGAACGAACGCAGTGCATTGAAATTCTTGATACGGCATGCGAATGGCCGTGTGAAATTTAACGATATCCTCGGTATTTTAGCCACTGACTGCCAGAATGACTGCCTTTGCGACAAGCAAAACACAAAATTTTAACCATGAAAGGCAGATTTGAATTTAATCAGTGCTTGGTTTTTTTTTAATTCTTTTTTTTTTGAGTGCATCTTGTCACGTCCACAGTGGATTATGTCTTACAAATGTGTCACAGACAAGAATCAAAGGCGGCTTTTCTTTTCTTTTCTTTTTTTTTTCTTATATCGCTTCAAATTATGTCTGCATAACAACACCCCCCCCCCCCCCCCAGTGCTCGGCGGCTGATCATGTGTTCTTGCACAGCAACAAAGCACGCGCAATCTCAAATTCAAAGAAAGGAGAATTGAAACTCTCAGGGGAACGAACGATATACGGCAGTGGAACTTTTGACGAAATACCAAATAAAAGGCGAAATTTCATAGGAGAACAGGTTCTGTGATATTTTATAAGTGAAACAAACGGATTACCCCAGACATGTCTATACAAACGATTTGCTGTTCTTGGTACTCAAAGGGTGTGGTGCAGAATAAGGCCGTGCGGAGTGAAATCAAAGGGGGAAAAAAATGAATTCTTCAAGCGCCGAGAAAGGTAATAATTTTGCTGGCGCTGTGACTGATGTTTAGTGACAATACCGGTCGTGTTTAATGGAGGGGCGTGGTAGCGGACGTGCATGGCGGTCGTCCGCTTTGTGAAGGTCCAGTTGGAGGGGGTTTTTCACATGCTATTCCGTTGGCCCTGCTTCACTTTCTCTGGTCTCTACTGGGGTCAGAGGTGCCATTGTATTCTTCGTTTGTTGCACTGAAAGAAAACGACCGTTTTAGTTTTCCTGTGTGGTATATGGGGTTGTAAAGGTCATTTTCAAGAGTCAGTTCACACGCCACTCAGTTTTCCACCCGCATTTTTCATCCGCTCGTTTTGTGTGGGGAGTTTTTTAACCCTCTAAAGTCCAGTGTACCATACATGTAACATATAGTTTCGTTTTAGTTCAGTTATAATATTATGTGTGGCTTTCAAATACAGTTCATTATGTATGACTTTTTAATTAACACATCCGTTCATCACCCTTTTCCTGAACCGAAGGATTTTGTTGTAATTTTGTGCTGGTTTATAATGTAAAAAAAAAAATCAAACTGTGAAGCTGTGTTCTCATGTGTACGGAAACGGAAACGGCAAAAAAATCCCTCATATAATAAAAAGAAAGAGTGTTTCCATGTGTACGGAAACGGCGTGCGGAAACATTCTTTCTATTTCACTACTTGAAGACTCTTTGGCGTTTCCGTTGCCGTTTCCGTTTCCGTATACATGAAAACCCAGCTTGAGGCTTTGTACGAACATAGAAAGCTCGGCTTAGACGTGTAATAAAATGTCCCCCCCCCCCCTTTTTTTATTCATTCCTAGGACCTGCAGCGGTTAAGGGTTAAGCAAGTTGCATGGGCAGAGGAGAAGGAGGAGAGTCAACCGTATAAGTTGTTTTTGGGGGGGGGGGGGGGGGCGGGGGGTATTTTGGAAGAGACACCATAGAAGATAAACTGATCTTAAGTGGGGAGTGATAAGATTGAGTAGTCCAAGGCAAGGCTGCAAAACTGTCTGTGTGCATAGACAATAATATGTGGTTAAAAAGTGAACATAAATCTCTATGTTTGTTTCAATGTGGCATTCTGACATATGTCTGAAGGTATTTGTTCTATTTCTTGTAAGATTCATCATGTTTAGAATATAATTGTGGGCAACATGTTAAGTCAAACACAGTCTAGTTTTACGGAGGGCCCATGTGCACGTTGCGCATGTTAAAGATACCTTGGCAGGTGGAAATCGAAAAGAGCAGGTCGATCAGGCCGCTGCCTGGGCAAAAATCAAATAAGATTCATCCCCCCCCCCCCCAAAAAAAAAAAACAACAACCGCCGACCGGCGCTGCACTGTAGCAACGACGTGCCTACTCCAGTTGTAACTGGGTGCAATTGCACAAAGGCAAATTTCCCAAATGGGATTAAAGTAGTGTACAAATTACAAATAGATTCACATTTTTCTGTTTGGAAGCTTGATGCCAGCAGTATTTAGATCTACACTGCTTTTTGCTTTCGTGTTGTTTATTTATTCTTTGTTTTCATTTGCTTCTTGGAAGGGCGAAGTTTATGGCGTGGCGCGCTGTAGCCGATTTTGATCGGACAACTGATTGGTCAGTGTCGGCAGGACATTGAATTTTAACGAGATTTGGAGCACCAGCCAACTGGTTGGATTTTACTGAGTCTCAGCGTTGTGACGTCATCATCCAACCAGCTGGCCAATCGAAATCGGCTAGCACGAGCCTGGCCTATGAATGCGCGCGTTTTTTTTTTTTTTACACTGAGTGGATGCGATCGTTTACCGCACCCGTCTGTGATCAGCGATGCGTTTGAAATAAAGCAAGGGAAAAAAGGTTTGATCTGTGTTTGTCCTGAGGTCCCGTGAGGGGAGATACCTCTACTGTACAGAATTAAAACAATAAATGTATTTGCACTTGCCACCTCTGTCTATGACCTTACTGGTGCACTTTGCCCCCACTCATTTTTAGAAGACAGTGTGCGTAGAAATCCCCCTTTTTCTGTCACAAAAGTATGCAGACTTGAATTCAAAATTGTTTCATGATAATTTTGCCTCAGCCTACAGCTCAAAGCCAATAAAACGGTACTGGCATGTTTTAATGTAATGTAAGTTGATAGCATTCCACACACCAAGGTATTTAGTGAAGATTTTTAGTTTCCTGCGAGTTTTACAAAATGTGACCCTCGTAAAAAAACAAAACAAAACAAAATAAAACAAACACAAACACACAAACGGAAGGGAACTTGAAAATTCGTAGCTTTTCAACCCCCATTCAAATTTGCGGGTATTCTAATACCCAACGGAAAAGCAAAAACTCAAGAGAAAATAAAACCCGGCGGCACCTCGGTGTGTGGATCACGTCACCAGGGTACAATATGGCAGTGCTCAGACCGTGGGAACAGTCGGTTTTTTCTCCCAAGCTGGACGGAAAGCAGGTCTCTATGTCGTATATATAACACACTGTGTGAACGAGCTTTCTAATTTTAATAATGAAGTAATCTGGTCACTCTGATTGATTTAGTTTTTGTTACTGATAGCTTGTTTTCTGTATAGGCCCATAGCACTCCCTCAAGTCTGTTTTGCCTCGGTTCTGTGGACTGTGGAGTTAAACGGGACCCCGCGCCCTTGTGAGACTGAAACAGTTCGCTAGTTGATTCAAAGGAAGTTAAAGTCGTGAGTCTCGAATCAAGACTTGACTGTACTGAGCAGTACCAGCCCCACAGTTCAACTTGTTTACATGCAGCATGTCGAACAACCTTAGTTCGTGTTTGTTCCAACTCCACTTTTTGCACAACTGAAAAATTCGACGTTAAACCTTTGTGGCGTCAGTTATTATGGTTAAGGGTTTAGTGTAAATAGAAACAGCGAAACAACTTGATAAGTGCCACAGCGCATTTCAAACAGGTGTCAAAGTGTGCATTTGTTATGCCAGTTTTTCAAATGTTTTTCAGAAAATGGAGATAGAATAAACAACAGCTTAGGTTGCGATGTGTTAACATTTTTATTTTGAATATAATAATATGTCATGTAGTCAATAACAAATAACATAATGATTATTGTAACGTTTTATAAGGGAAAATTGAAACTCTTAGGCGGAGAGCTACCCTGCAGGACATCTTCACAAGAAGAGAAACCCTCTTCGAACAAAAACTGCTTCGGCCCTTGACTTCTTGGTGATGGGCGGGGTCACAGACTGGTCACAGGTCTAGGTATTCTCCTATGCATTCTTCAGATGGTACTTGCATTGGAATCCCTGGGTTTTAACCCCCCCCCCCCCACCTTGTCACCCAATTAGATGGTGACCATGTTCACTGGTGCTTGAAACCATCAATTTTGTCACACCTTCAAAGGCTGAGTGCACACTAAACATTTGTCGGTTCATATAAATAATAAAAGGTTATCTGAGGTCCTTTGGTTTCTCGGAGGCCTCAGCCTAGTGCTGTTGGCCCCATATAAAAGGTTAACTTTTTTTCCCCCGGCTTAATCATACAGGCCTCTCTCGCTCCCCCCCCCCCCCAACCACCGCTCCCACTCCACTCCATCACTCTCACAAGATGAAGATAAAATTTCCTGTCCCTTCCCCCCCCCCTTTGACAAATCGTATCAGTTTTTCGTTTTCCAATCTACCAGTTGACGGAAAAACCATTTTACGACCTGCAAGTATGACATTGACACCGGTGTCTTTATACTTTCTTTGCTGGTTAATCCTCTGACCGCTGAAGCGATAAATTATACCACTTTGTCATCCATTTTACGATTGAATCAGTTTATTGTGGTCATTCAAGCATGCCGTGTGAATCTTGATGTTTAATTCCTGCCGTATGAGGAGGGGGGGGGGGCGGCAATCTCACCGTCGATACGGCACTAAATAAACTGTTGACAATTACTTGTTCCTAGCATTGAAGGATTACAGGTCACCTTGGAGCATTTGGAGTGCCCCCCATGGAAGAGAGAGAGAGAGAGAGAGAGAGAGAGAGAGAGAGAGAGAGAGAGAGAGAGAGAGAGAGAGAGAGAGAGAGAGAGCCAGCCAGCCAGCCAGCCAGCCAGACAGACAGACAGACAGACAGACAGACAGAGTGAGTTAGCGATTAGAGATATTATATCGTTTGAGTTGAATATAATTGAAAAATTTATTGGAATTTTTAATTCCAACCAATAGGAACAAAAAGCCTTGTCTGTTTTCTGGGATCAGTTTGTAAGCTCATCGCGTAGGTCAGTAAAGCTTTGTCTTAACTGTCGATGGTCCATGTTGAATAATTTCAAGCGCTATTTTACAATGTGCCCTTTCCTGTTCAAACTTGAAGTTTTATTTCAGTACTGGGTGTTCATATTCTAGGAAGCTATATATATGATATTGCTTTCAACAAACACACCGTAGGTAATAAGTCTTTCAAGTCATAAGGAATCTGGTGTTTGTGCTCTCAAGCCGAAGGTACCGGGTTCGAGCCCCGGTCAGTGTAGACATGTTGGAATTTTTTTTGGGGGAAAAATTCCTAGATCCTGTCCCTGATCCAGTAGTAGATAGGATCAAGCACCTAGTCTTCTCAGATAAGGATGGAGGGCTCTGAGGGCCCATCTGCACGTTAAAGATACCCTGGCAGTTGGAAGTCGAGAAAAGTAGTCCGAACAAGGCCGCCGCCTGGGTACGATTCTAAAAACTAATCCTTACCACAAAAACACATAGAAACAAGACAGGAAAAATTACAAGAAGAAAAGTGAGGTGTAAATGCTGAGAGCAGCGAACCCCTAAAATAAAGACCTACAAACACAAATACATTATGCCCCCCCCCCCCCCCTTTTTTTGTCGTGTCGAAGTCTCCTTTTCCCCAGAAGTTCATTCTTTACCTAGTTCCATTGTCCAACTTCAGTCTGTGCCCCAGAGCTGTGGCCTTTTGCTCTCACCAAAGATTGTAGAAAGTTACTTGAACTACAGTCTTTGCTCTCACTCTACACCCATGAACTTGGGAATTCCCCTCCATGCCTTGTCTAATGTCTCCACGGAGCAGGCTGCCACTTATCTGTCGCGGGACTACGAGAGGAGGTCCTGTGTGACCCGAGCACTCGACGAGAACCTGCGGAGCCGGGAAACACCGCTCTTGTATCACAGCCTGTCTGATAATTTGACATTGCCGGTATCAGTGTGATATCGTCAACTTAACATGTAATATCGTTGGTAGCTGATGAAACTGTGCAGTGTGGGGGCCATATGCAGATGGTTGCATAGATAAACAAGTGTTAGCTGTTTGGCGTTTATAATTAGGAAATACGGATGTGTAAATTCATTATAATATTGGATTCCTGTGACATGTTTACGTGGAATTAGTGTAATGATAACGAGGTTGGTAATTCTTCACCAGTGAGGTGAAAACGTGGAATGAACAGGTACTCATTGAAGTGGTGATCATTAGAGTTTATTGTGGCCATTAGCGTTTTCATTGAACTCCTCTCTTGGCAGTTTTACTCTCAACGACTTGCTCTTTGTGGCTGTGGACCAGTGCCTTCAGTAGTCTGTGAACTTGATTATTTAGTTTGTGCATAGAGTATGACTATGGCATTGTAGCGTGAGCATGACGAGGGGGGGGGGGGGAGGGATACCATATCAGGATATCTCTCAGGCAAATCTTTCTTTTGTCAGTGCACCTCTAGTCTAGTGTGTAGAAAGTGGTAGAATATTGTTAAATGCATGTCGACTACAGGACGAAGTATATTTAGCAAAGGCCAGTGGTTCACTTCAAGATACAAACTACACAATAAGTAACGTACATAGAATGGCATAGTGTATAATAAAAGAATATTCAGCAAGAGCCGGTCTGTGGAAAAACTCACATACACTCATTGAATGAACATCAATAAGAAATATAGACCATTAAAAAGAAAGATATGTCCGCTTTTTTTTTTCTTGTTTTTATTTTCAGATTGAAGTCAGGGAGTTGGGTGTGAACAAATATTAATGCATGAACGACAAAATGTGCAGTTTACTGCCGGTCCAATATTTTATGACAGACTGGGGAGCACTAACTTCGCATGTTACTGAGGGAGCATAGGCGTTATAATTGACACGTAAAGGTGACATCGCGCACATTAATTCATTGCTGAGTAGTTACCGAATCCTTGACATGAGAAGAATGGTGTTGGATGTAACTGGAAATGTTAGGGTCACGCGAGTGGTTGGTGGTGCTTGTAGTAGGGTCTCCTTCTGTCCTATCTGTCTGTTATATTATTCTGACGTCTTGCTTGGTCCAAAGATTGTAGAGTAGTAACACTCTCGGGTAACACGCTCCTTCCCGGCACAACATGGTCGGAATCGTGTCGAGGCGCTTTCTTCAAACTCAGATTTCCATTTGGTCCACGGCTGTTAATGCCAATTATTTTATGTGAGTGCTGTGGTAGGTGAGCAGCGAGAAAGAATGAAGCAGACACTCAATATCCCGCATGGCGTGACGTATTTCGGCACAAGAAGGGAACAAAGAAAAATTAGAACTGGCATATAAGAAACTATTCGGTTGAATCGTAAAGTGTATTTTGAGTCCTCAGCCACGGAAAGAAAAGCAAACGAAACACTAGTTCTTGTGAAGAATTGCAGATTCTGTTGAAGACATCTTTATAATGTGTATTTAGTTAAGACATAGCCAGTGAGTATAATGCGTCGCGCCATTGTCACATTTTGTAGAGTCGCATGTGCAGCCCAGGGCCGGATTAAGGCCTTTAGAGGCCTTAAGTACTTAAAAAATTTTGTCTCCACCCCCCCCTGCCCCCACCCCCATACACTATATGTGTAATTCAAAATATAAGCAAAAATAAACCATAGAATACATTGATATGTTTAAAAACAACAACAAAAAAAGCTAGTGTTATATGCCAGCAAATACTTTCATTTTTTCATTTATTGCGGGATGGGGTGGTGGTGTGGACCTTGGTTGTCCAGCTGCACCATTTGCAGTTTTATACCATATGGTCCAGGGTAAATCCTGCAGTGAAAATTTTTAGTGGTGCCCCCCCCCCTCCCCCCCCCCCCCCCATTTGATGCCCCAAGCATGAAAAAATTACTTTCTGACGTGGACCCGCAGCGCAGCTTGTCATTTCTGAAAGAGGTCGAACCCTATAAGTTGATCTAACAGAATTTTGCCATATTTACAAAATTCATTGACATACTTTTCAGCACAGGCCTTTTCCCGTTAGATTTTTGATAGGTTGTTTTTTTTCCCCATTAGATGTTGAACTTCACTTTTATCTGATCTTACCTATAGGCATGATGGCATCTGAAGGCTGAAAGCTAGCCCAAAGAGAGAACGAAAAAACCGTGGGAGGCCCAAAGTGGCCGTTATCGTGTCGACGCGCCATTAAACTCAAACTCAAACTCTACAAACGCCCCAAGCACGTGCTTATTTTGCTTAATGGTTAATCCAGCCCTGGTCCAGCCAGTGCTATCGATGCAGGTTATTATTCTGTTGTTAGAGAGTACTACATTCTTAAGATCTTGATTAATTTGTTGTTTTGGAGGCTTGGCAGTGTTCTGTAATCTAGTGGAGGAAATTCTTGACGATAGACACGAAGTCCCCCCCCCCCCCCCCCCAAGTGGAGTTCTGAGGGCGCCCCCTCCCCCTCCCCTCATATCATGATGGATCTAGCGCACCTGTACTCATCTATTTGTGGTAGAAATGAATTTCTTTTAAAAATGAAGGGCAAAAATGTTTGGTAAAGCCTTCCACTCTGTCGTTCATCCAGTACCCCGGTGACATTGTAATGAGCTGCCAGTCACGTTTCAAGAATATTGCCAGTGCATTTTTTCATTTTATTGACATAGTTGCCTGTAGCTAAGCTCCATTCTGTCTACATACACGGAAGTGGTTTGTAGATAAGTCATGCTAGAGCTTAACTCATTTTTCAAAATTAGAAAACTCAGACCCTTCTCTACCTCAAAGTCTTGTGTTCAAGAGGATATTTAGAAGTGTTTAGTTACTCCGCGAGGTTGTTCTCTTTGCCTGATAAAATCATGACTTCGGTGTCGACGTCTAAGAGTGGGCGATTAGAAATGTGACATTTGAGTTGAACGTTATGTAAAAGTTAATTGGAATTGGAATTCCAGCCGATAAGAAAAAAGCTTTGTCTTCCTTCTTGGATCAGTTCGAAAGCTAGTTATTTAGATCTGTAAAGCTTTGACTTAACTTTCGAGTAAATTCAACCGATATTTTATTAAATGCCATTTCCTGTTCAAACGGAAAGTTTTATATCAGCACTGTGTGGTCATATTCTATGAACTCATTTGATGTTGATATCAAGTAAAGAAGGGGCTGTGGCGTTTTTCAGTGTGGCTTTTCGACTAAAGCTGGGTTTTCATGTGTACAGAAAAGGAAACGGCGAAAATCCATTACGTAGTAAAAAAGAAAGAATGTTCCATGTGTACGGAAATAGTTTTTCCGTACGCCTGAAAAAAATCGTTCTATCTCACTATTTGACAGGTTTTGGACGTTTCCGTTTCCGTACATATGAAAACACAGCTTTAAGTTTAAGTTGTGCAATCCTTGGGGGCGTGCTCACACGTCGTGCAGTAAACACCAACAAGATTCGCCGTGAATAATGAAATACAATGGAGTGTAGGGGTGGGACGGTTAAGATAGCAGGCTCAACATCAGTGTCACACTGCACCTTCAGTCCATTGCTTTCAAAGAACTAGCTGATCCACACATAACAAAACAGTCCTTGTGTAGAACGTTCTGGTTTGCTTTAATGCTTGCACGTGCCACTTACAGTAATCATTCTCTTCGCTTGCAAAGTAGTAAATAATCCATGATTTTTTTAGTTGGGCCAGTTCTCCATTCAGGACGGCTTTGTGTCTGGGCTCCCCTGTCGTTCTCGGCTAGCAGCCTATCCTTAAGCGGGCTGAACAGAAACTGTAAATAGACACTGTTGGAGTGTTGTAACTGTTATCTCCGCACAGTTAATGTCTGTCGTGAAAGTCACTGTAATCAATAAGCTCCCGTCATTTTTACAGTGACCAAACAATAGGTTTATGATATAGTGCATAATATTATCAGCCACTTGTATGAACTCCTGTAACTGTGTTCAGGTGCAATCTGTGGAGTCAAGTGTTGCCCATTGGCTCACAATAATTATTGTTGTCGACTAAAACTAGAGTATGTATAGAGTGGAAAACATAAGGGACTTAGCTTGATTTAGCGCTAAGAACGAGTTGCTGGCATTATCTAATGACAGATAAAGAAGACGCTGACATAGGTTTTATTCAAGACTTCCTTGTCCACCCAGTTGATTGGTTATTTTCACATGATTGCAGAGAGTTCAGAAGGTATCATTTTGCCGGTGAGCTTAAGTGCCGCACCCCGATCTATAATCGTGGCAAAACTTCATTTATTGTATCACGGAGAAATTTTAGAAGGCTGAAACCGATTAATGCGGCCTGTCTGACGCCCAAACAAAAGACAATGCGTGAAGCTGGCCGTTGCCCTCTCTTTCTTTTTAAGGTTTTGATCACCTCTGGGAAATGTAATTAATTGTAGATTCCAACTCCTGTTCCGAAATACATTTCTCTGGGGAACTTGGACTGTACACGCAATCCTTTGTCTGGGTATCAAGACGGGCTGACATTTCACGCTGACACGTTGCCTTTTTTAGAAGTCATGTTAGAGCGGCCGAGATAGCTAGAGAGATTTATTGGATCATGATGGACTTGGCTAAAAAAAACAACAACAACAAAACCCAAAAGGCACACATTTATTCTGTTTATGGCCTAGAACTGTAAATGACTCTGTGGCCCTTATGATCACAGTCATAAATGACAACAGCAGCCATTTAAAACAGTCGTACATCTCAGTCAGTATTCTGAGATACAGTGATATTGATCATCAACAGGTGAAGCTAAAACACTTGACAACAACGTGTGCAGACACTTTTGTTACCTACCCAGTTGCCAGAGCTCGCGAGATGGTAGTCCTAATTAAATGTCATGTAAACACCCGATCGAACATCTAATGTCCCACTTTCTAAATTATACTTTGAATCAGAGTTCTAAAGTATAGTTTGAGTCAGTTAACTGTTGTCCACCAGGCCTTACGATCGAGCAGTTATGATGCTCGGGATCATTAAACCAGACCTGCCAACCCTGTGTATTTTACAGGACCGTTTATCGTATTTAAAGTCTCACTGTGTTTCGTATTGTTTTCTCCTTTCGATAGCAGTCATAATTATATAATTTATCATTGCACTTCATCTTTATATAAGATGTCCTGTATTGAAGGGGCATTTAGTTGGCACATCTGTTTGTTTGAAACTACTGTGTTAAAGTTAAAGCTCCAATTAACATGTGTACACGTCGGTACACGTTTCTGGCGGGCCGTGTGAATATTTGCGAATTTCTGTATGGGTACCATGTGGATAGACTCTACTCCACGTGCTTTTATTCGTATTATTCAGTTATATCCAATGAAATACTTTGCATGCCACTCAAGGAATCTGATGACACAGGAGCACGAGTATGTGGGTCATGAACTTATTCGAAGAAATAGGTCTTGATAGTGTTCTTGAAACGAGGCGTACCCAAGGGCGCAGCGAATTAGGTCGAGATCTACATCTGCATCATCGAGACAGACATGCCGAGCCTGTCACAGTGGGGAATGTTTCTTGAAGCTTGCATGATGATTTTCTGCTTACAGCTTTCACGGTTGGAAGTTGTATTGTTTGGTCTTGACAATTATTTGCCTCCGCTGGAGCAAAATATTCTGCCTGTTGTGATTTGTCGTCTCTCTGTAGGGGGATACGAGGAACAAACTGCATTGTCGTCATGCTAGTGATTGGATTAGGCAGTGGACAAGGCATGGAGTTAATGCGGTTTGTCGGGGCAGGTTAAGGAATTTCTTTGTATGTTGGTAGCAGGGAGTGGGGTTAGAATATTGATGGCGAGGTTTACAATGGAAAGACGGGAATACCAAAAGGAGTCTTCATTTTAAGATAACATAAGAATCACTTTATTGTCCCGTGAGAGAGAATAATTTTCGTACATCGTTTAAGAGCACATACACCGATACACACATCTTGCGTAGTATTACACGAATATGTCATAACTCAATGACAGACATAACCACACGAAGTAACGTGGCATAGAATTTGAATAAAACGGGACACAGATCCAGCTAAAAGCATTATTGAGGCGAATTGCATATGGCGAAAATGATCCTCTAAATCTTTCTCTGTTGTGTTGCCTTGGGAACGGGTAGGAAACGTTAAAATAGCATTAGATTTGGAGGTAATATAAACTTCAAAGTGTGGATTGTAGACAATTAAATGTTATTATCTACACTAGAAGAGGGAAATGGATTTCTCCGGTCTGTTTCGTATTCAATTACACTTAAAGATTATTCGAGATCCATGTGAACTGCTCGCAGAATTCGAATGTTGTTTTCCAACGATTATTGTACGTCGGGGCTCACGAATCCAAAACAGCGAGAGGTTTGGATTCTGCAGTTCTGTAGATTCAAGTCCATACAGTATGCCAATCATCTTCCAGCGAATGTCCGTAAAACGGGTTATGTAGCACAGACGAAGACATTATCTGCCCCAGCCCAAGTCATACAGAAGTAACCATGTGGCACGCAAATGTGTAAGTTTATATTCCGAGCCGATATAATATATACCAGGGTGTCCTCCTAGGGCCACGCCCTTTCCGTCAGAAGTTTTTATTTGTATAGATATTCCACATGTTGCTGCCCTACCCAACTAGTGTACGAATTTTATCGTAATGGATATTTGGCTATCCTCCCTTTCATCTATCTATCGACCTATCTGTCTGTCTGTCTGTCAGTCTGCCTGCCTGCCTGCCTGCCTGCCTGCCTGCCTGCCTGTCTGCCTGCCTGTCTGTCTGTCTGTCTGGTTCTCTGTCTGTCACGGTGTATCTGTCTCCGTGTCTGCTCATGCTTGTCTGCCTGTAGTTTTTCCTGTCTGCTTCGGTTTAAAAAATTTTTTTATTTCATGTATTTATTTTAACTTATTTTACTTTGTCAGTTTGACATACCTTCTTCTGTAATGTATAATCATGTCCACAACTTGCGCGCGTATAAACATAGTGAGTACTACTCACAGAGCTCTGTGGTACATGTACTTCTATTCTTCGTTCAATTATGAAGGGGTGTGGTGCGAATTGTTGCATTGTTAACGTGGGTGATACGCGCGCAAGTCGGCGGATGGAAAATGACGAATCGATCCGTCTCGGCATCCTGTGTCTCGGGTCATACTCACCATAGTTAATAATATGCCTGACAGTATAAACTCGAAGAAAGCATTTTATATTTATGTGGTATGATTTTTGTTGACGCCCTTAAGCAACTACATGATCTCAAGTAATATTCTTTGTGGCGAAGCTGTTATTGTCATGCGGGCGTGAGGCTATTCGAACAACACAATTGCTTTGTCTCAATCCACTTGTTGCTGCCGGGTATAACTTTATTGTCTATAGTTTTACATACGTCACTAAAATGGAGTCAGACCGTCATGCTCCACCTCCATTTTAATTGGGTGGAGAAGCCCGCCTATGACGTCATATAAAAATCTACGGAAGTCTTTTTTTATTTTATTTTTAAAAACACTTTTCTCATGTAAAGAGAGAGAGAGAGAGAGAGAGAGAGAGAGAGAGAGAGATATGATGATGTTAAAGACGTGCAGACAGTAATACCACACAGTGTGTCGTAATTTTTCATCTCTATTTCCATATTATCTCTTTCTTTCCCCCCCCCCCCCCCCCCCTTCTCCCCTTGTTATCGATGGAGATAGAAATAGGGCGGAGAAATGGAGGTAAAGTGGACGAGTCTTGAAACCTGTTTTGACTGCAGCGAGATCGTTTCTTTTGGAATTTGAGTTTGAGTGTGAGTTTAGGTTTTACAACGCGTTGGCACGGTAACGGCCACTTTGCGAACTTCACGGTCTATTAGGGTACATTTTCTTTATTTGTTTCGTGTTCAGATCTGTGAAGTTTAACATAGAATTAAAATATATTCATATAATTTTAACACACTGGTAAAATTCTTAAAAAAAAAGGTTGTTTTGTATAGATGTGGAAAAAGTTTTGTGAACGAGTATAGAAGTTATTAAATCAAATTGCAGTCAGCTTGATGCCCAGCAATTTCACAAGAAAACTTGATCTCTGTTACGAGTTGGGTTATATGGAATTATTGGTGTTACGACTGCATTTAAGATATCGAGAGGTTTTTAGGAATTACTCTTCCATACCATGCCACATATACTAATAACAATTCGAATAAGTTTTATCAAGGACCTGTAGGGCCACAAATTTATTTACTTTAAAATCCCTAACAAATTTCGTCTAGCTCTTACATATTAAAAGGACAACATCAGCAGCATCAAATGAAAATTCAATAATATATCACTAGAAGTCTCCTCTAGATTCCTAAAAGATTAGATCTATATCATTCTGACTCATTCACAATTTAATTATTACTTATCTATCTTCCAGATATAGTCTGCCTACTATCTAACAAATAATATTCTAATGTCTCAGACGACAATGTTAACTCAGTTATTTGTGCCTACCGCTTATAAAGGATCAAACTCGTCAATACAACTGACGTAGTTAAGTTAAATCTAGATCTACTCTAGGATGGGCTGGCAATCCCCAGCCTCATCCAGACACATCAATTTCAATTTACAAATGTGTATACCAGACATTCATGCTAGATCTAGTTGCAAGTTAAAATACATTGTAGTCTTGCATTCTTCGGTAGCACTTCTACTGGAGAATTTAAGGTCAGCTTCACGTTCATCGTCGAATCAATAGACAAACACTTACACTTGGTCCCTGATACGAGATCAGGGAGCCGGAGATAATAGCAGTAGATAATTTGTGGGAAGCATATGGTCTCATTCCAATGTCTATCAAGGTCATAGACATGACTATAACAATCTTCTGATTCTCTCTGGCTGAATCACGCCGACTGCCTTCACAGAAGGATATTTCTGCATGGAGTAGTGAAACATAGGAATGGCTCCGCTTATATACTGCGCGGCCATCTGCAAATCCCCAGCCAACTGCCCAAATTTGATTGGTGCATCCATTTCGAGCTCAGCTCGTAGTATTAATAGATTCTGCATGGAAATCGGTCACGGCCTTGCACTAGTAACAGCCAAGGTCAAATGAACATATCAAAACCCTTACTAAAGTCTCCAACCCTCTACGTTTTATGTACGAATTTACTATTTCCCTTTTACTCACCCCTTCTCTTCCCTGTTAGAATTCATCAAAATCACGGGGTCGAGAACTGCACCGTCACTGCTAACCCATCCATTTATTCTATCTTGCCCCACTTTCTTTCCATCTCTAAGAAAAAGCGTTACAAAAACAAACTGTCCACGAGAATAGTTCAAGGACATTTGCACTGGCTAAAATCAACGAGACCATGAAATAAACAAGCCGTGACCCAGCACGACACTTCTAGTCCTAACCCTGACAATCTCGTGCTCATGTCACCATGGCCTAGCAAGTTAAGTTCGGTGTTGCCTTGTTATGGAAAAAGACAGTATGGACCAAAAGCAAAACTCTACACTTACGTTGAGCCCTGCTTTGTTCTTTGTTCTTTGTTCTTCGTTCGATTTCCATTCCTTGATAATAAAAAAATCTGTTACGCGACCTTAGTTTGTGTTTGTTCTATCTCCATTTTCTGGAAAAACTGGAGATCTTTTAGCATGTAGACGTGGTACAACAAATGCACACTTTGATACCTGTCTAAAATGCATTGTGGCACTTGTCAGGCTGTTTCACAGTTCCGATTTATTCTAAACGCTTTATCATAATAACTAAAGCTACAAGCGTTTAGCGTCGAATTTCTCAGTGGTGCTCAAAGTGGAGTTGGAACAAAGAAAAAAAACAACTAAGGTCGCGATCAGTCGTACAAAATGATGACAAGAGAGAAGGAGAAAGAACGTTCTATGTCTGCAGTTGGCTGTTGGCGGTCGCTGTTGGAACCTCGGTAAAACTAAAATTCAAAGATTGCTGTTAGTGTTAGGGGATTGTAGCATTTTACAGAGAAAGCTACAGCTGAGCAGTGCAGTACAGCCTTTGAGGTTTAGTTTTAACGAGGTTCCAACAGCCGACCGACGAGATTAATGAGTTTATTAAATGAATGTTAAAATGAGACTGTGACGTAGATCTGCATAATTATGCGGTCTTTTCCCGTTGTACAGCAAAATGCTAGTCTTACCTGGTCGAGAAATCATTATAAGGGTTCTTGAAGTGGTTGTTGAGCTTGTAGAGATGTCTCTCCGTCGTACGATGGCGTGTGAAATCCACTCAGCTGTATTAGCGATTTTTTCTTGTTGTTACTGTGGTATCTTTTCCCCCGTCCCAGGGCATAAGTGCGATTAACCGCCTAGGTACAGTGTTCACACAAAGTCTGCCTAATCCCTGTATTGTGATACATGCAAAAATGTGTATGATATCAAAAACAGTTTCGACAGTTCAGTGTAAGAATTAATTCCAGTGACTTCAGTGCAAGAAGTGATTATCTCCATTTTCACAGAAATTTGAAAGCTCACTTCTTTCACATCAAAATGGAGATTATCGGTTTTTACACTGAGCTTTCGGTTTATTTATTAGTAAATTAGAAATGGTCCATATAACTTCAAGTAGGTAAGCTATAGAATTATAGGCACTGTTTTCAAGTACATGTGTGTATCACTAAACTCTAGTTACTTGGTTGATGCTTTTGTTGACCTCCTTTACGAAAATTTGTTAGGCTCATTTCACTCCGGACGCTGCGGCAATGCATTGCAAGCGTTTGACGTCACGGAACATATCCTCTCTGACCTGTGTTGTATTTGGCCTTTGTCTACATTCACTGTAACTGTATACCAGTTACCTGCGTATGTAAATGTACGGCATATTTGGTGATAGGAATCAAATGTGTACCAGGCGTGGCAAAGGGAACGCAGTTTGAAATGACACTGAGACAAAGGATGCAGAAAGTTGGATACGGATAACATGGAAATTATTGTGTACCTGCAAATACATCTACTAAGACTTGGTGTCAGTTATATTTGCTTCAGCAAAAATTGGCATCGTTTATTATTCAGAGTTGATAGTTGATACTTGCAAAACAACTTTTTCTCAGTGCTCTTATAGTTTAGTCTAAACCGTCATATTTGCATCCATCGTGCATCTATTCAGCCATTCAGGGAACTACTGTCACCATTGACCCTCTTGAACGGTTTCAATTTCTTAGCGACAGAGGGCCAGAGTTCACGAGCATGGTCGTTGTTAAAACGTTTCACAGTTGCAGTTTGGACAGTCCACAGAGCTGATTTGTGTCACCCCTCCACCTTTTGTTTTTAGTTTCAGTATGACCCTTTGAACCAGGTAGCCATAACTTTACTCATATTAGGCTTTTCTTACGATCAGTTTATAGTCAGATTCCGAGAATCGTGGCCATTTCCCCAAAGAAAATAAAAGTTATTCTCGCCGGTAAGCCAAGCGTAAATCCTAACCCTTCACGTCCCCAGAAATTGATTGTGCAAACAAAGCCCAAATTTAGGCGTTACATGACCCAGTTTCAGGTGCTACATGAACCGAATTTTAATAATCACCCTATCTTTTTGTTTTGTTCTTTATTAAAAGGCAACTCCTAATGATGAATTTCATCCCCGAAACTGGTGTTTCTATAGCCGTGGGCGTGGGAATCTAATAGTGTAAAGGTCTACGTCAACTACATAATTTGGCTTGAAGGCTATGTTTTTTTTTTTTTTTAAAGAAAAAGCAACAATAGCAACAACAGTACAATGAAAACGGCTGACTTTGACTTTACAATTGAAAGTTTCGGAGATGAAAAGTCACGGAATGAGCCAAGTTATTACTGAGCCAGTTTGCGGATAAGTTGTTCTGAAAAAGTAATTAACCACAAAACGGAATATTGTGAAGCTGATCTGTAGATAGCTCAGTGGCGTTATCTTTTGGGGAAAGAGGGGGGGGGGGGTGTTGAGCGGCACGCGACTCCGCTGCAGTTTTAAATGATCACGGCGGACTGAATAAGGTGAATGAAGGTGCACAGGGAAACATGCTTTTGGAATCCCACGCGTATGGTTATAATCCATAGCTTTTCCCCCCCTTCTGATAACAAGGATTTGTTCCCAATTACATAGTTGTTTTTTGTTTTATATCATCATCATCATAATGACTATCATGGACCTAGTGGGTCAACATGTGAGCATCTAAAACTTTGTGACTACGTGATAAAATTTAGGAAATTTTGTGTATTGCCGCAATTTTTGACGATAAGTTACATGGACATAATTATCTATTTTGGACAAAATATTGTTGTTTTTTTATAACGCAAGGAAGAGGCGCATTTTCATCGAGTAGAATGGAAAAATGTGACTGCAAATTTTGTTGTGACTCCGTGACGTGACCACCGTTCTAGGAAAGGCGCCTTAGCTGGAATGATTAATTTGGAAATACCGGTTTCACACGAAAATCACATCCTGTTAACTATATAATTATATGATACGCATTCTTTGTTGTCCCTGTTGCTCTGTTTGTCCATACTAATTCATGACATGCATAGCCTACAGGATATGAACTTTTGCAGAAAGACTTGTTAATTCAGTATACGTTTCTTTATCGTACAAAAAAAAAAAAAAAGCTGGTTCATTGAAGTGACCTTTGCCAGTTTGGTTTGCCTGTCCTTTCCATTTTTTTGCCTTTTAAAAATTTTTTCATTCAGATTAGCTTTTTCTGCATTTCTTCTTGTCTTTCCTATCTCCCCATACTATTAAGCCTCTTCCCCCTCTTTCATTTTTCATTATTTATTTGTTTGTCGACTTTTCGCCCACACAATTAAATTTAATTATAAAAGATGTAAGCCAAAACGCCAGCGGGCCAAATTTAATTTTGTGTGTTTGTGGAAGCTGATTGGCTGTGAAGCCTTCCTGTTGGAGTGTTTTAAGATAATTAAGAGTCGTCAGAATTTTGCTTAAAAGGGGGCTTTGTATGATGCTGAATAGCCGGGGAAGCGAATGGCTGAACACATTTTAAATGGATTTTTTAAGGATTAGTGTTGATTTGGTATGTGGTCCAAGTGAAGGAATAAATATTGTGATGTGGGCAAATGAAAACACGGCAAGGAGTGAGATGGTTTATGGGGGGAAAAGAGAGGCATAAAGACAGATGGCTGCTTGACTTGCCAGTGATTAAAGTTTAATCGTTTCTTAGTGTTGTGAGGGATGATAGAGGAATGGAGATCCGTTTATGGAGGTGGATTGATGGATGGGCGGGAAGACGGGTGAATGGACAGATAGATAGACAGGCGGATTGATGAATGGCTGGGTGGATGAATATGGACGGGTAGAGGTCGGATGAATGAATGGATGGATAGAGGGATGGATGGATGGATAGAGGGATGGATGGATGGATGAATGAATGTGTGGATGGAGACGTTGATGGGTAAATCGCGACCTTAGTTCCTCTTTACTCTTTGTTCTATCTCCATTTTCTGAAAAACTGTAGGTCTTTGAGTGTGTAGTAGAGGTACGACACTTGTACGCGTTGACAATTGTTTAGAATGCATTGTGGTACTTATCAAGCTGTTTCACAGTTCCGATGTATTCTATCTCCTCACCATAATACTAATGCCGCTACCGTTTACCGTGGAATTTCTCAGTCGTGCAAGACGTGGGGTTGGAACACAACAAGAACTAAGGTCACGAAATGGATGAATAAATGAACGAATGGATGGACAGAGGGATGGGTGGATGACTGAATGGATGGATGGAGGGGTGGATGGATGTGTGGATAGATGGATGGATGCATGGGTGGATGGAAGGGCGGACGGTTGGATAGATGGACAGATGGGTGGTGCTTGTTAGAGTATAAGGATAAGTGGGGGGATAGATAGATGGATGAATGAATGGATGTTTGGATCTGTCGGTTATATATTGTGTGCGCCATCTACAGTCTACCAAACAGGCAGACTTTCCCTGCTTTTACCTCTCCTTCGTTGGTAGGTTTTGCAACTGCACCCTTATGTAAACATTTACTAAATTTCAATGTTATCACGGTCGTGGCTGTGAGGAATTTCCGTCATTTCTCTGAATTTCCTGAAGCTACGCAGGATCGGTTAACATAGTGGTCCTCAACATAGGCCATATCGCCCCCCCCTCCCCCAGCGAATATAGTGCAGCCACTGACCTGTTCAACAGGACCACTAGATGGGCTGTATGAAGAGAAAAGGCCCACTTTCATTTTAGTGCATTTGATAAAGAGTGCTTTCTTTTTTATAATGAATAACCAACAAACCAGCCTGTTATCTATACTATATATATTTGTGGACTTGAGATTTTTCGTTGCAAAAGGCTTCTGAACCACTCAACACTCAGACTTCAAATTTTATATGGTGCATCAGAATGGATGTAAGGGTGCACAGTTTTTAATAGAAGTCTCAAATCGGTGTAGTTTTTTTTAAATTGGAAATTTATCGTTTCGTTATCATTTAGAGCTATTTCGAGTCATGGTTCGCCATTTTAAGGTTTCGTTATCACTTCCTGCGATGTGTTCACTATCAAACACACTAACCCGTGCGCAAATCATGCTGTTGTACGGGATGCGCAGTGTATCAACTCACAAAGGCAGAGCAGTAAGACTTATTTAAAAACAAACAAGCAAAAATAAAATAAACAAATAGTAACGGGCCAGATGAAGCAGGTCCATACTAACCACCCAGAACTGAGACCACCAATATTCAAACCGATTTATCCCGGGCAGGGCCGGGGACCCCAGCTAGTCATGAATAAATCTTTGAAAAACTTAACATCATAATTTGTGAATAAGTCTTGTCTTCTTGTAAAATGTCTGTTGGGTTTGGGTAGGGATTTTGGAAAGGGGGGGGGGGGCGATTATAGAACATTTGAGTCCAAGGGGGCCATTGCATGGAAAAACTTGAGAAACACTGGGTTAACACAAACTGTGCATGGACACGCCTCGCCATGATCCACCCCACAGAAATGTTGTTTATAAATGCACGTAGATGAACTCCCAGAAGCCCAACCATCCTCTTACTGATTTTGTACGGAAGCTTACTGTCAGTAAATTATGGTGGCATTGGTGATACTATATAAATGTACGGTACGTGGGGGATTTGAGAGAAGTGTTGGATATGATATTGTTTTGGGGAAGGAACATTTTTTTTTACCTCGTTAGTTTGTGTTTCAAATCAAACTGTGTAGTGCGTGGTCAGAAGCAATATCATTAATTCATACTGTGGCATTTGGAATCTGTGAATTTTAAAAGAGTTTGAAATCCAGAAACTGAAAGAGATAGATAATGCCTTCGATTAATTGTAGATTTTAATTGTAATGTTGGCCGTAAGCGATGGGCATCATTGTGAATTTGTTAGTGGCATTTTAATAAGGACGTGCCTGCGGGAAGCGGAGCTATTCTTGTTAATAAACGTTGACACCCTTAGAAGGCATATCTGTTTTCAGTTTCTTAAGGGGTTTTGGAAGGGGGGGGGGAGGGGGGGGGATCCTGAGAGTGATATTCTAAACAACACAGAGTAGGCAATTTTAACTTCCATATTTGAATTCACCATGTCCAAATTAGGGAAGTAAAGTATAAAAAAAACACCTGGACTTATTGGTTGCCATGGTAACGCCGCCAGCTTGAATTTCGCCTCCATGTGAAACAGCTATTTTTAAAACCTAAAGGCTCCGTCATTTTTCAAGAAATGATCTTGAAATTTGGTATGCTTATATTTAAATACATAATAAAGATATGTTATTAGTTTTATTTGGATATCTTTGATAGATGTTTTTCTAAGAAAGTCTGAAAATTGTATATTTATAGCGCATAAGCATTTTTCTTGATTTTTCACCACAAAAATGATAGATTTCTCATAAACTATAAAAGATACTCAAACGTGGATACTAGCCTTTTTTGTACACAATATAAAGATGCTATAGTGCAATTTTCATCGAAATCCAACAAAATATGAGAAAGTAGTTAGGAAATTAACGTAAAAAAAGTAAGTTTTGAGAAATACGCGTTTGAAAATTTGCAAAGGTTTTTTGGCTGAAAAAAGTGTCTGAATATTTACCAAATGTCTCAATACATTCCTGCCTGGTAAGCAGGTCCACCTTCCTCTACTTCCTTCTCCCGATACCACAAATCAGCCAGAAATGGCGTTTCATTGTGTCTAATGAACTGGCAATTATATCGTATTTTCTTCGACTGGAAGCGAATGTGATCATCATATTTTACCCGACCCTCTCCCATGAAAGTCTTGTTTTTTTTGTTTTTTGTTTTTTTGAAAAAGGCTTAGCTAAGTCAGATGAGTATCAAAAAAGTGAATAGAAATGGTTGAACCTTCCGAAAATCGACAAAAGCAAGAATCAGTATTTTAAGCCCAAAATCCGATTTCAGGACCCCCCCCCCCCCCCCCTTAACTCGACAGTGACTTCTTGTATGGTGCGTTTATCATAGAAATTTTACACATTTTTGGTAATTGATTTGTTGCATTGGAGTTAATTTATGCAATAGAGAGCACAAAACACACACACACACACACACAAAACCCGCATGTTTTTCAGTTATACCAGCTGTGACGGCTGTGATTTAGGTGCTTTTTATTTTTTTTTCTTGTACGGTGTAGAAATTACCCTTGGAGTGCTTAGTGCCATGGACGTGGCAGTTTGTAGAGCCATGGACGTGGCAGTGCCTAGACGTATGGACGTAGCAGTGCGTAGAGCCATGGTCGTAGCAGTGCGTAGAGCCGTGGACGCGGCAGTGCGTAGAGCCGTGGACGCGGCAGTGCGTAGAGCCATGGACGTGGCAGTGCGTAGAGCCATGGACGTGGCAGTGCGTAGAGCCATGGACGTGGCAGTGGGTAGAACCATGATCGTGGTAGTGCGTAGAGTCATGGACGTGGCAGTGCGTAGAGCCATGGACGTGGCAGTGGGTAGAGCCATGAACGTGGCAGTGCATAGAGCCATAGACGTGGCAGTGCGTAGAGCCATGGGCATGGCAGTTCATAGTGCCATGGACATGGCAGTGCGGAGAGCCACCACCATGGCACACATTGGCCATGTTTCAGAATATTCTAAATTCATGTCATGTATTCGAGTTTTACCGCTATGGACTGCCATACACCGCAGCCCTATTCTATAGTATTGTGGGATTTTCATCTTCGTGCAACAATTTGAATGCACCAATTGTCTCAGCCAGGCACTCAGTGGGTTAATCGTGTGTTGCGGTCGTTGACACTTACCAAGTCTGTGACCAAGTAGTTTAACAGGAACATTTCATGAAAGTCTGTTTCTCTAATTTGTGGATTTAGGGTGAGAGATCTAAGGCTCCTATCTTTGTTAATTTAATTGTACAACGTTTTCCATAGTCCTTTTGGAGTCACTACTTGATATAGAAAGAGGTAGTTGTGATATTTTTGGCCTGTACCAGATGGCTACGGATAATCATTATCTATTATACATTAGTGAGTGATGACGTAAAGGCCTCGAGTCCAGTCAGGGTAATGTCCGTAGTCAGCGAACCAAGATACCGCCAGCAGCACTAATCATAACAATTCACAGCTAGATTTCCCCTTTCATTATTCAACGCACGGTCGATTCGCTAACAAGTTTGCATGCAGTCAGGAAATTCGTATTCAGTTTTTATGATTCAGTACTGTATGAGACTCCAGCTTTTAAAGCATCTGCACGTTGTCACTGGCTTCAAACCAGGTTGAAAAGGACAAGTAAGTGGCAGTGATGAACGAGTTTTCTATTATTCATCTGTCTGTCGGTGACATCTGACTTACTTTTAGGTCGTTGTTGGTTTGAAATCAGAACGAAAATGGAGCATCGCCCAGGAAAAGATTGTTGTTTTGTAAGTAGCACTGGAAAGTTCTGGTTGTATTTTCCCTATCTACTTTCCATGACAGATTTAAGCCTTGGTCAGTCTTGTTTAACGAACCTTGAACATCGAAATATTGAATTAGGGCACGGACACAATGTCTTCGGTTTCGTTTTGCTTTCGGCAGTTTCGAAAGACGTCACGCTTGTCCTGCTGAAAAGCCGAGAAGTAATCAAAAGCCTTTAAAGCGCCTTTTGGAGCAGGCAGTGCTTCTGTAATAGTATCGTGTTTAATTCTTTGATAACATAGTTATTGCAAGGGTCAATGGACCAGGAGAAAGCTTCATTCGTTTCCTTGTTTAGTATCAAACACAGCGTCTATGTATAAAATATTATTAAGCAAGGGCGTTGAACCTGAGTTCTAGATCATGCTGTGAGAAAAGCTGACCTCATAAAATGAAGCTTTTGTAACACTTGATGATAGTCAAAAGTTTTGAGAAATGCCCAATTGGAACCAGGCTTCCTTAAAATGGTTAACTGTGTAAGGGGTCAAGAAACGGATCAGGTCAACATGCTGTAGACCTGGCAGTGCGTAGAGCAGATAGAAATTGGCCTAAGATTGGCTCCTTTCGTTACCCAGTGCAGATAGGTAGTGAAGATCAACATCAGTGGTAAATCGTGGTAGTGCTTTTTGGCTCAGTGATTCTCAGATTGATGATGATGGGTACTGACAAAACTTTTGATATACATAGGCCTATACATGTATATATACATAATACATTTATCACCAGGGTGCTTTTTGGTTGCTTTATAGATACAAAAAATATTGTACTGCACCATTAGAGCAGCAGATATTTGGTTGACTTAATGTTCTTCTCACGGCAACACTGTCATGATTTTTTCCATTAATTTTCCGACCAAACTGGCAACCTCAAGTTTTGGCTTAAAAATGTGGGAAAAGAAAACTAAACCAGGATCCATGTACTAGCCACACACATTGTGATGCGCTGGTTAGGGCAGCTCCTCGATATGCACCTTTGGAGTGTCCACCGTTTTTAGGTGGAATTTAATGAATATGGAATATATCTCCGGCAGATTTGGTGTTTTGTATTTGTATTTTGTATACTTCTTTAATCCCATTTGGGAAATTTGCCTTAGTGTCATTGCAGCCCAGTTACAACTGGAGCAAACACGTCGTCGCCACAGTGCAGCGCCAGTCGACGGGTTTTTTTGGGGGGGGGGGGAGGGAGTGGTAGAGATGAATTTTATTTAATTTTGCCCGGGCAGGGGCCTGTTCGGCTTGCTCTTTTCGATTTCCAAATGCCAAGGTATCTTTAACATGCGCGGCCTGCACACGAGCCCTCCTAGTTTTTCGTCCTTATCCGAGAAGACTAGGTACTCGATCCTATATACCTCCCATAGGATCAGGGACAGGAAAATATGAGAAAAATCCCAAAATTCCAACATGCCTGCACCGACCTGGATTTGAACCCGGTACCTTCGGCATGAGAGGCGAGCACCTTGCCTCTAGACTACGGTGTCCACATGGTAACGACGTCTCTGTAATAATCAAGAACAATACTGGAGACAAACTGTGCCGAATAAGTGTTCTCTTTCACTAGGAAGGTTGTTTTTTTCTCGACATAAATGTTTTGTGGTCTATTTTTCACCACGGATGAGGAAAGAAATTGGTCTAAGATTGGCTGCTTTCGTCTTCCACTGCCGATTGGCTCTACAACAGTTCCACACTTCTTAAATGTACACTTTAAAAAATCGAAGAAAGCCTTTTGAAACAAATGTAGACAGGGTTCGATTGAAAAAAAAATAAATCAAGTAACATCTTACAGCAAGGCAAACAATTCAATGTGTGAAATCTGAAATCGCTATTTTGCTTTTTGCAAAGCTTGACTGCGATCACCTGACAAACGAAATAGTTGCAATGGCAGCCACCAGCGTTTTCTACAACGCGAGAAGCTTTGGTTGAAAAAAAATTCTCTGGAGATCTTAAATCTCAGTCTAAACCGACGAAAACAAGGATTCAATGGCAGCTTTGTCAATTTTTTTGAGTGAGATCGTTTTACGTTGAAAAACTGTTCGAAATTTATATATCGAGTCTGCACTTGTCATGCATGAAAGGTAGGGGGGGGGGGGGAGGGGCATTACTTTCTTGGTTGCTATGGTGCCGTTGATATAAACACGTACATGCAAACGTTCACATTTGTTGCACTTGCAGGAGTTTAATATGTTTAGATGTATTTTGTTGATGCGTTAAATGTGTTTATGCCGAGCAAGGAGAGCATGAGAAGACCTTTTCAGAACACCTTTAGACAATGGCGCAATATTCAGCAAACTGGCGCACATGTATAAAGGCCATATTGAAATGCAGTCTATGCAGTGATTCTGCCGCGTCACATGCAGAGAGGAGATTTTCACTCCCGGGTTCTGTCTCTGAAAAAGAAATGTCCAACCTTCAAGCAATATTTCTGTCAAACAATGGATATGAAACCAGTAAAACTTCACAAGAAAAACCACAATCCAACCATGAAATAAAATGAACGAGGCAGGAGAAAAGACACATTTGAATAGGCCTGGTGGCGCTTCGGTGCATGAAGTTAATAGCAGCACGTCCGGCCCATATATTTTGTATTTTTTGTATTTTATATTTTGTATAACTCTTTAATCCCATTTGGGAAATTTGCCTTTGTGCCATTGCAGCCCAGTTACAACTGGGGCAGGCACATCGTCGCCACAGTGCAGCGCCGGTCGGCGGTTTTTTTGGGGGGGGGATGAGGGGGAGGGGGATGGTAGGGATGAATTTTAATTTTAATTTTGCCCGGGCAGCGGCCTGTTCGGCCTGCTCTTTACGATTTCCAACTGCCAAGGTATCTTTAACGTGCGCAACGTGCACACGGGCCCTCCGAATTTTTTCGTCCTTATCCGATCGAGAAGACTAGGTACTCGATCCTACCCCCCAATAGGATCAGGGACACGAAAATATGAGAAAAATCTCAAACTTCCAACATGCCTGCACCGGCCGGGTTTTGAACCCGGGACCCTTGGCATGAGAGGCGAGCACCTTGCCTCTAGACCACCTTGTCCCCCAAATAGGTTGTCTAGTTAGTAGTCGAACGCGATAAACAAAGAAAACAAGTCATATCCCTCACTTTACTAACTCTTTAAGTTCCAGAGTGACTGATTAGTGAGCCTGAAACCCCCGGGTTTATTGAGTACCACAAAAACCTAAAAATTACTTCATTTTGGTAGCTGATAATGCTTGCATTTCATGAATATCTAAACTTACGTATTTATCACTGGCGCTCATTGTTCATAATTATATTATGTTACTGAAATGTTACCTTGGAACAGTAAAGAAGATTCTTTTAAAAAGTCACTAAGCAGACCTGATGATCTAAACTGCAGTTGACAATTAGAAAATGCAAGAATAGGTGGGGAAGCTCTAAGAAACAATTAGAAAAGGAAATTATGAGGCCTAAAAAAAATCATAACTTTGTTGTCTCCATAAATGTGCACTTGAACTTAATCTAATGTAATACTAGTACCTTCATGGTAGATTTAAAATTGGGCCCAAAATGTGCATAATGTCCGAATGACTCTTTTTATTGTATTTGTCGACTTAAAGTCAAAAGTGCTGAGCCTAGCAAAATATTAAGGCAACCGGTTAAATTTTCTCTATTTTAGATTGGCTGTAGATCAGTATGAGTTTTTGTCAGAGAGGCAATTTGAGCGATTGGTGAAAGAAAATATTAGAACATCGTTAATTTTAGGCTAATATAATATAGGTCGGTGTCCCTAGAGGTGCATTTTCAGGCGGAGCCCGCAGTAGTGCATTAAAAATTGGACGTGTAAATAAATACATAACTGTGAGTTTATTCAGTACTTCATCGTTTATCTCACATACTGGCGTATTGATGGTTTTGGTGATTTCTGAGTTATGGCCACGTTAACATTAGTCATATTGGGACCTATATCCTCACAAAGTAACGTATCAATATCTTTAATAGTTTTGAAGTTATAAGCAAAAGCGTTTTTGCCACATTCGTGTCTGAACGTAAGAAATCTCACTCTTTTGAAAACTTAGGGACGCGCTCCTCTAAATGGGAACATTGTTGATTCGCAAGTACGTCTGAGACAGACGACGGATTGATAAATGAATAAACAAAACATAATCAAGTTGTGGCTTTAGATCGATGCAGATTGGGGCACTTTGTGTATAGTATGTCCTACAGCCTTTGCTGCATGTACGTTATTACGAGAGCGCACACGGCCTTATCTCTTGAAATGAATTAATGTCCGCTGAAATGACTTCATCATATCCACTACAGTGGGGGAAACTGACCACCTCTCCCCCCCCCCCCTCCCCCTCAGCTAAAAATAATTATTTGGGCAAGATTGTAAGGAAGCAAACAGCATTTATACAAAGAATTTAACATGAATTAAAAAGTAATGATCAGTCATTGGTGGTGCAGTGCGAGGCTTAGTTTGGCGCTCTCTGTGCACTTTTTGTGTTGTTGTTTGGTTATTCGTATCTGTTGAATTTGAAATAATGTTCACCGAGACGACCAATAACTTACGATTGGGGAAACTGGTTGCTCAGCTGAAAATATTTGGGGACGATTCTGTCCAAGGAATAATACAGCATTTATGTACACGATTTAACACGAATTAAAAGGTGAATTACCGGTCTTTGATGGTGTTATATGAGTCTTAGATTTGGTTTCTCAAAGTGCATTTTTTAGAATTTGCTTTTTCTTAACCATTGTGCTGGAAGAAAAGTCAATTATTTTCACAGGCCAGTGCGTCTTTTAAGAAATTCAGTTACGTTCTGTGTGGCTTTCAGAGACAGAGGACTTTCGACTCAGCGATCTTTTTGCACCAAAGCGTGAGGTGATTGCTAATGACAGGGACATGCCAGTATGGGTGTCCACTGTCCATTTATCCCAGTCGTGCCATGTCATTTATGTCAGCGTAACCAGCTGAGGGCGATGAAGTGCAACCCGGGGCAGACGTGTGAAACACAAGAACGAACTCTTGGAATAAATGGATTAGGGACAATCATAACAGGCCGGAATTAAGTTCTTTGTGCTGCGGGCTAAGTTTGTATGGCCGGCTGTCAAACCAGACACCACTTCGTTTCACTCACACATTGGCAAAGTATCGTGACCGCATTATCACTCGTATGATCGCCACTAAGCAGAGCGCAAGGCAAGTGTATTGTGCGTTTCTTTGAGATGTTGTGGAGATAAATCACTGTGCTTTCTAACCATTAGCTTCTGTAAAGATATATGCAGAATACGGACCTTCTTATTCCATCCCTTGCTCTAAAGAGGATTCAGAAGTCTTCAGGGTGATGTGAAAATGTTTTCTTGTGTACAGAGCGATGTGACTTTTTTTTTTTTTTTTTGTAGAAAAAAAATCTTTAGAAACAAAAACATAAAAAAAGCAGGGGGGAGGGGGGTGCGGGCAGAGTTTAAAATGCCCTGATTATGTGGAGGAACTGAAGTAAAGAAAAACAAGACCATTGCCACCTTAGGATAAAAAGAGTCCATTTTTGTTGCGCAATTGAAAAGTCTCGTTACGGTGCCTATTTTGTACTTCATGTTATTGTTGATTCTTAAGGTATCTATAATTGTGCATTGCTGAAATGGGCAAGGGAAAGGACAATAACAGCTTTTTAGTGAAGTCGGAATTCATTAACTCTCAACCAGTTCAACAGTTAGATTGCTGAAACTAGTGACATCTGTGTCTTTGTCACCTAGTAGGATCCACTGAAATGTCTTCGGTCAGTGTTTTCATTAATACGGTTTCTCAACTGTTCAGAATGTAAGCGAAATCTTTCCTTATCACACATGCTGTGTCTGAGTATTTAAACAAGCTTGCTGCATTCAAGTAAACATTGTATACATATTATACAGTGCAAACAAGACTGTCGGCGCGGGGATTCCATGCTCAAAGCATTTTAACAGTCAAAGCTGGTATTTTAAATTGAAATTTTGAAATTGAAATTATGTAGTGAATAATGCTAGTGTCGTAGTGAATTGGTTTCTCATTTGAGAAAGCTTTGAATTCTCTCTGGTTAGTGTAGCGTTCGGCGACGGGTATATTGAAATGTAAGTTGGTTGTTTTAAATAAATGCCTTTCATTCCATGCCACGTTATTGCTGATGCGTTTGAATTTCTCCCAATCAGTGTTGCCGGGTACGTTTGAGCTGGTCACTCGTCTGTGAAGTTATTTCTAAAATTTCAGTGGGCTTTCTAGAACCATAAAGTGCTGTTTTATTTTGAAATGGTTTATAACATGCTGGAATATGACGTGCTGTAGGCATACCGTGGTTCTCTGGGCTGTGTCTTTGGTTAGATAATACTGTTTATTTTGTTTTTTGGTGTGGTTTTGGGGGTTAGTTGTTTGCCTTTAAAGATCCTTCCTGTCATTTTTGTTTATAAATTCTAACGTTGTCTTATCGAAATATAGATATACAACAGTGAAATGAGAAGCTTCTTTTGTGCAAGTGTGGTAATTGCATTCATAGGCTGAGGAAGTTTCCGCGGACACGTTTCTGTGTACGATAACCGAAATATAATTATTGTCTTTATATGATGTAGTAGCTGGCGATTGCGGAAGTCTGGATGACTTTGTTGCTGTGTGAGATCTCATTAGTTTAAAGGCAAATGACATCGTTCGATACAGCAGCTGTGAGACATGTACTTTAAGTTTTCTGTGATTTACGGGGCATAACTGACCGTGTGCAAAATTGGTGATTGATGGTAGCGGGGACAGTAAAAGTTCACTGTTCTGAAGACACGGTCAGGTGCACATCACCTTACACCCCTACAAGGATTACTTCTCTATTGTTGGTTTGAGAGAAATTGCAAAACAAAATAAAAATTGAGTGCCTGTGATTTTCAAGGATTGTTTCGAGGATATCACTGTGAGGAATTATTCAAAATGTATTTAAGGTACGTAATAATTAATATTCGCCTTTGCTTTTATTTGTTTATTTATTCATTTATTTAAATAAACTTTCCCTACCCAGAATGGGCATAGAAGGAAATCTCCGATGACCCATGATTTTAATTTAATGCCCCCCCCCCCCCTTTCCAAAACAAACAAAGTAAACATAAGCAACAACAACAACAACAGCAAGAGCAAGAGCAAGAGCAAGAGCAAGAGCAAGAACTGCAACGACAACAACAATAAAAACAACAATAATAACAACAGTAGCAACTGTCACAAATCCCAGACTGGGAGATGTAATAAGTTATGACAGGACAACAATCACGAACGAACAAGTTTAACACTTAACAGAACAATCCATCAGACTCACACATTTATTAAACATAATTATACAGATAATAGCGCAATTACATACATTATATTATTGAAATTAACTGCCGTACAACGGCCTTATTCTCACATACACTCTTCGTCGGATCCACAACCCGGTAGTTACTTCCTAAAGGCACTTCGGCCTCAGCCTCTCCCCTCAGGGTCTTAATAGCACATTAATAATTCACTGGCACCGCAGTCCCTCAATATCACCTTCCTATTGTCATACACCTTAGCATTCCACTCGCACCTCAGCAGGGCAATAACACATTATCATTTCAATAGCCCATCAACATGGCAATAGTACATTATCACATTCACGCTCATATCTACGTCCCTGTCCGTGGCCTGACTGCCACGACTTTATGTGCCTCTACTGTCCTGCACCGACAGCCTCACTCTTGGCCTATGTGTGGCCCCCGGCCCTATGCTGGCCTATCACCGTAGGCGGCGCTCTTTGGCCCGACCTCGACACCTACAAGAATAACATTACATTGGTATAATACCCTACCATTTCTATTCACTCCACCTCTCCTTACAACCCATGAAGCGTATACACAATAGTTCACCTTTCACTCACCAAACATCTTACGGTAACACACCTCCATCGGAGTACACACTACTCACTCGCGCTACAAATCCATGAACTCAACTTTCATCTATCGCTCATGGCGCACATTGCTATATCCAATATCAAGGACTTCCACATTCCTCACCTATACTTATTTACATCATGGTAATAGACGAATATAATATAATACATCAATCATAATTATCAATCGACGTTCTACCTACCAGTCATCACTGGAAAAACACTCATCCGTCTTCCGACTGCTCCCCTTATGTTCGCCCGCTGGGCTCTTATTAGCGTCCGTTCAGTAGGACCTTCTAACTTGCAGTGATAGTAATACAGCGCTTTCGCCTCATTCAGACCCCCCACCACTCACAACATGCACGCTTAACTTACTTGTCTACGTGCGTTAATTTTACTCTCCTCCTTTCCCGTCTTTCCCTACTTGTCTGCCGTGAGCCCTTCTTACTCTACACCCGCTCTGTAGCAATCCCCTTAATTGCACTCACTCCACTCGCGACAGCAACAACAACAGCAGCAAGAACTGCAACGACAACAACAGCAATAGCAACAGCACTTTCTTGCTTGTGTTTGTTTGTTCAATTGTTTGTTTTGAATTTAACTCATGCTGAACTGTCGAGTCTCTTTATTTCCACATTAGCTGTGGTTTCGTCTCCTAGTCTTCGTCCCTATCTAGAATCGGATTTCCTCTCCTCCCGCCATCGTTCTGGCCCTTGTTTTTCAGTTGTCTTTGCAAGCCTCATGCGCTGTTCATATCAATATCTTAATGTTGTCCCTTAGAACCCCGCCACAGTGGTTTCGGTTTCGTCTAGCTTTCGGTAATTGTGGTGAATGACGTCAGTCCCGTCTTTGCCGAAAAGCCGAAATAATGTCAAAAAACGTCATATCGGCATTGAGAGCTCATAGTGCGTCTGCTTTCGTTGCGTTTCATTTTTCATCGAGAGTGATTGTTTCCCGGCAAAACTTCCCAAAGTGAAACGAAACGGGACCCACTGCATGTGGGCTCTTAGACAGTTTTTATCAAATAATAATGGCCAGTACGCTCTTGTTCATGGACTAGTGAATGGGGGGGGGGGGGAAGAGGAGGAGTCAGTTCAAGAATTTGAATCCTGCCACCCACATGTCGATTTATCTCTTCATCACTTCATCCACCCCTACATCATCTTTGCTGTGTGTTCATCCACCCACTCGAAACTGTATCAGTTTATCGGCCAAGTTTCGTGTCGATGTCAGCCTTTCACCTTTTATTTAACGCCTTGTGCACGGGGCTCAAGGTAGGGAAATATACGTGTGAGCCCATATAGAAAACCAATGGGTTAGGTGCATGCAGTGGCGCCGATTCACCCAAGACAGGCCTTCCGATTACAACTTGGGGGCATCTTTATCCTAGGAGTAATGTTGAAGTCTTTGTGTTTGGAGGATCTCTGCCTTTGGCATTTGCACCCCTCTTTCTCTTTTGTTTTTCTTTATCTAATTTTGTTGTTGTTGTTGTTGTTGTTATATACTTGTGTGATCCCGTAGAGGGGTGGTGGTTGTAGGGATAGGTTGATTTCTTTTTAATTGCCTTGCCAGGCCTGCTCTTCTGGACTTCCAACTGCCAAGGTATCTTTAACGTGGGCTACGTGGACACGGGCTATCTGAATGTTTCCTTCTTACCCGAGAAGGCTAGGTGCTCGATCCTACCTACCATAGGGTCAGGGACAGGAAATTCCTCCAAGTTTCCGACATGCCTGCACTGATCGGGAATCGAACCCGATACATTCGGCACGAGAGGCAAGCACCTTGCCTCTAAACCATCGTGTCCTGGAATGGTGGGTTAGGTGCAGTAACTCCGATTCACCCAAGGTAGGCCTTTGATTACAATTTGGGGTACCTCTATCCCAGGAGTGGTGACATAGGAGAGCTTACTTGTAAGGGCGCCTAGGCTTAGGGGCATTGTGCATTCATTTTATACTGCCCCGCTCCAGTGACTATTGCATTTCACTGGTGGTCCGAGGTCCTTTGGTTTGTCGGGGGGCCTCAGCCTAGTGCTGTTGGCCCCCTGTTCTTTATTAATGTTCCTCGCCGACGTTGCTGTCGTCTGCTCTTTTTCTTTTGTGGTGAGCGCCATGAGAGGTGCACGAAGAAGACAAAGATAGAAATAGGGGAGGCAGGTTCTTTATCACTGTTCTTTTCAGGGGTTGATCCCTTTATTTGCCAATAAAAAACAGGCCACCAGTTGACTGTTTTCCTCTAGAGCCCAGGTTAAAAACAAACAACATGGGACACCTGGAACCACCCACCGCGGAGTTTTTATAAGATCCCTAAAATTATGCTCTGCGGCGGGATTAGTCTGGATGCCGCCAGATGTCCTGGCGGCATCAAGAACTAAACAAACAAAATTAAAAAACCCTGGAGCCCCGCTAGGCTTTATCATCTTGTTGCATTTCACTGATGTTTCTAGTGCACCAAATATAAAGAAGATATTTTAAGCCCTCTGGCCAAGCCACCCATCCATTGCTACGTCACTGCTGATGTATCATTGGGCTCGACAACTTTTTGAAAAGACACGTTCGAGACGTCCTTTATTCTTGATTGAGGATTGATAGTTTTCAAAACAGTTTAGGGTGTGTTCAAAACTACACGTATTGTTGACCCCCTTTGCTATGCTACTGCTCAGATGTTATCAGGCTCGCCAACGCTCGGAGTGACGCCTTCATGATGTCATTTTGTCCGCGATTCTTTGTTGAAGACTGCTTAGTTAGGGCGTATTCAAAATGACACAATGTGTTGTTGACTGAAGGAGAGGCATTATGAAGTGGGTGCCGTACCCCCTATATGCGTTTTTGCTTTCTAAGATGTGAACATGTTGATTTATCAAAATAAAATTATTTGACACGCGTGACTGAACACAGCAAGACAAGGTTGGAAGGGGGGGGGGGGAAGGGTGAACACAGCAAGACAGCGGAGGGGGGGGGGTAGCTTTAATTAACAATATGAAAAATAATACGCTAACTTTCTCAGTCGCTCCTATCTGTCTGTCTCGCTTTGTCTCTCTCTCTCCTCTCTCTTTCTCTCTCTCTCTATCCTTCTCTTTGTGTGTGTGTGTGTGTGTCTCCCCTCTCTCTCTTCTTTTCTCTATTCTCTTTCTCTCTCTCTTGTCCTCCTCCTCCTCTCTTTCTCTCTCTCTGTCTACCCCCACCCCTTGTTCGGTCTCACCTGCTATTGTAATTTATTCAGTTCGATCGTTGTAAAATGATTGAAAAATATAATAAATGTCATGTGATTGTACACCTGTCACTGTTTATGAGCCCAGATCCTATTTAATTTTGCCATGGCCATTCCCGTAGTGTCTCTTCTTTTTCGATCGTTCATTAGCCATTCATCCATCCATCCATCCATTCGTCCGCCCATCCGCCCATCCGTCCATCCATTCATTCATTCATCCATCCTTCTAACCGCCCGTCTGTCTGTCCGTTTGGTCCGTTCGCCCATCTATCTATCTATCTATCTATCTATCTATCTATCTATCTATCTATCTATCTATCTATCTATCTATCTATCTATCTGTCTGTCTGTCTGTCTGTCAATCTGTCTGTCCGTGTGACTGTCTGTCTATCTATCTGTCTGTCTGGCTGTCCGTCCGTCCGTCCGTCCGTCCATCCATCCATCCACCTATCTATCTATCTATCTATCTATCTATCTATCTATCTATCTATCTATCTATCTATCTATCTATCTATCTATCTATCTATCTATCTATCTGTGGGCCTGCCGGCCTGACTGTCTATCTGTATGTTTGTCTGTCTGTCTCTCTGCCTGAGGACTTGTCTGGATATCTGCCTATATTTAGATTAATACGTTTGTGTGTCTGTCCGTGGACGTTTAGCTCTGCGTTTCGGCTCGTACACATACAGCCATGTACACTTTCATAGGCTCTGATGTTGAATTTTGCCTAGCCAGCACAGTGGAAGAACAGTCTTGACAGTAAAAAATATCAACACCACCTGTGTGTCCCATAAAATGATCGACACAGCTGATGAAGTTGCTGAGAAGTAACTAGAATTGATTGTTATCTTCCTAGCAGCATTGTTATCATTCATCTCCAGAGAACGCATTGTATCGTCCAGAAACGTTTTATTTGACAAATGAATTATACTATTCCTGCTGAATTTACACTATTGTCATTTTTTTTTCTTTCATTTTATTAACATTCGGTAAGGCCATTTATGAAGACCGGATAATGTATTGTTCTCTTTAACCCAGACAAAGCACGTTTATTATCATGTATTGGTTTTGTCTTTAGGTTGATGTAATTTAAAAAAAAAAAAAAAATTCTGTTTCAGTTTTGTTTATCTGCGGGTCGCCCATAGCGTAAACTTTCATTTTATTTTTGTTACTTGTCACTTTGATGTGCTGGCCTTGCAATTTCCGTGAAAAGGATGTAGTGCCCGAAGGAGATAGACAAAAGGCGGGGTCTGTCATGCATTGCAATTGATGTAAAACGAAGACAAAGGGGCGAAGGGGCTAATTAGATACAACAAATTTTGTATCACCAGTAACTGCAATAAGAGTTGAGACAGAGAGAAACGACCCAATGCAAAAATGGAACAGTGTACTTAAAATAATGTACAACCCTCTGTGAGAGCCCAAACACAGTGGCTTCGGCTTCGTTTCGCCAACGGATCGCTTTTTGGCAGTGTTGCCGAATGACGTCAGCTTCCTCTTACCGAAAAAGCCGAGATAATGTCCAAACCGTCACATTGCCATCCCGCGCGCATAGTGCTTCCGCTTTCGTCTTGTTTCGTTTTTGGTCGAGACTGCCGAAAGCAGGCCGAAAGCGAAACAAACCTTAAGCCACATTGTCTCGGCTCTAAGTCTTCAGTCGCGCCATACATAATTCGACACCGTTCCCTAAGACTGTCGTAATTAAAAAAAAAACATTTTAAAAAAATTGATTTTTACATAATATGTTCAACTACATTCAACGCCACATCGAATTGTGCTGGTTCTAGACTCCTAAGCTGAAAATAATCGAATAGCCAACTTTGAAAAAGTCATCGTCACCAGACCAGTTGTGTTAAAATAAAATGTTTTTTTTTGCTTCTCCTGAAAAGTAGCCAAAACATACTACAGTTTTAAGAAAGGGTGACGAATTATTCAAACGGAATCTATGGAGTCGACACTCTGTTCTGAATGCACGAATTAACCCTTTGACCCGGGGCTACTAAAGTCGGGCACGGGAAACCCTTATAGTCTGAAGAGTGTCAACAGAGTTGGTTTGTCGGAATGTATTTTTGTCAGTACGTCCTATATACAAAAGCAAGCTGCTGTACTTAGAGGAGGGGTTCCCAACATTTTTCGTCCCGTTGACCCCTAACATGTTTTCGAAAGTAAATTTCACCCACCTTGTCTTGTTCAGTAATATGAGTTTACACTAGCTTCTACGACCATAATAAAGAAACCGACAAAGGGGAGATTTTAGAATACTGTTTCTAACATTATTATTTGAAGTTCAAATTACAGTAACAACAGTGATGGCACGATTTTCTTCTCAACCTCATGTAATTATTATTATTAAAAAAATTATAAATGGAAAATATTATACATGTACGAGTACAGAATCAGCAAATTTACCTCCCTGGTTAGGCGAACTGTACCCCCTGTGTAGGCGAAATGGACCTCTCCCCCTCCACCCGGGTAAATTTACACCCGAGGTCGGGAACCTTTGACTTGGGGGTACTAAAAATAGAGGACCTCTTTCAGTGGGATCTGTAACGAGACTTCTGGTACGAGTCACGATTTTTGTGCCTTTTTTTCATCGAAATTCAAACCTGCGGTTTTGTGTCATTTCATTTCAGCATTTATCCAATAGTTATAGGAAAGCCGGAATCGCCGCATATTTTTTGTTTTGCTTTTGAAAATGCCAACAACTTTTCTGAGCTGACAAGAAAGAGAAAAAAACTCATCAAAAACAAGAAAGCTGGCACCTTAGCACTTATGACGTGATTATGAAACTCGCCATTATCTGTTTAGATCTAGCCACCAGTCACATGGAAAATAAAAGTTAAACCAGTTTGAAGCTTAAAATACGCTGCTCTACAGCGACAGGCAATGCAGGCCTGTACCGAATTCGAAGAACACATTTTGGAATAAAATAAACATTAATGCTGTAGGAACATCTATTCATCAAGTGGCAAGTCATTCAAATAAACTTTCATGATATGAATTGACTACAATGGCACCAATCAGCAAATAAATCAATCTGTCTACTTAACTGTCGTCACCCGCTCATACAAGTCGTGTAGCTAATTAATATTGTCTGTCTGGTATGAATTGACGGTTACAGCACCAGTCAATAAATAAATCAGTTTGTCTTCCACCCCTCTATCCTCAGCCGCTCGTACAAGTCGTTCCGCTTAACTTTCTGCGTGTCTGTTATTTGTATTGCCCATCTTTGCACCAATTAAACACAAACACACACACACACACACACACAGAAAGAGAGAGAGAGAGAGAGAGAGAGAGAGAGAGAGAGAGAGAGAGAGGGAGAATGTCTACCTATCTGTCTGTCGTCAACTGCTGGTGCAAGTCATTCTGCTAAACTTTCTCTCTGTATATTATATGAATTCCAAGTCTAAGCACCAAACAACAAATAAATCAATCTGTCGTCAACTTCTCATTCTTATGGTCAATCAAGAAAAAGTAGAAAAAGTACCACAGTCTGTCTATCTATCTATCTGTGTGTCCGTCCATATGCCGTCTGTCTGTTTGTCTATCTGTGAAAGTGCCAGGGGGTAAATATGGCTTGCCAGTAGAATCAAACAAAATGGGCTTATAGGGAGCAGGTCGTGGGCGTTACCCAAACATACACACTCGACCGCATAATTTTAATGATATACTCGGTAGCGGAGAGAACATGACTGTCCCACATAACGGGCTTGGCGTAATGACGTTAACTTCGTCTGGTAGGACCACGCATTGTTACCGATGGGTGGGGCATTGTTTGGTATGCTTGATCCAAGGAGCCAAGGCCCATTCAAAAAGGGGGCGTCACGCAACAAACGAGGTAGTCGACAAACTTGTACCTGGCGGAAAGATCCATAAAAGTGTAGTATATCATAATTATGTTAGAGATCTAAGTAGTCACAGAAATACGAAGCTGTATAAATAGAGAACAGTGTATAAACTGCGGCATCGGTACAGAAAAACGGGACACTGTTCAGTAGTATTAAATATTATAACTGTGCTATCCTGCTTAAAGTACACAGTTTAAAGTACAGTAAAATTCAGCTAATTATTATTAAGGCACTTTTTTAGAAGTAGATTTGCATACGGAATCTTGTTTCAATCAGCCGCGCCATAAACGTGGTACAGAGTTTCGGTGAATCTTGATCAGGTTAGAAAGTATTTTCTTCACGACGCAAGGGGAAGTTGTGCAAAAATGCGGCTGAATCTACCGTAAGTTGATTATTTACCATAATATCATTATGATTTTTAGTATAATTATTATGTATGGTTTTATGGAGATTATGCAGTGTGATTAGCCTATTCATTTGACTCGTTCTTTGAATCTAATCAAATTCGTTCCATATTATGTGACCTGAATTTTTCGTGACATTTCCACTTAAGAAATTTTTCAGTTCCATGCTCAAGCGTTCATACGATCACTCCTTCAGCTTAGTCGTTTTACTCACTGCCTGGGCATGTAATTGGCAGTCAGTTTTTCTCTTTAGTCCATCGGTTTTTCACGTCCTGTTTTACAAGGCTGTTGCTATATGTTTTGGCACTCAAATGAACCCGGTGCTCCTTCACTTTCTGGGTCACCGATTCATAGCATTTTGAAACAGACATAAAAGTGGGTGGGATAATAAGTTAAGTAGACGTGAAACGTGCCCTCGGTGTCATGTGAAGAAGTAGGGTAGAATAATATTACATTAACCTGAAACCCCGGCCATGGAATCATAAAGTATATAAATGTGTGATAGATAAGATAAGGATCACTTTATTACTCCATGAGTGAAATTCTCTTTCACAGAGCGTTTAAAAGCACATACATGGTACACACATCTTACGCGTCAGTGTCTAAATAATTATATATCATAACTCAGTAAACTCAATAACAGGCATACATGAAGTGACGCAATAAGGAACTCAAGTGAAATATGGCACACATCTCGCTAACGTATCCGGTTGAGGCGAATTGAACAAATAGAAACACGCCCAGAAAGACGAATATATAAATGAATAAACGACTTTTCTAGTCATGGGTAACTTTTAGTGTCGCCATGTAACATGACCGTAGGTGTGATGGGTATGGAGATAAAGTAATTATATTATGCAAGAGAAGACGAGCACGGTAGCACTCAGATTGGCGTGAAAGCCAAGAAAAAGAGGGGAAAGCAGAAGCATAAACAAGTAGACCGGAAAAAGGGTGAAAATGACGATTCTATGATTGACAAAGGGGCCCTTGGGGAGGAAGGTGCAGGGATGAACAGAATAGCATGAAATTATGGAAGATTACGGTTAAAAAAACAACAACCCAACATATACAGCGCGGAGCTTAAGAAAAAAAGCATGGCAAACGGAAAAGGGGGGGGGGGGTGCGAGGAGGAAGAAGGAGCCGAAACGTCGGCGGTTAATGACCCTCAGAGAATTAAGGGACCATACTGCCATGGTATGGGGAAATGCCGTTTACCGTGCATGCACATAACAACATTTACGTAATACGCAAAACGTTTATTTTCACGTTGTACCCGGCATTATTCTTTGTTCTGTTCCCATTAATTTTGACGACTGAAAGAAATTATTAGTCACACAATATCATTAATCCACACAGAAAGACAGAGAACAGTAATTTTCATTTTCTTGTTAAAATTAAAAAGTGAATTTAGTTTACCTTGACGACTATGGTCTTTTTCTGTAATATCGGTATCTTAGTTTTTGTATTTTTGTATTTCCATTTTCGAAAAAACTGAAGGTCTTTTAGAACGCAGAGGAGGCATAACAAATGCGCACTTTTGACACTCGTTTAAAATGTTTTGTGGCACTTATAAAGCTGTTTCACAGTTCCAGTTTGTTCCAAGCCCTTACCTTATAGCAACGCCGCAAACGTTTATCCTCGAATTTCTCAGGTGTGCAAAAAATGGAGTTGGAACAAACAACAACTGAGGTTGCCATTTCATTTTCTAGTTATAAATTGAATTTGATCTACATTGGCAAATACGGTCTTTTTTGTAAAATGGCACCACATACTGGGAAACAGTCACGTACGCGGAGTATGCTCAGTGTAACTGTATCGGTTATGAATGCATTCATCTGTGTGAATTACCCTTTACATGGGCGATTTGGGGCCCACTTTTCTATTCTTATGCAAGTATGAATGTCTATAAACTCCGCTGTGGTATTAATAGAGGGCGAGAAAGGGATAAAGAAACGAGAAATTACGTGCTCGATGCGTCAGTGAAAACTAAAATAGAGCGCTTCCTGTAACAGTGCCACATCAGATTTGTCGGTCATGACAACGTAACGAAAACAGTTGCTTTGCTGGTCCGTTGTGCCAATTTTATATCGAAGAAAGTCCATTAAAAATAAACAAACTGACTTGTACTGTGAATAGTACGTTAGTACTCGATTACTTTAATTTGATTTGATCTCCCGGTTTAGTATTCCAGATTTGGACCATCCCTGTGAACTATGTGGGCGCTTGAAAACCGCCCAACCGTGGACAGTTAGGTCGGTACCATTTTGTTTTCGTTTTCTGTATCTTGAGGCGTGGTTGAGAAATAACCTACATCTCAGGTTGGTATAAAACTGTTTTTAATAACTGTATCTTGCCAATAGTTGTATTTCGTAAATCAATTACACAGAAACACAGAGACCCATTATAAAGACTAAAAATTGTCAGATTTTTTTTGGATTAAATTCATTAGAAGATCGTTTCTGCCCTGCGCAATTCGCCCCAGCAAGACACTAGATCTATATCTCGATGTGTGCCATATTTCACTAAGGCTCCTTACCATGTCACTTCATGTATGCCCGTTACTGAGTTTATTGAGTTATGATATATATTTATGTAACAATGTTTACGATGTGTGTACCACGTTCGTACTCTTAAATGCCCCGTGAAAGAGAATTTCAATTCCCTCATGGGATAATAGAGTGGTTCTTATCTCTTATTCAATCTTTTCTTAGAGATATATATATGTGACGAATGTTATGGATTATGATGCAGCTGCAGTACGCACAAATCTACCAATGCCTGTTTTCTTTATCATTTGTGTTCGAAATTTTCGTCCGCTTTCCAATATGGGCACGGCATCTTAAAGAGATGTCGAGAAAGGCACAGTTTAGAACTAGAATTCGGCAAATGAAAAGTCCTAACGGGTCATTGGTTCATTCTAAAGAACAAGCCAGTGATTCGTGTGGACTTTTGCTCAGAGAATTTGAAAAAAAATTAGGTTACGGATAAAAACGTGATTTTCTTTGGCAGTTAGTTGAATTTGATTGTTCATTTGTCATTAGGATAATTTGTAAGTAGTCTGTCCCTATTAATTTGGTAAGCGTAATGATAAGATCAGAGAGAAATATTAAGAGACTAATATGCATGTGCTACTCCAGCTGACCTATTTCAATGTACTATAATGTAAACAGAAAGTGCCAGCCGTCATACAGCCACGGTTTCGTATAAGATTGTGCAATACATTTTTTAACACCTCGACCCACCTGTGGCCTGGAGTCCAAGAGGCCGCCCACTTTGACTTTCTGACAGTGACATTTAAATGGCCTGGGCCTCTGTGGAGACTGAGTAAATCACGAACATGTAAACATCAAAGCATGATTTAACCGCATCATCGATTTCAGATAACCGCGAGAAGGTGTTTACGAAATATTGACAAATTGATTTTTGGTCACGTTTACACTGCGTGAGAAATGCAGAGTCCTCGCTTTTGATGTTCTGATGCAAACTGTTGCATGGAGAGAAAACAAAACAAAACATCAACAAAACAAAACGTGCCTAGCAAGGGCCGCATAATAAACAATCGTAACCTAATTTTTTTTTTTTTTTGGAGATATTTGGCACGCCTGTAGCCCATGACGGCCCAAGGTTGTGTTATAAGCTGGGATTAAATTCTGAAAACCAAAGGTTAAATAAATCTTTTTATTTTTTTTCCTTTTTTCCCCAATATCTTAAATTTCCTATATCTTAAATCTGATAAAGAAAGTAATTCAGTTTTTTACCTATCCTGAACAGTTCGTAAAATACAGGTACCGAGTTGAGAAAGTTTAGCACGCGAACCTCGATGCTTGCAACAGAGAGTAATCGGATTATATGGTTAATACTGTATTTTTTTAGTTAATCTAAAGTTTATCAATAAGGACACGATAACGGTTTATATCTGTACCAGGAAGAGGGCAAGATACATAGATAAAAGTTGAATGAAGGACTGACCACAATGAGCAGTTATCGTTTTAGGGCATGCCAAACACCTACTGCTTAAGTCAGAGGTTCCCAACATGGGGTAAATTTATCTGCCTTTTATTTTGCCTATGTAATTGTCTAATTCCCCCCTTTTTGGTTTGCTTTATAATGAAGGATGTGTAAACTCAGATTACTGAGCAAAACAGAGTGGTGGAGGTAAATATACTTTCAGAAAGTTCCTAGGGGTAAATGAGACGAAAAAGGTTGGGAACCCATGGTTTTTATTAAGCAAATAATAACATAGATCTCTCTCTCTCTATATATATATATATAGGGGCAAAAATAGGACTTATCAGTCACATGAGAAGCCATAAGTCATGAAAGAACAGTCTTTCCATTCTGTCCTCTGTGTCCTTTAGTTCTCTTTATTGTCCATGTGTTGAAATTCTCAACAATTTCTGTTCTTTATTCCTCTGGTGTTGTTAAGGTCATCATCATACCTGATGGACGAACTATTATTATTATTATTATATATTTATATGTATTTTTGAATTTGAGAAATCTCCCACTCACTGTTGCCCGAGTATCATTGCAGTATATCATTATCAAAAAGGTTTTCTTTATTGCGTAAAACAGTTTGTTTGTAATTTAATATCTAATACTGAAGGAGTACCCAAATCTCCCACTCACTGTTGCCCGAGTATCATTGTAGGATATCATTATCAAAAATGTTTTCTTTATTGCGTAAACCAGTTTGTTGTTTGTAATTTAATACCTAGTATAGAAGGAGTACCGAATCGGGTTACCTCCAGAAACACGCTAACGCATTTGAATGAGACAAGAATGAGAAAAAAATATTAGAAATGATTAGCCTTGAAAGAAATGTATTACAAACCATACATCTTATCCCAAACTTGTCCGCAATCCGTGTCTTGTCCGAAACCTGCCCTTCAATTCAAGATAACCGGATTCGGTAATTCTCCCAATATCTAAGAGCGTTCGCCGCTGTAGGCCTGCATGCATCTCCCCTCTCCCCCTTTACAAATTCGTTCCTCACATTGATGTATTTTATCCTCGTAGTGGAAAACTTACTTACTTGCCGCACTGAGAGACTCACATTAATCACCACATACTGTTGGATCATACAGAATCGGAAAATAGCGATGACCAAGGAGTGCCCGTAAGAAATTTCATGTGAATTTCATCATATTATTAGATTTTTCAGCCATCCCCTAACTTTAAAACCCTAGCCTTTTGCGTATGAAATGTTTCTGTTACTAGTGTTACAATTAGATCTAGTTAGCCTTGGGCTGTGAATCAAACATTTAGCTGAAAATGGACGACACCCACCCACACACACACACACACCCACACACACTCGCGATCGCACCCATACACACACATACTTTTGTCTTTAATGCATCCAGTTCTTGCCCAGACAGCCATAAGATAATTAAAAACACGTGGTATTAAAAAAAAAAACGGGCACGGAAAAAAACCTTTTTTTTTTCTTCCGTCCTCCCTTCTCCGTTTCAGCCGTCCAGACGTCCTCATTTTTTGAGATTTTCAGTTTCGCAAATGTTGATATAAAACAGATAATAATAGATCGGTTCCAGATTTGTAGGTTACGGCGCCGCGTTCTCTTGATTTCACTTGATTGCTTTGGGGCGTCGCCTCGTGCCGGATGTGCATGCTACGTGTTAGCAGTAAAAAATTACCGCCGTCTCAAGTGGTGTGGAGGAAAAACTAGAACTGTGTCAAGAGGCCATGGGAAACCTGATGTATTTCCCCAAGTCCATTGTTTTATTCCTGCCTTTTTTTGGTTTTTTTGTTGTTGTTGTTGCAGTCTAATGCCTCTTGTGTTCTGTCTCTCGTTCCTTCTTCCCGTCTTTGCAAGTCTCTTTCTCTTTCTCTCGCTCCCTCCTTGTCACTCTCCCCATGATCCATTCCCCTCGTCCCTCTGTATGTCTCTCAATGTGTCTTCTCCATGTACCCCCTTTCTTTCTCCCCCTCTCTCTGCCCTTCTCTCTCCCCCCCCCCCCGACCCGTCTCTCTCCCTTCTTCGCTTTCTTTCCCTTTCTGTCGCTCCCCTCCCTTCTTCTCACACTCTCTCTTTCCGGCAGTCTTCTTATGTTAATGAACGGAAGTACTTGAAAGAGAACGCGGATTTACCTGTGCACGTTTGTACATTTACTCTTGTCAAATTAATCCGCCCTTCGCCCCCCCCCCTCCCCCTGGCCCCAGCGTTTGTTTACCGACTGGCAGGTTCCCCGCTTGACTTATACAATACTCCATTTCCTGCACTGATTCTTCCTTTCATGACATTAAATGACCACTGCCAGTGAACAAGTTTACACTTCTTCCCGAGCTCCCCAAATCCATTTTGGGTGCGTCACGTTTCTGTTCTACATTTCGAACTTGGGAGGCAGTATGTGGAACTGATGGAAAGTCATTGCTGTAATATTTTGGAAAATTCCCCCAGATCATATCACCAAGTTACCTTCCCATCATGGTTTCTAAACAAACGTTGAATCACAGATTTCCTGTGTTATGTCCCAAGTTAGAGTGGGAAAGACTTTGTCCAAAATCACACCCTTTTGTCTGAGTCTCACGCATGCAATGGACACTTTGATGCCCGGTACAATACCGTTTTATTGTGAGAGGATAATACTGTCTGTCAGATGATTATGGAAATCCAACATTCGGCTATGCATAATTCTCTTGTGCCCTGGCAATGAGCAATGGTAGTAACATGGCGCGGTTTTGTTCTTTTGATAGAGGTTGGGCATCAGCCAAAAGTACTAACAGGACTTTTTCGGGTCCAGTTTGTGGCCAGTTTTCAAGAACATTACTGGGGCCATTTCACCAACGATTATGGTTATTGTGACCAGCAAATCAAACATTACCCTAACCCAAACAGTTGTATTGCCCTCAAAAAGCTCACTGTGGAAACAAAATGTAATTGGGCCTCATGGCCCATATTCTGTTTTTTATTCTTTTTTTTTTTTTTTAAACTATTACTTAGGCTTTACTCCCTGATTGGTTTCCATCCACCCCACTTCTCCCACCCATGCCCACAACACCTTTTCATTGTGATGTTGATGTTCTTGCCTATTTGTCCGTTTGTCACTGTTTCCGCTTATAAATAAGCCATTGGACGTACATCATCAATACACGAGACTTGACCTAAAGTCATGGTTATGAATGTGATTTTGGACAAATTGTTTCCCACTGAAACTTGTGAAATGAGACAGGAAATCAGTGTTTCAAAGTAGATTTAGAAATTTTGATGGCTTTCATTTTGAATCGCGCCATTTCGATGTAGCGAATATGATGCTGGACAAAATTTTGCTGCAGTGACCCTTTGTCTCAGTCTCATATGTCCGTATTTCAATTATCAGATGCCCACTTTTAGTATATGTACATTGCCCAGTTACCGCTGCATACTTGAGCCAGTAGGTAATTAACCCTGCAGCGCCCAGACATATGTAGCCTCAATCGGATATTTTGAAATGTGTGAAATGGATTTAACATAATCAAAAGAAATGCAAAACAGATCATTTAATAAATGAAATCATTATGTATCATGAAAAATTACGGATAACTAAAACGTTCCACATGTACAACATTGGACATCGAATGGTGTGTATGAAATATGGAGCACTGGGAGCCAGGGGGTTAAATGGTCGGTAAAAAAAAAATATTACTTTATCAATGTTATCACATTTTCATCAGTTACCTAACCAAGTCATCTTTGTCTTCCCCAGAGAGTGGAATATGACCATCAGCAAGATATGTTGCCTGGGAGCTGGCTATGTTGGTGGGCCGTCCTGTGCTGTCATTGCTTACAAATGTCCCAACTTGCAAGTGACAGTAGCAGATCTCAGTGCTCAAAGGATTGCTCAGTGGAACTCAGATGACCTGCCAATATTTGAGGTAAACTGACTGAAAATTTCCTGTACATGTAGGCTGTATCTCTAATATTTTGGTTAACAATAAGCACCCACCCCACGGCCCAAAAGCAACAAATTTGATTCACCATAACATTTTAGATACTTTACCGATTGACCATAATGGTCTTCAGTAACAAACATAATCTCTTCTCCTTTAACTATCCATGAATTTTTGGGGGGGGGGGGGGGGGCAGCAGGAAATCTCCTAGAAATTGAACTGATCTTTCAGATTAAAAAATTTTTTTCCCCTCTGTCTCTTCTAATTCATATCATTTGAAAAGGAAACTGTTTCTGTCATAAGTCATAAGTCAAAACAGTGTTTTACGTGTTGACCAACAATTATATGGGCCTATGTATGTGTGTAATGTTGCAGTTGGTGGGGATGTATTACATCAAAAGTTCAGGAAAGTTTCTGTCAGTAATTCCCGTCCCCATTACAGTTTTTATTTTATCAATTAATACTCACTAATATTGTATATACGTGTATATAATATATAACATTAAAAAAAAATTTAAAAAATCAAAATATACTGAAAATAGTAAAACACCAAATGTTGCACAATCAAACTTGACAGCAATCACAGGTTTTGTCTGTTTATTTCTTTTCAGCCACAGTTAGATGAGTATGTTAAAGAATGCAGAGGAAAAAATTTATTTTTCTCCACTGATATTGAAAAGGCCATCCTGGAAGCTGAATTAATCTTCATAAGTGTCAACACCCCCACAAAAACATTTGGATGGGGAAAGGTAAGCAATTCTTCATAACTTGACAGTCTCGTTTTGGTCCTTTATGTGAGTGGATCAGGTGAAATAAGGCTTAACATGAACATTTTATACCACTTTCAAAAATCAAAAAAGAATACTCCTAAGACAATTTCAAGTAAAATGTTTCAACTAAATGCAGAAAAATGGCTAATCTTTCATATTTTAATCACGTCTTTATCTCCATAGAAAAATGTTTCCCCCTTTGGAGTGGTTTGTTAAGAATTTGGTCTTTCACTTTAAGCTCGATTTCCTCAGATCCACTCACATAATATAGGCAGAGGTTATACTAACTGAAAGCTTTAGTATCATTGTGCATTCCCAGATTGGGACTTTTGATAAACAAGGGATATGCTCTAGACACCTCAATTAGAAGTGAAAAGAAATATTGTTTAAAAAAGCTACGATCAATGATTCTCAAATTGAAGGCACTTGGCTCCTTGGAGAGGAATATCAAATTTATGGGGAGGAATTTAGCCATAGGAGGAATCCGGGGAGGAATTTCAGTCAGAGGAGAACCGTAAACTGGGAAAGAGTGTACTCAGTACACAGTCTAATAAAGTTTTATGGTCCATTGAAATAAGAATTTCTTTTTTCATTTGATGGCAATTACTAAAGAAATTTGGTGTCATAAATTGTTTCAATAATGTCACTGTAAAAATATGAAAGTGAGAAAAATTAATAGAAGACAATTCAAAATGTGGGAGGAATTGAGGAAACTTGTGATTGCAAAGGGAGAAATGTGGCCTGGGACTCTGAGAATCAAGAGCCTAGATCGTCTTTCACATTTGTCCTTATACCATATTTATGTTTGTATACCATTTTTTTCTTGTTTGGGTACCATATTTATGTCTATTTGTGTACCAGGTTTATGTTTGTAAGAGATTGATTATCAATCAAATGCTTTGAATTGTTGTTATTTTGGGAGACGTAAATCTTCTGGAACAGGTACATTTTGGTCTCTTGAGGTTGCATTTAAGAAATAGTCTCATGTTTTGCAGTGTAAATATAAAGTTTTTAAGCTCGGTATGATCTTTGCAGTAGACTGTAGTGTTACTCCTAAGAACTTCCAGATCACAAATATTTGGAAAATTACCTATCCACATGCACAGGAATAAAATCTGAATTTTCACAAGTTTACAAATTGGCAGATGCTGTTTTACCTGTATTTATATTACGTTCACTACTCAAATGACGTGGCAAACTGTTTTCGTAATTTCTTGATTTCCTGGATGGTGTTATGTACTTGAACAATTCATGAAATGATATCTTTATTAGGTTGAAAAAGGCATATTTATTTTGTTCAAATTCTTAACGATTTCTACATTTATTGACATTAGGGCAGAGCAGCAGATCTCAAGTATATTGAATCAGCAGCAAGAAGGATAGCCGAAGTGGCTCAGAATTCCAAGATCGTTGTGGAGAAAAGTACGGTGCCTGTCAAAGCTGCAGAGAGTATATCCAACATTCTCCAAGCAAATGTCAAACCTGGAGTCAAATATCAGGTAGAGAGATAGAGAAAGATACAGAAGATCTTTTTGTTATCCGCAATTTACCTCAACAAGAGATTATAGCTAGACCCATGCCATATTTTACTATGGTTCCATGCCACTTTACTTCATGTAATAATTTACCTGTTACTGAGTTACGATATGTTTATGTGGTGATGCGTTAGATGTGTGTACCATGTGTGTACCTCATGGGAAAATAAAGTTGTTTCTTATCTTATATTGTTGAAAGATATTTTGTGATTGTGTAAACTTTTGATGTGAGTATTATTGTATTATTGGACAGAGAAGAATTGCAAGTCTAGGGTGATTTGAGCAATACTTTTGCAAAAACTGTCCAACCTGGTCAAAAAAAAAAAATAGAAAAAATGAAACAAATCAATATTTACCAGATTATTGGATGGTAAAGAAGCTCTGGGGGCTACAAAGAAAAATATTTTTGGTGGTAAACATGTCAATCATATGAGATTGTGAATAAGAAAACCCGGCATAAGTCGGCAAAGTTGATTTTGAGAAAAACGGCTTTGAAGTGAAAATATGGGTCCGACACAAACTTCCAACTTGGCTGTTGTTTTGGGGACCGTGGCATGTTACAGGGTAAACTGTAGATGAGCAGTGAACACTACTCACTATGATCTCTACAACGGCTTTGTAATTAGACTACGGTCTCCTAATGAGATCCAAAAACTTTTGACTTGGTTGTTGTTTAGGGGACTGTGGCATGTTACAGGGTAAACTGTAGATGAGCAGTGAACACTACTCACTACGATCTCTATAACGGCTTTGTAATTGGTCTATGGTCTCCTAACAACAATCACTCCAATATTACGTGTTCAAATAGCTATTGCCACTTATAGGGTTAAATGCCGTTTTCTCAAAATCTTGTTTTAGGGGGGTCACTGACTTCAATTTATCAGAAATGTCTTGTCTATTATTATATGTACAGAACTCAAAATGTCATTTTGCCAACTTAAGCCTGGTTTTCTCATGCACACTCACATGTTAGAGAGAAATGTGGAAAAGAGGACAATAGTATTACAGTTCAGACATTTTTGTAATAAAAGATACAGTCAGGATTATTACCCAGGTCTGCAATCAGGAGTATTAGCCAGGTGTACAATCAGGATTATTATGCAGATATAATAGTAATAATAATAGTTCGTCCATCAGGTATGATGATGACCTTAACAACACCAGAGGAATAAAGAACAGAAATTGTTGAGAATTTCAACACATGGACAATAAAGAGAACTAAAGGACACAGAGGACAGAATGGAAAGACTGTTCTTTCATGACTTATGGCTTCTCATGTGACTGATAAGTCCTATTTTTGCCCTGCAGACCCTTCCGCATAAATGACAAGAGTGCTCCGTTGGTTCAGTACCACTGGGCCTTTTCTTGCGCCGTTCTCTTTTTTTGATAGCCTGCTGGACTCTGTCAGCTTCCCATGCTTTGCTGCCTCTGGTAAGGGCCGCCCTCCAATTTGCACGATCAAGCGAGAGCTTTTCCCACTCACTCACATCAATGGCAAAGGCCTTCAGTGATTGCTTGAGAGTGTCTTTGTAACGTCTCTTTGGGGCCCCAACATTCCTCGTTCCATTGGAGAGCTCAGAGAAGAAGATTTGCTTAGGGAGTCTGGAGTCGGGCATTCTGACAACATGTCCTGCCCAACGTAGCTGAATTTTTTTCAGGTGGCAGAAGATGCTCAATTCCTTGGCACGATTGAGGACCTCAGTGTCTGGAATTTTATCCTGCCATTTGATCCTTAGGATCTTTCTAAGGCAGGCCAGATGAAAGTGATTTAGCTTTCTGGCTTGCGATTGGTACACTGTCCAGGTTTCAGCCCCATAGAGTAGGGTGGGAAGGACCACAGCATTGTACACTTTCAGCTTAGTGTCTGTGCGAATGCCGGCAACATCCCATACTCTCTTTCGAAGCCTGCCAAATGCAGAGCTAGCTTTGCTGATTCTTGAGAGAATTTCAGTATCAACACGAGCCGCGGAAGACAGTGTACTGCCAAGATAAGTGAAGTTCTCCGACACCTTCAGAAGACTGTCATGGACTTTGATATTTGGGGTCACAGGATACTTGTCGTGTGGAGTAGGCTGATGGAGCACTTCCGTCTTCTTTGTGCTTATTGTGAGGCCAAAGTTGTCACAGGCACTAGAGAACTTATCAACACAGTTTTGCATGCTATCCTCATCGTGTGCCAGAAGTGCACAATCATCAGCAAATAGTAGGTCACAGACTTGAGTACTTTTGGTTTTGGTTTTTGCCTGAAGTCTCCTGAGGTTGAATAGACTGCCATCAGTTCGGTACTTGATGCTTACCCCTTGAGGAGGAGAGCTAAAGGCTTCTTGTAGCATTGCAGAGAACATGATGCTGAACAGAGTTGGGGCTAAGACACAACCCTGTTTTACCCCATTTGTGACAGCAAAGGGCTCTGAAACACTGCCGTTGCTTTTGACTGCAGCTTGCATGCCATCATGAAACTGGCGCACTATTGTGATGAATTCGGGTGGACACCCAAACTTCGCCAAGATTTTCCAGAGGCCTTCACGACACACTGTGTCAAATGCTTTTGTGAGGTCAACAAATGTGATATACAGCGCTTTATTTTGTTCCATGCATTTTTCCTGAATCTGTCTGGCAGCAAAAATCATATCCGCCGTTCCCCTCTCTTTACGAAAGCCACATTGGCTCTCGGGAAGCAAGTCATTTGACGAGAGGTGATCAAGAAGGCGATTCAGAAGCATTCTTGCCAATATTTTGCCAGCAATCGAAAGTAGAGAGATTCCCCGATGGTTGTCACAGACTTGGCTGTCCCCTTTGTTTTTGTACAGATGGATGATTGAAGCATCTTTGAAGTCCTGTGGCAGCTTCCCTGCTTTCAACATATGATTGAACAACTCGGTCAACCTTTCAATAAGCTTTTCTCCACCGAAGGCATACACCTCAGCAGGAATTGAATCCACGCCTGGTGATTTGTTAAAGGACATCTGATTTGTGACAGTTCGGCTTGGCAAGAGCTGCATTAATAGGAGTCTGAGGGAGGCGGTCAATGGACTCAGTATTTATATTTGATGGCCGATTTAGCACACCTCCGAAATGTTCTGCCCAACGCTGAATTATGGCATTCAATTCAACAATGCGTGCTGAACCATCTGACGCAAGAAGTGGCGTAGTGCCAGAGCGGGATGGTCCAAACACAGCTCGGAGGCTCTCAAAGAACTTTCTAGTGTTGTTTGTGTCGGCATATTTCTGAGTTTCTCTTACTCGCTCTTCAAGCCAGTCATTTTTCATTTTCCTCAGCTTCTTCTGGAGTACACCCTTACATGCACGCAGTGCATCAGCTTTTGCTGTGGAAGAGGGGTCACTGCAGTGAGCTTGGATGAGACTATTTTTTTCTTTGATGAGCACTTTGATTTCATTATCATTATCATTGAACCAGTCCTGGTGCTTGCGGACAGGAAAACCAACTGTGCTGCTGGCGCAAAAGTGTACAGTCGTATTTAGGTCAGTCCAGCTCTGTTCAATGTTCTCAGGGTCAAAAGTCACGCAATCCAATTTTGAGGAGAGTTCTGATGAGAGCTCGCTCTGTTTCTCAGCTGAGCAGAGTTTTGAAACATTTAGGCGTTTAGGTGGCGCTTTCCCTTGAGGGCGTCTATTGCGCCTCAATGTTAGTCTGAGCTTGCAAACAATGAGTCTGTGGTCAGTTCCACACTCGGCACCACACATCGCCTTTGTTACAAGGACATCCTTTCTGTCAGTCTTCCTCACAATGACATAGTCTATGAGATGCCAATGCTTTGAGCGGGGATGCATCCATGACGTTCTGTTTCTCACGGGGAGACTAAAATTTGTGTTGGTAATGAACAGGCCAAATTCAGCGCACAAAGTAAGTAAGTGCAACCCATTGTTATTGCATGAACCAACTCCATGAGGGCCCAAAACATTTGGCCACGCTGAGATTTCGGAGCCAACCCTAGCATTGAAGTCCCCCAAGAGAATCAGCTTATCAGCTGCCGGGACAGAGCATATGACAGATTCTAGATCAGAATAGAACTTGTCTTTGGCTTCATCTGGGTTTGTCATGGTGGGCGCATATGCGCTAATGAGGGTGGCTGACTGGCTTTTCCCAACTGGGATCCTGAGTGTCATTAGCCTGTCATTTATTTCAATTGGCATGGACTGCAAGTTTCTGACAAGGTCATTTTTAATTGCAAACCCAACACCATGCTGTCTCGGTTCGACTGCACCCTTGCCTTTCCAGAAGAAGGTGTATCCACCACTGAGCTCTTTGAGTTGGCCACTATCAGGGAGTCTGGTCTCACTGAGTGCCACTATGTCCAGGTTGTACCTGCTGAGCTCAATGGCAATAAGTGCAGTGCGTCTTTCCGGGTTGTTTGAGTTGTCCTGTAGTGTGCGTATATTCCAGGCTCCTAGCCTGAGTAAGCTGAATTTCTTTTTGTTTCGACCGCAAAAAGGGATCCCCACTGGTCGCGGTATACCAGTCAGGGTGATGTGAAGTGGGCTTTCTTTAGGGCACCTTTTCTCGCCCCTTCCTCAGTTGAGGTGAGCAGTGCTATCCTTAAATAAGGCTGCTCAGCTACTGTGGGTGCTGCCTCCCCACGCCTCCACTTCAATCGACGATGAAGCGACCATAGCCCACAGCCACCAACGTGTAGGTCTGTGCTAACAGCTTCCAGTCTATCCAAACCTGCTGCCACCGCACTCGCCCATCGCCGTTGGAATTTTGAGAGGAAAGAAGACGAGACAAAGATGAAAGAAGACGAGGTGAGTGTTAAGACTGGCGCAAAGAATTTGTTTTTAGTGAGAAAGAGCTGCGCAAACATCAGACTCACTCTCTCGCCTGGACACAACTTATCCAAGTGGCAAGACAGGGTCAAGACGACTGGAAATGTATCCAGGTGCAGGAGGATGCCAGAGGGACAGTCATATTGCCTGACCGGCTGCCTGTAGGCTACTCCACAGCCTCGCAGTCCCAACTGACTAGGGTGAAAGACCCAAACCAAAGAACACCAATACTGGTGGATGCTCTGTGTCACGATATCCAGGCCAGAGTGACGGTATAGTGCCATCTGCCCTATCAATCAACCACTGGCCTGCTGCCGCCAGCTTCGAAGCTGCGTCCGGGAAGTTTGCTCAATTCTTCGTCTGTGATTTAGGCAAACAAGCCTATGACCACACCGCTACCGGGGGCCAATATGAAGGACTCAAGTACTGAGGGTCACATTGTGCCCTAGCATGTGGCCGTTGGGTTAGATTAAACCTCCTCCGCCCTGGCCGTTTGCACCGACAGGTGCACGCCCACTGATACCATGCTAGCGAACCAGTTCATGAAACAGGTTGTACTGGATTACATGTTACCAGTAGCAGATTTTTCTGACCTGACAGATATACAATCAGGATTATTACCTAGATTTTCAACCCAGGGTTCTTGCACAGCCCTGGAATTCCCTGAAAAAGCCCTGGAATTTAAAAATTGGAGAAAAAGTCCCAGGGAAGAATTCCCAGCTTGAAAAAACATTGAAGAAGTGGAAAAAGTCTTCCATTTTTCTCTCATTTTCTTGCATTTTAGTAGCCCTAGAAAAACACTTTCAATGAGGTGCAGAAACTGTGAATTTACCAGAGAATCAACCAGTATCATTCTCATATTTCAGGTTTTGTCCAATCCTGAATTCCTGGCAGAGGGTACAGCCATCGCCGATCTCTTGCATCCTGACCGTGTCCTGATTGGCGGAGACCAAAGTCCAGAAGGTTTAGAGGCTGTGCGAGCATTGTGTTGGATCTATGAACACTGGGTGCCACCAAAAAACATCATTACAATGAACACATGGTCATCAGAGCTGTCTAAACTTGTAAGATTTTGATTTTGAAGATGCCATATATTATGGTAGCCATTGCATTCCCCAAATTGCATGTGATACGGATCACAAACAATTTGGAAAAAAAAAAGTTTACTTTTTGTCCTCTTTTATGTAAAATAACAGGCCCTACCTACTACAATAAAGGAGGCATTGACTGATATACTGTATAAAGTTAATTTACAATACATTTAGTACCTAATTCCAGTTGGGCCTGTCGGTGAGAAGTAAGTAAATATCATGTATACATTTAAATTCCACTTAGTATTTAAAAGAGTGTTCCTGGAATGGGAAATTGATTGAGAATTTGCAGATTTCTGAAACAGTAATACTGCTGGACTTAATTTGTTTATTTTACTTTATATCACAGGCTGCCAATGCATTTCTGGCACAAAGGATCTCCAGTATTAATGCCATGTCTGCCATCTGTGAAGCCACTGGTGCAGATGTGGATGAAGTAGCACATGCAATCGGCACAGACTCAAGGATAGGACCAAAATTTCTGAAAGCCAGTGTTGGTGAGTATTTGGAACAAAGACAAATTGACATAAACTAGAGTCCAGCCTCATGTTAATGTGGCAGCATTAATTTCTGGGGAACAGTTATTGTGGTCAGTGAGAAAATCACTCATGATAGGTCATTTTTTACCAGTTTATAGCCAGTGTGTAAAAGATTATTAGTGGCCTTTTCCACTAGTACAGAGGTTATCATGGCTAACTGGCCAAACATGGTACTTAAATCCAGAAGTTTAGAAAAGTTCACTGTGCAAAGGCCAATTAGGCCAATTGACCAAAATAAATCTCACTGTAATTTTAAATGTAAACAGATGTTTCTCTGAAGTGCTATCTGACCCAGAGCTTTTCTTTTTTCTTCTTGCAAGTACACTTACTACAGCTACCCGTACTTGACAACATCTTCATTTTTACAACAGGTTTTGGTGGCAGCTGCTTTCAGAAAGATGTATTGAATATGGTATACTTAAGTGAGTGCTTGAATTTACCAGAAGTGGCAGCATATTGGCAACAGGTTAGTGCTTTGATACCGTGGGATCTTTGTCTATTATTTTGCCATCCTATGACAGACAATGTTTGTCGTTGGGATGTAGTTTGTTTGTTTTTGCCTTGTACATCCACATTTGCTGTGGGAAAGATTAAGTATATTTTCATTCACCAGATAATTAAGTCAGCTACCTCTTGCTCAGTCCACCCAGAGGTTGGCTTGTCTGTATGCTCTCTATTGTTTCATTTATTGGACCGGCCATTCATCCATCTGTCAGTCTGTATGTCACTTCCTCCCTCCCCCAGTTCATCTGTCTATTCATCCATCGATCCATATACCCACCAACCCATCTAGCCATCCACCCAGCCATCCAGTCATCCACCCACACATCTACATATCCATCCACCCATCACTGATAAACATGAGCTATGAAACCCCATTGATAATTTGTTTACATGTCACACTGATTGCCACTTATTCCTCAGGTGATTGACATCAACGACTACCAACGCCGACGGTTCACAAAAAGAATTGTGGAAAGTTTGTTTAACACTGTCACCAACAAAAGAATAGCTATACTGGGTTTTGCCTTCAAGAAAGACACTGGAGACACAAGGTACGCCAATATCTGGAATACATAAATTAAAAAAAAAAAAATTGAAGAAACTGAACATATTAATTTGTAGAACTCATATCATCTGTGTGATGTAACGGCTGTAAATGTTGAAAAAATGATTCTATTGCCATGGCATTTGTAAGACAAAATTGTGAGCGAGGTTAATCATATAATTCTTTGAGGGAGTATTTAGTGCCAGTTGTTTTCAAACTAGGCAGACCAGGCCTGGTTCTAGGAGCTGCAGGGCCCAATAATTGTAAGCATTGCTGTTCTGTGTAAAATCTGCAATGTGGTTTCAAGTGTGTGTTGCAGTTATGTACTGTGTAAGACTAGATTACCCTAGTGCGGGCCCCCTTAGATGTGGGACATGTTTGAGAGCAATTCACCCAATTGGCTAGAAGCTGGCCATGGGTACATAAAGGCAGTCTAGATTGGTTAGTGGTAATGAATTAGGAAATGAATTAACAATTAGGGCGAGAATTGCCAACACCTGATAAAATTTCCACATTTATCGTGTATTTGTAACATGCATTTCTGTGAACTGCTATTCTTCCATTGTCTAATTGTCTACATTTTGATTGATTTCACAATCATCAGTTAAAGTCTATATTTTTTATTGTAAGTGAAGTCAAAAGTTACTAATCAATGTCCCTGTGTGTCCTTTTTCAGAGAATCAGCAGCTATCTATGTAACTAAATTTTTGATGGAAGAGGGAGCACATATACGCATATACGATCCTAAAGTTCCAACAGAACAGATCATAAGGTAAATTCTGTGTAACCTGTCCTCTATTTTATGTTAGCGTTTTCTTTTTTTATGTTTTGATATTTGAATCTGAAAATTGTCCCATAAAACTATTTTTTTGTGTGTTTTTTTTTATGTACATCTATTTTTATTTATATTTTATTCTAAAAGTCATTGCTGAATGTCTCTATCCATGTGGCTCAGATTTTGGAGAAACACTGTTCAGCCTGTAAATAGACAGTTCATCACCATGGTTAAACAATGTTAGACATTTGAAATGTTGCATTTTCAATCACTTGATTTATTTCCTGGAATTTAAACATTTACCAGTCAGCCTCAATTCATTTTCTTGTGCCTTGTGTGTAAAAATTTCAAAATCAGAGGTGCAGGTGAGCAGTGAAAAAAGAACAGTAATGACATGACATTTTAACATTCATTTTACAATTATGTAGAGATGTTTTGTATCCAAAACTTGAAAAAGGATTCATATAGTGAGATTAAAGTAATGCCACCGTGTAAGCTTACAGAGATGCTCAATGAAAATTGCATGTCAACTGACACCTGTGACAAGGTGGGATAACTATTGTTTATACTAGGTTTTGGATTTATGTAAACAGTTAATGTAGAATGCAAAGCGGTCAGTCTAAACTGACTGCGAATTGATGAGTAATGGTGCAAATTGTTGATATACACGTACTGATTAGAATTTAACTGTCGCATTTCAGAGACTTGACGTCATCAGAAGTCACAGAGGAGCCTGAGAAAGGTCAGTATTTCTAAAGCCACAGCAGGTGACATGTTTCTACTATAAAGCAAGTTAAAATTTTGTTTCTGACTGATGAGTACTTAACATATAAACTGAATGAGGAAAATCCTATTATATAGGTAGAAACCCAAAATCTTTGGGCACATGAAACAAAAACATGTCAAAGAGTCATATGTCAACTGAAATAGCCATCATCTCATTTTTTCCCATTTTAGCAAATTGCAACCTTAGTTCTCGTGTGTTCCAACTCCGCTGAGAAATTCATCGTTAGATGTTTGCAGCTGTAGTATTAGGATAAGGAGTGAGAATAACGCGGAGTCTTCTACGTTTTTTAGAAAATGGAGATAGAACAAACAAGAACTAAGGTCGTGAAATGTAAGGCTTCAAATTCAGCAATTCCTGATCATGATCCTGTATAATTTCAGTTGCCAGCTGCAGCAACACTTTGTCTAGAGCTTGCAGATTTTGTCCTTTCTTTCCAGAGAGATTGGAAGCCACTCTTTAAAATGTCCCTATTTCTACAGGGGCCACACAGAAATGATAGATTATGTCTTTGCATACTAGTCAATGGACAGTTAAATTTATTTCCTACAATGTCATAATTCAGTCCTTTGCCTACTTTTTAATGGAATTACCGAAAATGGTTATTGTTATTAAGTTCTGATTGTCAGCTTGAGCTATGGCTTACTTTGTATTGAAAAGGCACAATTTGTCGTCCATCTCATTTACCAGCATATCTACAATTTTGCCATTTTACAGGCAAGCATTTCAAAGTTTTGGTGAAAGTGGGATTTTTTCTGTACCGGCAACAAACATGTGGCAAAAATGTTTCTGCTTATAGGCTTGTAATTTCATTGCTATAAAAGATATCCATACATCACTTTTTGAGAATCTATATCTCGCAGTAAGCAGTAATGATGTAGCTGTAACTCGAATTCACCAAAATCATTGACATGCAAGCATGTCAGATGGATGCCAAATTATTTCCTTCCTTGTTGAAATGGTTTGCTGTATGTTGCGTTTACTTTCTGCTAAAATGTTGATTTTGCTTGTTTTCTTTTCAGTGCCTGATCTTGTGACTATATGTGATGACCCATACACTGCTGCAGAAGGCAGTCATGCTCTAGTCATTTGTACAGAATGGGATGAGTTCCAGGTAGGTGCTTATTTCTGGTAGATGTAAGGGTGGGCCCAGTGCTGTGTCAACATCATTATGGGCCCCTGGGCAAAGTAATAGGCTGCACCCTGCTAGTCATATATTTGCATGTGTAGGGCTTCCTAATGTTTGGGGTCCCTGGACAACTGCCCAATGTGTCCATGGGTTAAGACTGCTCCAGGTGAGTCAGAAGTTACTTAATCATACTGAAAAGAGTGTGCACCAATTATGTTTCAACAGAATAAAGTTTACATCAAGTGAATTTGAATAAAAATCAAGTTAAAATAAATGCGTCCATGCTGAATTATAAAAGTGCTGTGTTTTTGTAGATGGTTGTCATAAAACTGTGTTAATTAAATAATATTATATTAAGGCAACTATTGACCAGCCCTGCCTGCTGTTTGATATAATCAGAGAGTACAGATTTATAGAGAGATCCACCAAATCGTGAAACTAGGTCGCTGCGGTAAACAAGAAACTGAAGAATTGAGAGAGACCTTCTACACTAAAGATAGCGTGCATATCTGTTTATTGTGGTTTGTTCATATTTTTGGGCTGATTGAAACCATTTACAACCGTTTGTAAGCTCCTACACCTCCGTGAAAATGCATAAACAGATATTGTTTACTGCAGCGACCTACTTTCCGCTTCATGCTAACAGTGGTTTCGCAGAGCCTCCCGTGTCTTGCAGTACAAATCGACCAATAGTGAAACCTCTCTGAACATACATACTCTCTGATATAACAATTCACTGTCACATCCCCTGGTAAATTTGAATGTACCATATCCTGGGTCAGCTGTTGGAACCTGGTTAAAACTAAACTCAATAGCTGTTGTTAGGGGAGTACTTTACATAGAAAGCTATAGCTGAGCAGTGAACACAACTCTATTTGTGTGGTGCTCTAGGAAAACTCTTCACATGGGTCAAATTTCACATTTTGAGATATTCAACTATTATGGAAGAGGGGAATTTTCTGTGTATTTTGCTTTTTATTTGAAGTCAATATCTCAAAGAGTTTTTGAGATGGTGTAGTAAGGGGAGAAACTGAGAAAAATGATCTGTAGGCCTGTATCTCAAAAGCAGCTTGGGCGTCATCCGACGGGTTTTCCTGGAGCGCCACACATTTGGCTTTGTAATTAGACTACTGTCCCTTAGCAATGACCTTGAAGGCTAGTTTTAACGGGGTTCCTACAGCCAACCAGTGACATTTGAATAATTTTTTCTGATTTATATTTAACTTCCATGGTTATTTTTGTTTATTAAAAACACTAGATGAAGTTCCCAGCATTATCTGGGATAAACCTGTGAACCCAGCATTCCAGCTCTCTTTTTCTTTTTGGCCTACAAAGCTTCCCATATTCTGCACTTACTACAGATTACATGTGCTCCAGAGCACTAATCACTCATTTCTGATAAGGAAACTGTGCACACGGAAGCCAACGCAAATTAATATCGTTTCTGGTGCGATGGGCTTGCTACATAGAGCCAAAACAAAGATCATTGTATTTTACATTTTACGACTTTTTATTTAAAAATACCTGAAACTTGAATCAAGACAATCGGTCAATACAAAAGCAATTGGGTTGGGTTAGTTGACACTTAAGAAATTTAATTTTATAATTTTTGAAACTGTCATTTCGGCTGTAGCGCCGAGCAAAAAAAAGGCCCAAATTGCACAATAATGAATTTCTCCCCCCACTATTTTTTTTATAATAAGATGTCATATTCAGTTTTCCTTCAGGCCTTGAAAGATGATGCGGGCTTCTTGGTAATTTTGTTTTCATTTTGTCTCTTTCAGACTCTAGACTATCAACGTATCTACAACAAAATGTTGAAACCAGCTTTTATCTTTGATGGTCGCTTAATCTTGAATCATCAAGAGTTGATGGAGATGGGCTTCAAAGTGGAGACAATAGGAAAACGGCTCCGTCGCAATCATAGCAAAGTGGTGCGGAAATATGCAAATGGTTCTTCATAAAATTAAATAGGTCATGGATATAATTTTTATATACATTTTTTGTCTTTTGTCTTTTTCAAAGAATGTTTGCAAATATAGGATTATCCACTCAGTATACGTTACAAGATTTGATGAATGAGTATACAGGTTTTATTTTGTGACTGTCTCTGGGCAGAAAATTCTGCGGTTGCGATTTTTTTTTCTTGAACTCTTGTTTGAGACTGCAGCAGAATGAATGATTATCCCCCGTGAATGTTCAATGGAAAAAGCTGCACAAGTATTACTAGTTCTTGCAACATGTAACAACTATTGGTTATTTCCCCTGTTTTTGTTTTTCCTAATTTTTGGAAAGAATGGGAACAACTACATGGTCCACCTCAGTGTGTTTATGAACTTGTTTTCAGAACAATGTAATCATAGATTTTATGAATATAATTTTATTCCTTCAGATTCATTGTTACTGGAAAAGAACGTGCTATGATTGCTGTGTTCTAGATTTTCATTTATTTCAAATTCTTGGTAGGAAATAGACGGTTTCCCTGCTATTTGACATGTTCAATGGTCTGGTGTAGGTTTGTACCACCTGGAAGTTGATTTTCTGTACATCTAGAACAAAAGTTATGCAGAATTGCTAAGGTCATATTGTGCTGGTCAAGCTCCTTGACATTGCACAAATTTTGTTATACTACAATCAAAATTCAATAGTTTGTCTGGATTATAGCTTACATTCTTATGGAGCACCATTCTTGCCAAGTTTGGACTTCTGAGTTACTCGTATCACAGAAGCATAAAATATGGCCTTTGCTACTCCTTTAAAAAACCAGGACTGTTGGTCAGAAAATACTACGAAAAAGAGATCATTCAACAGAATGCACATTATTATACCAAATGGTTTTACTTTCTTTCATACATTTCTGGAGATTCAAAGGCTATCACCATTTTGTTCTTTATAGGGCAAGTGTGTTAGAAAAAAAATAAGAAAAGAGTCTTTGTTTCTTTTGAAATTGTGTCTAATTAGCAAATTCATCTCAGAACTCTTTTAAGCTATGAATCTCAAGAATAGACAGAGTTTGTGGGGAATTTTTGTCAGATGTAAACTGTTGTAGGAGCAACAGACCTGTCAGCTAGTTTTTATGTTACAGGACTGTCATGTATTCGGGTGTTAAAAAGGAAGTGAGAAAGTTTTTGTTGTTGTTTTTTTTAATGATTTAGAAATTTCTCTGCCTGTCCTAGGTTTGAGGCTAACGGCCAGTCCAAGATAGTCAAGACACTGGGCACATTGTTCTAATTTACATATGGAGTACATTATGTGGCCTGTGTGTGTTTTATATTTGTTTTCTTTTTTATGGAAAACATAACTACCCGACTCGACGTGTCCCTTATTAAAGTGGCCAGTTGATTGGCAGATCTGGAACCAGCTGTCATTATTTAAAGTATGTGGATGTTTCCAGGTTTGATGTGTTACTCACTTAAAAAGAACTCAGATAATATCTTTTGACAGCATAATATGGCTGTTCTTTTGTAAGAATTTGCACACTTGACTGTCTCATTGAATTTATACAATTAGTTGTCTACTTATTTACAGTATTTTTGATAGGGTTTACGTCAGACATGACCTGTGTTCATTAGCTGGACCATTATACTTACTAGATTGTCAAAAGATGGAAAAAAACGCAAATGTAAATGCTCCAGATTTTGAGGTCTTAAAGAAAGAAAGATTTCTTAGAATTAATTGTTGCTACACTGACATGATGTTTTTGATTATTGTTGGAATGGCCCATTCATTGGTATTCACATTGGAGGTTGTGTAAGGACCACTTTCTACCAGTTAGAATTGTCTATAACAAGCAGGAGAGCTAAGAAGTGACAGAAACCGTAAAGTTGCTGGGGCCAGAGGTGCCAGCACGAGTTTGGTTAGCGCTCGTTTTTGGAATATCAGATGAAAATTGTATGTCATCACTTGACTGATGCAACCAATAGCCTTTACCAATCATTCAGGATTGAGAAAGGTTTCGGATTATAGCATAGTATTGCTCTGAAATAAGGTTGGCTTAACAGATTGGTTAAAAACTCAGCACGAGACTTATCTCTAGGTTTTCTCCTGCTCTGTCAAAAGATTTTTCACAGACCTGTCTTGCCATTAAAATTAAAATATACTTGATGTATGCTTGGTTTAGTTGAAATGTAGCGGTGTTGATAAATAGTATTATGTTAAAGTAACTTTTGGCCCACCCTGTGTAATACTGAAAGGGTTTCTTTACTTTTGCCAAAAAACTGATGAAGAGGTTGTGCATAGACACTCCTCTGGGCAGGTCGATTCGTACTGTTTTCCGTTTGGGGTATTTAACAAGCACAAATTAATATTGCACAAAATTTCTGTCAAAAAACCACAGACCCTCTCTGTCTCTCTCTTTTTTTTTGAGGCCATATTTTAACTGTACTTATCTGAGAAGACCAAAGCACTCAGTCTTAACTTACTCCAGATGCATCATGCAGGTGGGCATGGGGGCAAATCAAACATACTTCATGTCTCCATGGTCTCTGTCTCAAGTATGTATGAAAAATATAAAAAAAAAGCCTGAAACAAAAATGTGTGACAAATACCTAAATGAAATCCCAAGCTGAAGAAGAAGTACTTATGGTTGGGTTCAGATCCAAAACCAGTGGCATGAATGTTAAGAGTTCACACTTGCTATCACAGTACTCTTCTCAGAACCTCTTTTCCTGCATTCGGTTAATGTTACTGTGTAATTTTTTGTTTGCTGTAATTATGTAAATTATCATAAAAATTTAAAAATGTTCACATTTACATAGAAGTCACAGGAAGCTTACATCCATCCCCATGCTGTTATTTACATTGAGTCACTCATTATTTATTTGCAAAGTTTAAGTGAAGTTTTTCTCTCACCTGGGTCGGATAGCTGCCAATGCCCAGTTTAGAGAATAAAGAGAAAAATGTGGGTTTTAGTTGTGCTGTTTCTTAACAGGGCACATTTATGGTGAAAATGTGTATCCTTATTGTAAATTTTCTATTATATTTGACGTATTCCCTGAACTGAAATTTGAAGATTCACTTATCAACATGACATAGGTATTGGGGTGGTTGACGCCAGCTGTGAACAGGAAAGGGGAAGGGTGGTATGCTATCTCGGAAGTGTACAAGCTTTACAAGTGCTGTTATTAATTAATTAAAAGTTTTTTGTTTTGTTTTGTTTAACTTTTTTAAAACAAAAATTTGTAGGATGGGCCTATATAGACATTGAAAATTGGCGTTGTATCTAATGAAACAGCCAGTTAATAGTCGATGAAAAATGTCACTCAGTTTTAAAACATCAGAGCCGTGTCATGAACATTCATTTTTTTAATGGTTGTACACTTGTGTAAGTGGGAGTTGCGTTGAAGCCAGGTAAATGAAAGACTACAATAGAGGAAGGGGGGTGAGTGGGGCGGGGGGGGGGGGGGACAGGTGAATGAACGGGTACATGAGAGGAAGGCGGATGGGGGTTGAAGCCAGGTGAACGAAAGGGTACATGAGAGGAAGGGGGATGGGGGTTGAAGCCAGGTGAAGGAACGGGTACATGAGAGGAAGGTGGATGGGGGTTGAAGCCAGGTGAACGAAAGGGTACATGAGAGGAAGGGGGGTGGGGGTTGAAGCCAGGTGAACGAAAAGGTACATGAGAGGAAGGGGGGAGGGTGGTGACAGTCTCAAAAATCGAGCTCAGTATACATACTTCAAGGAGGACCACTTGCAATTCATTGTCACGTTTCTTCAGTCATCCATCCGTCCATTCATCTGTTGTCATGCACCTGCTCCACAGACCAGCAGATATAACCACTCTCATAATCGCCCATTCATGTTTGTGTAGAGAAAAACTGCTGTGACATTGAGCAGTTCTGCATTACACGTTCTTTAGTTAGTCAGTAGTAAGACAGCTTCTGTACCTTCATAACCTTATGTTTTAGGAGTATTTATATATATATGTATAATTCTATATTCTGTTGTTGGATTTTTGTCCTTTGAAGATTTTGACTATCCAAGTGGTTGTACATGAAAATATTCTTCAAAAAAAACAACACATACACACAAAATAAAAAACAAAAATGGGTGGAAATGAAATGAAAATTACAGAAGTAAGAAGGAAAAGTGGTACGAACTACATTGTAAATGGGAATGTGAAAGCCTAATTTTAGTCTGCGACAGCCAGTCAGTTAGTGAAAAGGCTATTATTCTTGCAATATTCATGAGTAGTGAAGGGATCTTCTTTGAATTCTGCTTGCAACAAGTATTTTACTGATGTTTACAACCTTTGCTTCACCCTTTTGGAGAGTCCTTTCTGGAGTTGAACATTCATTCCAAAGGCACAAAGGACAGTTTGTATGTTGTGAGTTTATAAGTCTAAGAGAAAAATATTAAGTTTGGTAGTTATGATAGCACCATTTATTCAAAAGGCACCATTTCAGACCCAAAAGAACCTTCACAAATGGTTTGGTTAGTATAGGTGCAGAGACGGTCATGTCTTTGAGGGTTCAACAGATAAATAGAATGAGAATTTTAGTACTATGCAGATAGATGCATCTGTGTTGTTCATTGTTTGGATCAGCGTTTAGATAGGCCTATAGTAATTACTGCAACAAGATTGTTGCATAATAATTGCACTTCAATTTTTGCTTCAACAGGTCGGTAGCGATTTCTGTTATTAGGTTTTAAATGTCAGTTAAAATACCTTGACTCTGAACGTTTCAGGTTGCCAGATATTGATACAGAAATGATTCACCGGGAGAAGAAATTTGGAGATGAAATGGCCAGCTTTTTCCATCCAAAATGAAGTTATTGTTGGTTTTTTAGTCAGCAGATCAAAATGGTGACTTTTCCTGGCAATGTAGGTTGCTAGAAAAGTGTTGTGACCCATGACGCCCCAAATTTTGTATTTCATCATAAATGCCTATCATATCAAAACTTTATAGTTTTTGTACCCATTAGTTCACATTGCTACTGAAACTCTGCCTACATTAAAGCCAGGAATGTCAGACAGGCACCGGAGTAATTGTTCAGTTTGGGCACAGCTGTCATGGCAATTGTTGAATATTCTCTGTCAGGATCACTACCAAGCTGTTCTAATTACCACTTATTATGTCGATTGATGCCTTCACCCCTCAGCATCAACCACCATATTACCATTTTGGAATGCCACACAAGTAATAAAATTGATGAAACGAACACTCCAAGGACTTTTACCCGACATTTTAAGAGCAAGAGGCAGAACGTGATGTGATTTAAATTTGTAGATCTATAAAAATGGTACTGGTAGGGATAGGGAGAGGACTGGATTCTGGTACCATTACTTCCATGATGATTATCTTATATAGATTAACTTCAGTTGAACAAACCCGGACAAAGCTTATCATTTGAAATATATGTTGGTAGATTATTTTTACTCTTGTACCCTGTAATTATTGGAGCGGATTGGTTCTGCTTTGGGTTGCATGGAACGAAATTTATTATACATTGTCATGTATCATATACCACAAATAATACCATGTCGTATAAATTGCTGGAATTTCCAGTATTTTGTAAATAAAAGTGGGGTAAATGAAATAGTTTTGATTTTGTTTTATTTTGAAGGTTCACGTTGGCGGCCCACAAAAGTGAAGTTTTTTTTCTGCGTCTGATTTGACTCAGTGGGTGAGTGTGAGGTCTGTCTCCGCCAGCTGACTCATGACACATTTGTCACCCTCCCGTACTAGATCTAGTTAGACAAGATTTGTTCCGGTCTCTCGCAGCGTGCGAGGTCCCGTTTAACTCCACATCTTACTCTAAGTCAAAACAAAACAGGCTTAACTCAGTGTAGCGCCAGCGTTAGGGGTAAGCCAGACCAAGGCTGGCAGCAGGCCCCACATTGGTGGCTCGCCACCTAATTATTATCTATCACACTAAAACGCTACGAACTGCCCACAACCGCCGCGGTCTGGGTTGTGAGTGGTGTTTCAATGTGATGCATAATAATTAGCGCCTGCGCCAGCCTTGGTCTGGCTTACGCCTTAGGCTGTTATAATTTAAGAGTGGTTTTTGTTAGGAGACTGCGGTTTTTAGCATTCTAAGCCACAGGTTAACAGTGAACGTAACTCAGTATTTTCTCCACCTGGCTTAGTAATTAGGCTAAGGTCCCACTATTAACAGCATAATAGATAATATCGTTATTTCACAGTTGTGTATGTTGTTGAAAATAATCAAGAAAAATAGAGGCAAAGCACGAATTTTAATAAAACAGGTAAAGTATGTTTTACCTGTCACAAATATCTCAAAAAGTCACGATTACATGGAAATGGACGGTACTTGGTTACCCGGGTTGTTGTTGTTGTTGTTGTTGTTGTTGTTTTAACAGTAATAACAGTTAGTATTAATAATTATGCTATCTGTATGGAAAGAAAAGAAACAAAAGACTGGGTCCATGCCTTCAGTTTGCTGATATATTATAACTAACCATGGGTAATTCCTCTGACTCTCAGGCCTAGAAAGCCTAATGGAACAGGGAAATCTATTTTAAACTAGTCAGATAGAATGCAAAAATATCAAAAAGGAGTCATGAAAACATTGCTGCTGATAAATTAGAAATTGTACCGCCTCCCCTCCCACATATACAAGAACAACAACAACAACAACGGTATTGGCACTAGTGTTGGATCGAATAAGAAATTATTATTCGAACAAAATCCCAGACCTCGAGCGTCAAGTAATTCCAGAACTATTCGAACGAATATTCAACAGAGGTCGCTGTTCGAATATTCCAATACTGGCGTCGAGTAACCCAACATTAGTTTTTACGACGCTAGTAGATTTATGTTTGTGGTATTACCATGAGTATTTCATCTCCCCTTTGGATCCAAGATCCGGATCTCGACTAAGGTTCTTCGATGATAAAATCCAACGAGAAGAAGAAAGTATGGAATACCAGTAGGGCAAACCAGAATATTATGAAAATTTCATATTTGTATTCGTATTTCTATTTGTATACTTCTTTAATTCCATTTGGGAAATTTGCCTTCGTGTTGTTGCAGCTCAGTTACATCTCGAGCAGACACGTCGTCGTCACAGTGCTGCGCCGGTCGGCGGGTTGTTGTTTTTTTTGGGGGGGGGGGGGGAAGTGAGTTGGAAGGAAGCGAGTGGTAGGGATACATTTTATTTAATTTTGTCATGTCCGGCCTGCTCTTTTCGATTTCCGACTGGGAAGGTACCTTTAACGTGCACAATGTGCACACGGGCCCTCCGAGTTTTTCGTCCTTATCTGAGAAGACTAGGTGCTCGATCCTGTCGCCCATAGGATCAGCGACAGGAAAATATGAGAAAATTCCAAAATTAAAAAACCTGTCTGCACCCACCGGGATTTGATCCCGGTACCTTTGGCATGAGAGGCGAGCACCTTGCCTCTAGTCTACCGTATTTTCAGTAAAATTTTTTTTTTTGAAGGTGTTAGGACGCCTTGATGAAAGGGGGCTTATACTATAATATTCAGAAACATTTTCTGAACCAACTGCACTGAAAACAATTATGTTGCAGTTCTGTCTAGGTCAAACCATACCCCCGCCCCATTATGGGTACCGGTAAAAAAAGAAAAAAAAAGGCAAACGGAAAAAAGTCTAAAGGCGACACAAGGGCACGACTTCAGGGGGAGGGGGGGGGGCTGCAGGAGATGGGGGACTGCAAGGAGCCGCCCCCTTGATGAATTAGTATCCAAGATGGACGTTTATTCTTTTCTATACAAAATTTAAAAAAAAGAAGAAAAACTACATAAATTGAAATTTTTTGCCACGTAACTCTTTTCCCGCTGGATGTTTTTTCCCCATGTCCCCGATATGTACTGTTTTCATTCACTGGAGATAACTGCCCCCTACAACTGCCCGGTATCCCCCCCCCCCCCCCCCTCAAACGTACAAACTTTAGGGATGGCTTCTGTGAGTGAGGTTGTTCCAACCAGATGGTTGTGTAGTGGGCTTGGTAAGTGGAACAATCGTTCAAAACACAATAGAAACATGAAACTTGGCACAAACATTTTCCTTATGATAGTGTTAGAGAATTATGTGTTGGCCCCGAAGAAAAATCCAGTATGGCGACAAAATTCAAGATGGCCACTAAAACAATGCAACGATCTGTATATAGTTAGTTTCTTGTCAGCAAAGTATCGGGTTAATGGCCAGAAATGTTATAACTGATAAACCTTTGTCTTTATCAAGCCTGTTTCATTCCTTATCAACATGTGAAGTGAAATTATAGATTTTTAGATTGTTGGCCGCCATATTGGATTTTTTCGTGGCCAACACATTATTCTCAAATACTATAATTTTAAAAATGTTTGTGCCAAGTTTCATGTTGCTTTCATTTTATGAACGATTGTTCCAAAACATTATTATCAAACGCACCACAGTGAATCCAAGACATAATTCTGTGCCTTCTGCTCATTTTGGTGACCTATTTTATTTGTCTGTTACAGAAAAAGTATGTTAGACATTTTCTTGAAACATGGGTATATCTAATCATAAATGTTAAATATTATCCATACAAAGCATTGTCCTTGTAGAATGGAAACAAATATTTTTTTCTAGATTTTTTTTTCAAAAAGGAAAATCCGTGGGCTGGACTGACATTACCCGGGTCTAGGACTGAGTAAACTGGGACGCCATGTTTAATTATTTTGGGGGAGGGGGGGGGGAACATTATCACATTTAGCCTCTTGCATCGATTTAAAAAGCTTTCAATATGTGTTCATCAGAATTGTAAAATTAATGTCTCTGAAAGCCAGCATTTCTAACAAACAGCGAGAGATTATGTGCTACTTGGCGGCCAAATTTGTATGTTCCGACCTTATTGACTTTTTATCCAAAGTTTAACAATAAATTTAACCTCTCTTTTTTTATGCATCATATCCATTTTATTGAAAATAATTTACATGAATTCATTTGAATAATATAATTGGTTAATAATGTAGTTATCGTGGAATAGTTGGGCATTCCTTGTAACAACGAAGAGCAATAGATAAAAACCGCAGAATAGTGTATGTTTATACTGCACAACAATTGCGTGAATTGTGAAAAGTTGGCTGTGGCAGTATAATTATGAAACAAGTAAGTGTGAAAAGCAAAGCATTTTTCTAACTTAGTAATCCCAATTTCTAAAAAACAAAAGTGTCTCGCAAGAAGTGGCAATAGCAAAATGTGAATAACCTTTAGGTCATGACAGTTTTTCATAATTGCAACTAATTAGTTAGACTGATGCATTTTTTTCTGTCACTCTTGTTATTTTATCTTATTAATAAAAAGAATAGATGAGGCATAAACCTGTTCACAACAAATTCTTAGGGGAGCAAAATTTCAAAAGAAGAAGAATATCAATTACAAATAATAATTAAACCATAGCGCCCCCCCCCCTCCCACACACACACACATAGAAAATCTCACAATATTCGAATATTTTACAAAGTTTTTCAACAAGACGGGGCAAATAAACATTTCCATGTTGTAACAGCCCACGGGTCAGGGGGCGAGGTCCTTGCCTTGCCCAGGGCGCTGGCAACCCACGCTGCGTCACTGATGCACGCTCCCCCTTCCACCCATATTAAACTCCAGACTGCCTCCTTTTTTATTCTGGTTCACTGAACAAGTTCGGCACAATTACCCTCTCCTTTTACTTTTCTTTTTTCTTCAACGCAACAGTCTGAATCAGAATTAAAACAAATTATGCAACTGATTCTCCCCAGTGTCAACTAATCCCACGCATTCACCCTGGTATTTATTCAGTTAATCTTTTAAAACTGTTGCTGTGACGATACAGTAGCCTACAATGCTCCTTTTCTGGCTTCCCCTGATAAATCCACATTAAAATGTTTTCACTGATCAGTCATATTTTCAACCAAAAAGAGATTTTAAAAAAAAAGTTACAGCCCCCCCCCCCTCCAATAATTGCAGGTAGATGCTTCTTATTGAAACAAACCACATTGTTGTATGTTGCCGTGACCCTTACATAATCATGAAAAACTCGTCGGACCACATAATGAAACACTCTTGCTTTTTTTTTTTTTTTAAGGGATGGGGTGGAGTTGCTCCATGAAAGGTAAAACACTGCAGAGATATTAACAGAAGTGCTTAGATGTCTGTGTGTAGGAATTTAATACAGAATTATTCTCTTTCGTTTCTTTAAATCTGGGCATTGTATAGGCTATAATTATATTTAAACTTGCTTTATTTTATTTCAAAGTCCTTTCTGTTACTAGAGTTTCGATCTCATTGGAATGCCCAATTTCACAATAGGGAAAGCGGACATTTTCTGGTAATGACAATATTTCTCTAATATTTTAATTATGTTGAAGTACTGACAAAATTACATATTTAAATTGATTTAACGTCAGATTTTTGCTATCATTTCTTCTGCAGAATGAAGACACAAACCAAACTGACCTGTTTCAGATACAGCACTTACATTGGATGTTTCTTCTCCGTGTTTTCTGCAGCCGTAAACTGGTACTGGGGAATTCTGAGTGTTTATGTAGACTCTTATTTCAGAGCTAGATTTGGCCCAGATAGTGGCTATGACACACCTTGGACTATTTCGTTAGTGATGGTGGGCATAGCTATTGGAATTTCCATGTCCGGTATTTTGATCAAGCGTTTACGCTCTCACTGGATACTTCTTATTGCTACTGTAACCTTTAACGTTACAATGTTTTCCTGTTATTTTGTTATTCAAACATCAGTGGCAATGCTAAATTTCTTGGCGGCACCTATCTGGGGTCTATGCGCTGGCATGTTTTATGGACATGGAATACAAACTGTTGAAACATGGTGCGAAACAAAACGTGTCGGCTTTCTTATATCTACAGTCAGCACGGGAACTGGAATTGGATCATTCATATTAATACAGTTGATAACCCATTATATCAATCCCGATAATAAATCCCCAGATTTGTTTGTTGGTCCCCGAGCTTATTTCACCCAAGAAGAAATTCTTGAACGAGTGCCAAGAGCATTTCTTGTTATAGGTGCCTTTTCATTATCGGTACATGTTCTTAGCTTACTACTTGTAAGAGACGTAAAATATTTGTATGTACTCAAGGAGGATAACACAGACAAAACAGATATATTACTCACAACCCACACTGCCGATGGAAAGAATAATTATTCGACAATTGATCATGCAAGCGACAGCACAAGTCTCGAGGTTGGGGATGAAGGATCGTTATGCGGTGGTAAGTACATTTTACCACAAACATCGGATAAATTTACAATGGAGGAAAAAGTAACCGGATTTGACACTGCTGTTCATAATGATGCATTGCCAACGACAACTAATGCAACTTTCCACTCTGATAGGATTTCATTCAAGCACTCCACAGATCCATTACCATTCATCAACCTTGGTGAAAAGTATGATGAACAGATTGAAGATAAGGATAGTAAGGAGAAAAGCTCCACTTCTCAGCAAACGCATGTAAATTCAAAAGGCCTCTCTCCTTTTCAAGTATTGAAACCGGTGACCTTCTATATCCTTTGGTTGACTGTTGCGTGTTCCGATTTCAGCTTCATCCTGATTTTAAATTTTTACAAAGCCTATGGTCAACAACGGATTCACGATGATCATTTCCTTGCTGATGTTGGCACTATGATGTCGGTAGCCGTTTTAAGCACTAGACCTATGTGGGGCATTTCGGTGGATGTTTTAGGCGCAAAATATATTCTTGTATTTTTCACTGCTGCTCTGTCAGTAGGCTCAGCCTTTTGGTATTTCACAGCAATGGCTGACAAATGGTTGTATATGATCTGGACAATTCTAGTTGGAACTGTGAATGGCGGTTTCTTCATTGCTCACCCATTGGCATCTCTGAAAATGTTTGGATCAACACATTACGCCAGCAACTATGGACTGGTCATGACTGGATCAATAGTAACGAACCTTGCAGGACCTGCAATTATAAAAAGAATCCTTCACAGTTTCGGTTGGTTTCGTCTTTTTTTCACGAGTTCCATACTAAATTTCATAAACTTTCTGTTGGTGATATTCTTCCTTCCAAGCCACGAAAGGAGATAATCACATATTTTAAGTTATGATGAACGTTCGTGTTTTTGCGGTTCACTGTTAGTTTGTTAGCGTTCTTTATTCATCAAGCAGCAGCACCACATTAAAAATGACAGAAATAGATACCTAAGACTTATGCTTACCTTTGCTTTCATTTTTTAAACTACTTTATCAAAAAACCAATAGATACATTGAAGTCAATTGGAGTCAGGGGCGAAGCGTGGCCCTCTGCAGAGGGTAATCAGAATTTAAGCTAGTAAGATCCTTATAATATATTAAAACGTCTCGCTACATCACATTCACATAGAAATGCATACATACGACCAAAACAATTAAATGGGTGCTATGCGTAGCAAAAATATAAAGAGTTTGGTATTCTAAATGTACAAGGAGATAACTGAAATTGACTTACATGTTCACTGTCTATGTCAAATCAATCCTTCTTTTCTTTTTGCATCAAGCTTCATAGAGTAATTAAAATTCCGTGAATCAATTAAGCTCTTAAGTTCAGAAACACTGCATGCCATTTCACAAAGTCCACACAGACAAGATTTTCAATCTCCTAAAAACAAGTATGACACAGTGAGTTTCAGTTACTGACCGGTGCTATTGTACGTCCCTGCCGCGCGGACTATTTTTGTCAACAGGACAGGAATGCAGCAATTTACAAGCTAAACTAATCTGAAAATACCATTCATTCATACTAACAGACTTATAAACGCACATTTTCATCCATTTTTCAAAATATAATTTGAACGGCAAGTTTTCATTGTCATATTCATGGCCAGAGATTGTGTTATTCGACTGTCTCATAAAGTTTCACGAAAAGGACCCATTAACATTAAATGGCAGAAAGTGCTTAAGTGGCATCTCTGTCACACAACAATGTGCAGTGATCTCGGAGAAGTGGCTATCTGCCTTTGCGGTATAGGTTCGATCGACCTATCAAGTGAATTGATGTTCTTGATACGTTCGACTGACTTTGATCACAGTTATATCAAGATCTAGACTATATTATTATGCTTTGATAGCTCTTGTTGTGCGGAGAGTAAATTATTTTTAGATTACCTCAAACAAACAAAAAACCTACACAAACTCTTTCACTCTACTCTTTACGACTAGGATGAAAACGACCGCATAGTGAAAAACATGGCTAGGTAAAATCAGGTCAAACTTTGATTATAAGCCTATTTCCCCCCCCTCCCCCACCCTATTCTGCTGACTGGGGGGCCGTTTCGACGAATACAGGCTATGCCCAAGTTAGCTTCTGGGTGTAGTCAAGTCTTCTTAGTCTTTGTTAATCACTGATTATGGACCAGTTCATAAGGTGTTGGTCCCTATACAGATGCTTTTCGGTGAGGGGTGTTGGACTATAATAACAAACACAAATAGCGAGGTAGAATAGAGTGCTGAACTGACTAAATGGACTTGGAGTTAGGCTCGATCTGAATAGCTTTGTAATTCTAGAATTAATATTCGAAGGGTAATCACTGATTATTTGATTATAAGGAATCCTCGCCTCTGATTGGGGTAGAAATCAACTGAGGTACTTTGTTCTAAAAATTCTGATCTGAGAAAGAAACGAAAAGAAAACCAGAAAACTCCCTTATTTAACACGAAGAAAAGTATTCTATTGTTTATATTATGAATTGTATACTGAAGATCTAGTAATGTGCCCGCGGCTTCCCCAACCCCTCTCGCGACAAATTATTTTTAGCCTACCGGCCGCGCTTGGGACGTGACTGCTAGCGATCGTGCTGATATGCATCTCTGAGGCAACGGTTGATGTGGTTCTGGACGATGGTGTATTTTTCGTGAATTTGGAGAAGAAAAAGAAAAGGAGGAAGAACGATAAGAAGGAAAATCCAATGTTAGTCTGTTATTGTTAAAGGAAAGTCCTTATAGGAATTCAAAATCCTTCACAGTTCCCGCCATTGTTTATTTTTTTGCATTTGCTGCTGGGAGACAGGGCGCGCGAGTTACGTCATGAACGTAAAATCCAGCGTCCGTACCATGTTATTCTAAAAATATACTGGATCTATCTTCTATGTGATGGTAAATTAAGCTTAATAAAAAGATTGTGACATTGCTACCACATTTAAAAAGAAAAAAAAAAAAAGTAGCCAGAGGTTCCCTACAACAAAACTACTTTATAATTACAAAGTAAGCGACTTCCAGCTAGGTGTAGAGACTAGAGTGAGTGCTGAACACTGAACAAAATTTGGTATTTTCTCTATTCGGCTTTATGTAAAATGCCGTTGTTTACTTCTCCCACGCTTACGCCACAAGGTGGCGCTACCAAACCCGTGCACGCGAAAACCCTGAGCTGTCTCATCTTATTATCATTTCTAGCATCTTTGCTAAAAGGTACAACAGATGTGTTTATTGATTATTAATATGCAGCTCCATTGTCATCGCAGGAGCGTACGGTCGATAAAATAGTGGATGTCTGTGACAACCACCCGATGTTCGGAAAGTTTAAATGATATTAGTTAAAAAAATTTTTTCCCCGCGACGTCTACCCTTTTTGTACGCGAGAGCAGAGCCGTCTTAACGCATGGGCACACTGGGTACTTGCCCCGGACGACAAAGATCGGGTCGCAGGCTATTGGTTTGCCAAAGGGTTCACAACGATGTTAAAACGGCCGAGCACGGGAGCCAACCCCTTCCCCCTTCACCCCCTGCCTCGCGAGCGCACCAGATGGTTATGGCGACGAGGTGGGAGTCATATTTAAGAGGGTGTTTCAACCAGGTCTCCCAAGCATTTGTGGACTCTTTATGTGGCAATATAGAATTCTTATTCTAAAACTGACAAGAGATGTATTACTTAGTCTAGGTGACATAAATTAATGTATGAATTTGAAGGCCGATTTAAACAATACTGAAATAAGAATTTAATCCGGTGGATCCATCGTTAACTACAACTAGCAAATCACTGCAGTTCTATGAATTTTTAAAATTAACTAATCAACCCAGTGACCCTTAAAGAGTTTAAGTTTTCTACCTCAGACTTGACCATTCATTCCAACATCAAAAAGAACGACAACTGTGTTCTGAGATCGTAAGTCCAATAGAAAAGTATTAAGTTTGGCGGCTCTGACGGTATGACTGTATGACGGTATGACTGTATGACGGTACGACTGTATGACGGTATGACTGTATGACGGTATGACTGTATGACGGTATGACGGTATGACTGTATGACGGTATGACGGTATGACGGTATGACTGTATGACGGTATGACTGTATGACGGTATGACTGTATGACGGTATGACTGTATGACGGTATGACGGTATGACTGTATGACGGTATGACTGTATGACGGTATGACTGTATGACGGTATGACTGTATGACGGTATGACGGTATGACTGTATGACGGTATGACTGTATGGCGGTATGACTATATGACGGTATGACGGTATGACTGTATGACTGTATGACGGTATGACTGTATGACGCTATGACTGTATGACTGTATGACGGTATGACGGTATGACTGTATGACGGTATGACGGTATGACGGTATGACTGTATGACGGTATGACTGTATGACGGTATGACTGTATGACGGTATGACTGTATGACGGTATGACGGTATGACGGTATGACTGTATGACGGTATGACTGTATGACGGTATGACTGTATGACGGTATGACGGTATGACGGTATGACTGTATGACGGTATGACTGTATGACGGTATGGCTGTATGACGGTATGACTGTATGACGGTATGACTGTATGACGGTATGACTGTATGACGATATGACGAAGTAATTGGTCCCCCGTAGTAACTGTTGACCACCGTTTCACCACAGTCTGTGTTGGTATAGCATTAGTTTTGTAATAATACTGTTAACCATTGGTTTGTCACAATGATGGTATTGTATTAGTCATTGTATTGGTAAGGCAAAGGATACTGCATTGTATTGTATTTATGATGACATTTATTTGGGAAGGCACTGAAATTGTTATTAATTGTAATAGGATTAGCAACTACCTTTGTGAGATTGGGAGTGCTGTAAGATTGTTATTTCATGATATTGCAGGCGCTGTATAATGTTTTTGGAGTTGAAAGATATTCAACTTAAATTGGGGAGTTGTGTAGCATCTGCAAGCTACCCCTTGCCCTTCCCCGTTGCTTGTTATACTGATGTTCACTTCTTTTTCCATTTTATTATTGACGTTCGCCAGAGTGAACTCCGTGACCTTGCCCTCCCTTCCTTGTGGGTAGTTTTTTTCCTCGCTAGTTTGTTGACCCTTTTCGTAAGTATTAGTATATTCCTGAACGTTCGATAAAGGTGTGGAAGTAGATGTTTACGCCAGATTTGGCCTTGAGTGATGGAACCTGGTGACTTATTGATACGTGATTGGTCAGTTTATGTGTTTCGGGCGAGGGCAAAGGTTACATTTATTTCGGGAACTATCTATAGAAATACCTATATATATGGACCTATTTGAGTGGTTGGTCGGTGAGTAAGTGAGTTTTTCTTCTCTGTGGCGTAGGATATTTAGTTGTTCGTTGGTGCCGTCCTAGTATTTTGTTGTCCAGTATACAGTTATTAAACTTTAATATTATTAAATCGATCGTCGGATCTCGTGGTTATTTTTCTACAGCTGTAATAGTTTCTTTTTCTAAAGGGTTGTAGTTAGATCAACTAACTCCTCCCTACTATAACGTGCTAGAACAACCTCAGCTGTTACATCAACAATAAAATGAAAAAAGAAGTGAACACATGCTCAGTCACCAGTATAACAAGCAACGGGGAAGGGCAAGGGGTAGCTTGCAGATGCTACAGTCAGTTTCGAGTCGTGAACATGGCAAACATTAAAAATGCAGTTCGTTTTTTTGCTCTTGTTTCTAATTGAATGCAAATTTGCTGTTGGGCAGGTGCCAAGTCGCTGCAATGTCAGTTACATTAAACTGTTTGGTCAGAAAGAACAAACCTATTCGTAACAACACAAAGATTTGATCATTATGAACCGTGGCCGTTTGCGTGAAGTGTGCGTAAATGGTTACTCTGGTGTAGACCTTACACGTCATTGAAAACCGCTACCCCTTATCTATGAACTTTGCGTAAGCCTACACCCACGTTTAAACCGGTTCGTAACTTTACACTTTCTCCGAGGACGACGAAATTAGCTACGCCATGCGTAACAAGCATGGCAAAGAGGCGTCCGCTACAAAGAAAAATAGTAACTCAATTTCATTCCAGCACACTACATCACGGGCCAAGGAAAAAAATTGGATTTCTAATCACCCTCGATCTCTTAGTTTTCTTTTGATCGGCGTTGTTTTCATGTGGCATTGATTGGCCGATACAAATTTTGTGTATGCGCAATGTCAATTTTTGTAACCGCGGTAAGCGGCAATTGATGCATAGGGAGAGGTAGGTGTAACCTGAGTTTATGCATACCGACAAAATTTGAGTTTACACCAAGGTGGCCATACGCACTTCTAAGCCTGCACCATGGTGTAAAACGGGCGAATTTACACCAAGTTCATGCATACGGCCGCTGGTTGCTGTAATTTATCCTGATAACAAACATTTGATCATTATGAAACAACCTGTTTGCCGTAATAACCAAAGTTTTGAACTAATGCGATTGCAGTAAAAACTGACGTTTTGATCAATATGAAACAATTTGATAGGAGTAAAAACTAAGCAATAAACATGAAACGTCCGGATTGGAGTAAAAGCTAAACTATAAACATTATGGAAAGACCCAGTTGAAGTGAAAGCTAAGGTTTGATTATTATGAAGGAACCAGATTACAGTTATCACTACGACTTAGCTGCAGTAAAAACAGTTTAAACTAAACACTGTGAAACAACTTGGTTGCGGCAATCACTGTACGTGTACTATAATCCAAGCCATAAACAACAAAGGTGCATCTATCCGGATACTAAATTCAGTTAAAGTATTCCAACCCCCCCCCCCCCCCCCCGAAAAAAAGACCTCTTAGAAACAATAAAGAAATATTACAATGAATTCGAAACAGTAATTTTAAAATTCTTATTCTGTTCATTTATTTGGACCTTCAGATATTCAGCCATCGCTGCATCTGCACTAAGCAAACTTTTTTTTAGGCGGGTACCTTTCCAAATGAAGTGTTGTCATTTGAAGAATACACGAATTGCACAAATCTGCGCATATATTTATTTTCTATATGATCGTTCGTTTGTTTTTTATTTTTTTTCGGATTTTATTTGTTAATTTACATCTGTTTATTTGTTGCTTTTATCGTAGTATTACCTATAATTCTTATACTGTGTGTGTGTATGGACGTGCATGCATATGTCTTTGTATGTGAAGATAACAGACAGACAAATGGAATGAGATAGCTCGGAATGGTCAGTTCGTTGGATTTCATAGATTTGGTCCTAATTGGAGCAGAAAAAGTAGAGAATATCATTGGTCACGTGGCCGTCAGGAACAGATGATAAAATGGTGTGAAGAGAAAACACCCTGCATGTTCTTTCTACCATTTGAAATGTGTGTGTATGTGGGGGGGGGGGGGTGATTGTAAAACAGGTGTCATACTTGGGAAGTTGAGACTGTCCGGATCATCACATCAGCCCCAGTGTCAGCAGTCTTTCTCTTCTTCAGTAGCAGATGTAACGACTCCCCGAAAGACTTTAGTTTTGAAGCATTGAAGATTGGGGCTGTTGTAGAAATAATATTACTTGCGGTAATATTAAAAGTTCTGTTTTATTTTAAAATTTTTGTTTTTCTGTTCGGAAACGACGAAACTAACAAGAACACCAACACCGTCGAGATTGGTAGTCCTATTAACTGACTAGCTTGAAAATATCGAACCTAATTACATTCAATGGTAAAGGTTAATTTACAGATTTTAAAGGAGAAGTATTCACTGGGTCACTGTTTTCTGAAGTAATTGTTGCAAATTGTCGAAAATCTTCAACTTTGTTAAATTAAAGGGGGGACCATTTACTATGAAGTATTTGTTCCGGGCGATCATCTACAATTTAGCACTTGTTCCGGGGGGACCAACTACTTCATAGCATTTGTTCAGGCGGGACCATCTGCAATGGGGGAACAAATACTTCATAGCTGCCAAAAAGCGTAAACCAGGACGACCTGATGGACGACAGTCAACCTGTAGAGTCAGCTGGCATGACAGTCATCGAGGACTGCGACCTGGAAGGCGACAACGGTGAAACGACGGAGGACCTTGACGACCTAGGAAGCTGGGACCAGAAGGAAGACTACCGAGATGTCCAGTATGGAACGCAACTGACGCCGGAACAGCGTCAACAACTCGGCGATGTGGTGAAGGATTACCAACACGTTTTCACCAATCTCCCTGGATGCTGCCAGTTGGGTGAGCACCGCATCGACCTGACGACAGAAGTGCCAGTTCGTCAACGACCATACCCGGTGCCCTACGCTATGCGCGACTCCTTGAAGGAGGAGCTTAGCACCATGGAAAGGTTGGGCATCATTCGAAGGAGCTCATCAGCTTATGCTTCACCGGTTGTTGTCGTCAAGAAGAAGGACGGATCCAACCGAGTCTGCATCGACTACAGGAGGTTAAACAAGATCACAGTATTCGACCCTCATCCGACAGCAGCGCCATCGGAAGTGTTTCAGAGTCTCTCGAGAGGAAAAATATTCTCTCGGATTGACCTGAGCAAGGGATACTGGCAAGTGAAAGTCAGAGGACAGGACATTCCCAAGACGGCGTTCGTCACCATGGGCGAACACTATGAATTCACCCGGATGCCTTTTTGGATGATGAACTCAGGAGCCTCACTGAACCGGATCGTGAAGCCATTGATCCAAGGAATGAACAATGTGACAGCATATGTGGACGATCTGCTAATCCATACAGAGACATTCGACGAGCATGTGAAGGCTCTCAAGGACTTAATGCAGAAGATGGACCAAGCTGGATTAACTGCAAGACCATCCAAATGCCTGATTGGAACGTCTGAAGTCGACTTTGTTGGACACTCAGTGGGTGCCTGTTAGAAGAGAATGTATGTAAGGTGCGAGACGCACCCAGACCCACCACTAAGAAGGAAGTGAAAGCATTCTTAGGATTAGTGGGATATTACCAAGAATTTGTTCCTAACTTTGCAGCGATTGCAGCACCATTGTCTGATTTACTTAGAAAGGGTCAGCCTAATGTAGTTCAGTGGGAAGAAACGCAAGAGAAAGGGTACACTTCTTTCAAGAATGCCATTATTTCCAAACCTGTGTTATGTCTGCCAGATTTTTCCAAAGAGTTTGTCTTAGCAACCGGTGCATCAGAGCGCGGGTTAGGCGCTACACTTAAGCATGAACACGAGGGAAAGTTGTACCCTGTGGCATATGCTAGTCATAAGCTATTGCCTCGTGAGACAAAATATTCGGTCTCAGAGCGAGAATGTTTAGCTAGTGTTTGGGCTGTAAAAAAGTTTACTTTATATTTGTATGGAAAGGAGTTTGTGCTCCAAACTGACCATCGGTCATTAGAGTTTTTGAACTCTGCCAAATTTGATAGTCCAAAGTTATTACGATGGAGTTTATTTTTACAGTCTTATCGATTCAGGATTCACTACGTAGGCAGAGAAATTGTATGTGCCGATTTTCTGAGCAGGGTATTTTAAAGTAGTACACTGTCAGTGAAATGCATTGTAACCCATAGTTTTGCCTACTACATGAATTTCTAGAACGGCAATTGTACTGCACTTGGGGACATAGTTCATCTGTGTCTGAATATTGAATTGATGGCTGACAGAGAGTCATGATGTATTAGTCACATTTTGATAGCAAGCAGTGTTTGTATTATGTTGCAATGAAGTAATTTACGAGTGGTCCAAGCTTGGGAAATGTTATATTGCATTATTGTAACTTGTTTTGATCTAGTATGATGAAGATAGACCCTGATCAGTGGTCGATATGTGTTGGTATTTTGCCATTGTACCCATGAGTTATGCATTTTGTGGGATAGCCATGTTGTGTACAACGAATTGTGTTATTGTTCGTGCACGCAGCATTATGTATACGATGGCCATCGTTTCACCATATATGATTTGTAATAATACTGTTGACTATTGTTTTATCACAATGATGGTATTGTATTAGTTTTGTAATACTACTGCAGTGGTATTGTATTGGTCATTGTATTAGTAATGCAAAGGATACTGCATTTTATTGTATTTGTGATGACATTTGGGAAGGCACTGAGATTGTCATTAATTGTAATAGGATTAGCAACTACTTTTGTGAGATTGGGAGTGCTGTAACATTCAACTTAAATTGGGGAGCTGTCTAGCATCTGCAAGCTACCCCTTGCCCTTCCCCGTTGGTTGTTATACTGGTGACTGAGCATGTGTTCACTTCTTTTTTCATTTTATTGTTGACGTTCGCCAGAGTGAACTCCATGACCTTGCCCTCCCTTCCTTGTGAGTAGTTTTTTTCCTCGCTCGGTCGTTGTTGGGTTTTCGTAAATATTAGTATGTTCCCGAACATTCGATAATATCGTAGAACTAGATGTTTACCTCAGATCTGGCCTTGAGTGATGTAACCTGGCGAAGTATTGATACGTGATTGGTTAGTTTGTGTGTTTCGGGCGAAGGCAGAGGTTAGATTAATTTCGGGAATTTTCTACAGAAATATCTATATATATAGACCCATGTAAGGGGTTGGTTGGTGAGTAAGGGAGTTTTCCTTCTCGTGTGGCGTAGGATATTTAGTTGTTTGCTGGTGCCTTCCTAGTATTTTATTGTTCAGTATACAGTTATTAAACTTTAATATTATTTAATCGATCGTCGGATCTCGTGTTTATTTTTTCTACAGCTGTAATAGTTTCTTTTTCTAAAGGGTATTAGTTAGATCAGCTACCCCCCCCCCCCCACTATAACGTGCTAGAACAACCTCAGCTGTTACACTGACTTTGCGCCTTGAAACATGCCTGCTTTCTGATTGGTCAAAATAGAAAACTTAGTTATATAACAGATTGTTGCAGTAACGGCATATCACCATTTTTCCGTATGGGGAATACGTTTTCCTATGCTTACACCAGAAGAGTAATGTTATGGACAAAATCATTTACAACGTGTAACTGGAGGCATATATTGGCAGTATATTGAAGCTCTATTTCGAATTCATCTTGTGGTTTTTAATGAAAAATGAATTGCCTGATTTCATTTCAATAAAACAGCTGGTTAATGACGTAATTATAAAGCAATATTTCGATCAATCCTTATAAAAACGGAGCGCATTAGATAGCAAGCATAGAAGTGTGATAGAGTCTTCTGAGCCCAAACTGTATCAATTGTTAAAAAAAAAATTAATTCAGACGTTGATATTCTCCAATATAATTTTGAGACAGGTAAGTGTGAAAAGCAAAGCATTTTTCCAACATAGTGATCCTAATTTCATAAAAATATGTGAGTGTGCATGAGAAAACCCACAATAAGTCGGCAGAGCTGATTTTGAGAAAAACGGCTTTGAAGCGAAAATATGGGTCCGACACAAACTCCCAACTTGGCTGTTTAGGGGAACGTGGCATGTATTTTACAGGGTAAACTGTAGATGAGCAGTGAACACTACTCACTATGAGCTCTATAACGGCTTAGTTATTAAACTACGGTCTCCTAACAACAATCACTCCAAAATTACTTGGTCAATTAGCTATTGCCACTTATAGGATTAAATGCCGTTTTCTCAAAATCTTGTTTTAGGGGGGTCACTGACTTCAATTTATCAGAAATGTCTTGTCTTTTATTATTATGTACAGAACTCAAAACGTCATGTTGCCGACTTATTGTGGGTTTTCTCATGCACACTCACATATGACTAGCAAGAAGTTCAAAAGTGGCAAAAGCAAAGTTGTGGATAGTCGTTTACTTTTGGTTACAATCACAACAAATTAGACCAGTATATTTATATCTGACTGAATTATTGATTCATTACCTGCAGTTCCACTACATGAAACACCAAGACTTTCTCTTTCCAAATGGAAACTGGGCAACAGCGAGACGGTACATTATTTGACTGGAAGAACTGCTCTATATCGAAATGAATTGTTTAATTTTGCTGTATAATACTGCAGACGATTCCTATTGTAACAAATTAGATGCTCGTGTATTCCTTTTGCTCCTACATAATCATAAACCATTCCGTGGTCGACACAGTGGAAAAGCTTTCTTATTTAATGTCCTTTTTTTTTCTTAATAAAAACAACAAAGGGTGACTTTAATTATGGGGACAAATCAATAGAGATGCAAAGATGCCCATACGTGAGAATTTACCACAGAATCTTTCTTTTTTATTTCTTTAAAGATGGGCTACAATTCTTGCAGCGCGGGTGTTATACTTACAGGGGTAGTGCATGAGGAACAGAGTTCCAAAAAATGTATTAAACCAAAAACTGTACAAGACAAGCAGAAGCGCCCAGCTACACTCAGACTAACAAAAATAGGCATTCATCGGCAACTTGATTGGCATTATTTTATATAACAAATGATAATAATTAAACATTAAATTTACACACACACACACACACACACACACACACACACACACACACACACACACACACACACACACACACGCACGCACGCACACGCACGCACGCACGCACGCACGCACGCACGCACGCACGCACGCACACACGCACGCACGCACGCACGCACACACACACACACCATCCAGCCCAAAATCAAACAAATGTTTACATCTGGGCACATCTCAGTGCTGGATCTAGGTCTTCTTCTCGTTTTGTTTCGTTGCATAACAATATGATTCTGCTCCTCACTGCTGGCCTGGAAATATTCGAAAAAAAAAACAAACAAAAACATTTTCTAAACATATCAACCATTTCGATAAGCTACATTTCAAGGGCGTCAAGTGGAACTTTAAGGCACTGGAAATGTTCGTACCAATTTTGAAAGCTGTAAAAGCTACAGTTACTGAGAAAATGTGTGAATTTTTTTCCAGGTCCTCAAATATATAATGTAATTATATTGACAATCACAATTCATGATGATGTAGAGAAAAGAATGAAGCTCACTGCAGCAATTACAGATGTTCATAGTATGCACAACGTTTGTAAACATCTTGTCTCACTCATTTACTCGGGCTAATAAAATACCCAGACTGGATGAAAGGATAGGCAAGTTAATGCATTTTTAATACATGTACAACCAGTCTTGACAAATAAAAAGAAATTTCTACTGCAGATAGAACTAGAATCGGAATTTTACAAGCAGCGGCCATGTTGGTTATACGGTCGCCGCTCGGGAAATTCCGTAAAAAACGACACAGCCCGAAGCTCGTGTTTCCAGTCTGGTTAATTTATTAGTCTGTGGGTTGGCTGCCCACTGTCAGTAACTTGGGTAAAAAGAAGGATACAACCGGCAGCCTTGTTGGCACGTCGCTGAGAGTACAACGTTGCTTATACAGTGGAGCCTGCTTAAGCCGAAATTCGGGGGATCAGCAATTGCATTTCCTATTTAACTGGCCCCGCGGAAAATTGTGTTCGGTGCGGCCGCGATTTTGATCATTTACCGCAACGCGGCCGCAATTTTTACGATTTCTACAATTTTTTGCATTTTGTTTACAAAAAAGGTCCAAGATAATGAAAACAATGAAAATTATTTCTTGTTTTCGCGAATTACAAAAAGAACGCAGGTAAGCTGAGAGCTGAGGCCCCTCCATGCGCGCACATGCACGAAAGTAGCACACTAATCTGGGCGTTCAAGCACATTACAGTTTACTCTGCTCGTCTCGTGGTCTACGTCCATTCGTTCGGCAGCAAGAAATCAAGATTTAGGCCTACTCTACAGCCTAATCATACCCGATGGATAAATTCCTTCGAAAACCAAGTGCCTCGTCCAAAACTAACCAGCGCAAGCTCTCCGCAGTCTCAATTTTCGACCGAGACATATTTTTCCTGCGATAGACTGTTCTGCCGGGCATGCAATACTGTGCTCGATCACACAAGGAAGTCATCGGTGGATCACCACATGACTACAGAGAAACACAAGAAAAGAAAAATGCAGAGCTCCAGTGAGAAAAGCGACAGCGCGTGCTGAGCCAGTTTCCAGCAAGCACAGTTTCCCCACAAGGTGAAAAAAGTGGAAAAATGGGACAGTTACAGTTACTAAGCTAATTTGGGGTGGAGAGGGGGATACCCAGTGTAGGCCTAGGTCATTAGATCTAAATAATAATGCACCCCGAATGCATTACTAATGTGAGTAACTTTTAAAACTTATAATCTGGTCTAGATTTTTAAAGGCCTGTTATCAAGAGAACTACTAGACTACAACAGTAGTAAACTACAGACATAGATCTAGTCTCTTTACCTCACTCCATTGAATTTGTATGAAAAAAAAAACAAAACATTCAAGCCATATTTCAGATTATATCCACCCACATAACTGACTTACTCTTGTCACCAGAATAAGTAAATGTAGATCTAGATCTAGTTTATATCACCACAGTTTTAACTTGAACTCTGTTGTAAGAGTATAGACTTAATCTGTATCAGCACATGCAATAATGCATGCTATGTATTTCTTATGTTCTGATCTTGGAATGATCGGATGACAATCAAAAGATGCGGGGCTTGATAACTTAATAATGCTTTTTATAATAAGTGTTAGAATGTGATAGGGTAAAAGCTACGGATAATAATCTTCTTTTTTCACTTTCTGTATCTTAGGATAATCTTTTTTTTTTTTTTTCTTCCACAGAGGCTAGAACTTTGTCAGGAGTAGGTAGCTATGTTTGCTGCTGCTAGCATTCCAATTATCCAAGACTGACCACCCTGCTGTCAGGGAATATGTGCAGAAGGGAGTGATTAATGGTGGCTCATTGTTTTGTAAAGCACGTAGGGCCTATGCAGTGAGGAGTGGGCGCTATATAAATAATAAAATATGTATTTTTTATTCATTCATGGACGCAATTCTTTGTGCAATTTTTACTGTTTTTTGCATGCAATTTTTGCCATTCAGAATGCATTTTTAAAAATTTCAAAATGCAATTTTCCGCGGGGCCAGATTTAACAATATTTTGGATAAAAGGTAGGGCCTAATTGTATTAAAATCACTAATATTTAGACTCTGAAAGAGAGGTGATAAGACATTTTGGTAATTTTACTGTATTACTCATCTTGAAGTACTGCATCCAGGAACCAAACTTCATTGCTTATGTGTATGTGTGTGTGTGTGTATGTGTATGTGTGTCTGTATGTCTCAGTGAGATGTGCCTTTGAGTACAGTGGCCTAAAAGTACAGATAAACGGTGATTGGGTTGTATCGAATATACGGTATTTGAATGACTGGACAAGTACTGTTCGTGAATGCATTGTCGTCGATATGACAGTCCTGACAGTTTCATACTGGCCCACGGAATGGGCTTGAGGGTTCGAGGTAAAAAAAAAAAAATCCTTTCTATTTGGTATCCTCGTAGGTCAGACCATAGACACTATTATCGTCTCTCCTCCTCATCCGCAACCCCTCAGGCAGTCCTGGATAGTAGTGGACGAAATTAACAAGGTGGGATTATTTTATTTGACATCAAAAGCCACTGAACAGAGCCCTCTTTCGGCCAAAGAAGTGAAAGAGAATATTTCGGTTAAAAGTTTTTCATATGCTTTTCTTTACGCGGAAATAGGCGTAAACTTATAAAGAATATAGGTGGGTTACAGCTCGACCAGAGAAACATTTCGAATAAAGAGAAATTTCTCCTTATCTGCTTCCGTTGATAAAGCAGGTTTCACTGTAACATGTTAAAATGGCTAAATCTTCAGTAGCTTCCCTGTGTGCTATCCTGCATTGAGAGAGTCAATAAATGAGACATTATAATTAGTTTTGATTTAATACGTAGTTGAAAGTGCCTATAAGCATTTATTTTATAAGTAGATCTGTATTGATTAAGCTTAATTTATTTATTTCAAAGGCAAGTCATCTCAGCTGTTGGAGTGTCAATCTCACTGGTAATGCACATGCCCAATTTGAGAACACCGAGGTCGGAGTTTTTCTGGAATTGATAACTTTGCTTTGAAATATTGACAAAAGTATATGATTAAAACTTAATTTAACATAAGTTTTTTTGCTATCATTTCTTCTGCAGAATGAAGGCACAAACCAAACTGACCTGTTTCAGATACAGCACTTACATTGGATGTTTCTTGTCCTCGTTTCCTCTAGCCATAACCTGGTACTGGGGAAATCTGAGTGTGTATGTAGACTCTTATTTCAGAGCTAAATTTGGCCCAGATAGTGGCTATGACACACCTTGGACCATTTCGTTAGTGATGGTGGGCATAGCTATTGGAATTTCCATGTCCGGTATTTTGATCAAGCATTTACGCTCTCACTGGATACTTCTTATTACTACTGTAACCTTCAATGTAACAATGTTTTCCTGTTATTTTGTTATTCAAACATCAGTGGCAATGCTAAATTTCTTGGCGGCACCTATCTGGGGTCTATGCGCCGGGATCTCATCCGGACATTCATTGCAAACTGCTGAAACGTGGTGCCAGACAAAACGTGTCGGCTTTCTTACATCTGCAGTCAGTATGGGACCTGGAATTGGATCAGTCATATCAATACAGCTGATAACCCATTTCGTTAATCCCAGTAATAAATTCCCAGATTTGGTTGTTGGTCCCCGAGCTTATTTCACCCAAGAAGAAATTCTTGAACGAGTGCCAAGAGCATTTCTTGTTATAGGTGCCTTTTCATTATCGGTACATGTTCTTAGCTTACTACTTGTAAGAGACGTAAAATATTTGTATGTACTCAAGGAGGATGACACAGACAAAACAGATATATTACTCACAACCCACACTGCCGATGGAAAGAATAATTATTCGACAATTAAAGTCGACAGCACAAGTCTCGAGGTTGGGGATGAAGGATCGTTATGCGGTGGTAAGTACATTTTTCCACAAACATCGGATACATTCAAAATGGAGGAAAAAGTAACCGGTTTTGACTCTACTGTTCATAATGATGCATTGCCATCGACAACTAATGCAACTTTCCACTGTGAGAGGATTTCATCCAAGCACTCCACAGATCCATTACCATTCATCAACCTTGGTGAAAAGTATGATGAACAGATTGAAGATAAGGATAGTAAAGAGAAAACCTCCACTTCTCAGCCATCGCATGTAAATTCAAAAGACCTCTCTCCTTTTCAAGTATTGAAACCGGTGACCTTCTATATCCTTTGGTTGACTGTTGCGTGTTCCGATTTCAGCTTCATCCTGATTTTAAATTTTTACAAAGCCTATGGTCAACAACGGATTCATGATGATCATTTCCTTGCTGATGTTGGCACTATGATGTCGGTAGCCGATATAAGCACTAGACTTATGTGGGGCATTTCGGTGGATGTTTTAGGCTCAAAATATATTATTGTATTTTTCACTGCTGCTCTGTCAGTAGGCTCAGCCTTTTTGTATTTCACAGCAATGGCTGACAAGTGGTTGTATATGATCTGGACAGTTCTAGTCGGAACTGTGAATGGCGGTTTCTTCATTGCTCTCCCATTGGCATCTTTAAAAATGTTTGGATCAACACAATACGCCAGTAACTATGGACTGGTCATGACTGGATTAATAGTAACGAACCTTGCAGGACCTGCAATTATAAAAAGAATCCTTCACAGTTTCGGTTGGTTTCGTCTTTTTTTCACGAGTTCCATACTAAATTTCATAAATCTTCTGTTCGTGGTATTCTTCCTTCCAAGCCACGAAAGGAGATAATTACATATTTTAAATTATGATGGACATTCATTTTTTTGTGGTTAACTGTTGGTTTTTTAGTGTTCAAGCAGCAGCAGCATATTGTCACGAGTAAGGTTGGTGGCCTTGTAGGCCACGAGAGTAGAGGGGATAAACTTGGCGAGGGAAAGCATGATTTTAAATTTGTTTACGAGCGTGAAAAGATAGACACGACTTGCTTAAATTGGTACCGTGTGCAAAACCCTCCGGGGTATAAATAGGTGTAGAGGCTCACCACGAGCGTTCCCCCTTCAGGGTTTGGCTGCACGAGATGACGGTCTGTGTGATCGTGGGGAACCATTGTGTTAACGAAGTGTCTAGGCACACGACATATCGTGGAAAAAGCGTGGAGAGATTTTTTCACGATACGTTTTTCATCCAATCAGAGTTGACCGTTTTCTGACTCAAAATGGCGCCCCCCCCCACTGAGCGGGGGGTTGGAACCTGGGGGGGGGGGCGTGAGGGTCTAGTCAGTTTGTATCAATGGGCGGTAGTCAGATTGACCAATCAGGCGAAAAGGGGCTGGGGTAGCTGTAATAAGTCGTGAAACGTCGTGAAAAACTTCACCAAGGCCATTTCCAGGACATGTCGTGGAAAACTTCACGGAGGCGATTTCCACGACATGTCGTGAAAATAGCCACTTCCTTGTGTTAATTTTCTTATACGAGGGCGTGAGTGAATCGCCTCATGAATCGTTTGAACCCTGAAAGTTGTCGTTTGAAGAATGTCGTTTGAAGGTTGGAGATCTTGAAGAAGGCATGGGTACCCTTCGAGACAGCCTATCCAAGAGGTCGTGAGTGAATCGCCTTGTGAATCGTTTGAACCCTGAAGATTGTCGTTTGAAGAATGTCGTTTGAAGGTTGGAGGTCTAGAAGAAGGCATAGGTACCCTTCGAGACAGTCTATCCAAGGGGGCGTGAGTGAATCGCCTTGTGAATCGTTTGAACCCTGAAGATTGTCGTTTGAAGAATGTCGTTTGAAGGTTGGAGGTCTAGAAGAAGGCATAGGTACCCTTCGAGACAGTCTATCCAAGGGGGCGTGAGTGAATCGCCTTGTGAATCGTTTGAACCCTGAAGATTGTCGTTTGAAGAATGTCGTTCGAAGGTTGGAGGTCTTGAAGAAGGCATGGGTACCCTTCGAGACAGTCTATCCATGAGGGCGTGAGTGAATCGCCGTGTGAATCGTTTGAACCCTGAAGATTATCGTTTGAACCATGGAGACCTGAAAGTGTCAACGAGGAGAACAGCTGTTGACAAGGACTTTTTAAGTATCATTAGTTAAAACCTAGGAAAAAGGGGTTCGTAAATAATCGCCAAAACCTCGGTAGGGATTTTTGCATGTCTTTATTTTTTTTTTGCTTTGATTGTACATTTGGCCTATTTATGAGTTGGAATTAAGTAGCGTGTTTCATTGGAAAATTTCACTCCATGTGTCCGTTGGTCGTTGGTCTGCTTGCTTGGTTTGGTACTTACTTTAAAGGGAGAATGAATTAAGAACAGTTCACGAAATCGTCTCGTGACAATATTAAAAATGCCAGAAATAGATACCTAAAACTTATGCTTACCTTGCGTTCAGTGTTTTTTAAATTACTTCATTCATAAACCAATAGATATATTGAAATCAAATTGTGGCAGAAATCAGCTGAAGTACTTTTTTCTAAACATTCTGATCTGATAGAAAAGAAAAGAAAACAACAAAACTGCTTTGTTTAACATGAAGAAAAGTATTCTATTGTTAGTATCATGAATTGCATATTGACTGGACAAATTGCATGCATATTTCTAAACAATTTATTACATGTATTTAATCCTCAATCTGCCCCACAAACAGATGACACACCACGTTGGAGTTATTATCCTATCAGTTTAACTTTCTTACCTCTGAAATAAAGAAACGTATTGTGGTCCGGGGAAACAGTTGGCTGGCAGGCGGTATGAAACACAAAAAATTGAATTTGAAAATATTGGAAACTGAGTAATAATTAAGATATAACTGATTAATTGGCAGAGTAGCGACAACAAGATTATTGATATGTTGCCTGAAGTGGAAATGACTGAAAGAGGTGGGCCAGTGATGGGATTAACACCTCTAATAATTGCTGAAGTTGAGGCTAATAAACTGGAATTCATCCCTGAAAATTTGTTGTCTGAAAACTACCACCAGGGCTGTTGTACTTTAATTATTTAAGTTCCCTAAAATATTAATGCATGTACATGTACATTCACAGAGATAATAGCTCCCAATGATGAACTTTGTCAAGTGTCATTTTTGGAATAAACCTATTTAGTTTTTGTTGTCGAGTCTAATTTTTGGAGTGGAGCCAGTGATGTATTTGTGAAGTTCATGAGGCATCCATACCTCTTAGAACCAGAATGTATGGGCCTGATATAAAATGTATGTCATATCTGACCCAAGGGCAAAAAGTCTCACAAAGGGTAGAATGGACTACAACCCCCTTCCACGGCCCCATTCTGTTTTTTTTGGACTTTGCTGGTGTGTTTTTTTTTTCATAATACATGTGAACCAAAATCCACCATTTTACTTTTACATGTCTCAGCTTGTTATGGTGTCTACTTACTATCATTCTTCGCAAATGGTCTGTTTGAAAACAGCGTTATTGAATTGTTTTTGATGTCTTCGTCACAATCTCTATTCGTGTAGATAAGTATACACCATGTAAAAAATCACAGGAATCCATTAAAAAAAAAAAAAACCCCTTGTTAAAAAAAAAAAATCTTCGCTGCATTCTTCTTTTCATTGTATCATTTTCATGGAGCGAGCGAGCGAGAGAGAGAGAGAGAGAGAGAGAGAGAGAGAGAGAGAGAGAGAGAGAGAGAGAGAGAGAGAGAGATAGAGAGAAAGAAAGAGAGAGAGAGAGAGAGATAGAGAGAGAGATAGAGAGAGATAGAGAGAGAGAGAGAGAGAGTGGGGGGCGGGGGGGGGGGGGGGGGAGGAGGGCTCTAAAGAATAATGTTCAATTTCTAAGTAAGAATTTAGTGAGAAAATTAGACATTTGACGAAAAGGGAAGGGACAGGGTGGAATAATACTATTTGTTTTTCAATTTTTTGCCTTGATGACAATCATCCTTTTTTTCACACTTCTCTCCCGAGGTTTGCAAGTATAAAAATTGTGAAAAATGCGGGCAAAAACTCGAACAGTTCCAGCTTTTTTTTTTGTTGTTAAATTATCATTTCAATCACAACAACAGGTAATCACGAAAGAAATTTAGAAATTGGAGAATTACGAAAAAGAAAACCAACAAAAAACAAACCATAGAACAAATCTCAGTAGGTTATATTTTCGTTTCTTGATGGTCTCAGCATAAGGCCTTCCTATCAACATTGGGGCATAAAATGCAATGCAGAAGTTTTATGATCCTTTGACATAAGGATTTTAAAAAATTTGCTGGCCAGAACTAGAGAAGTTAAGTTGCATAAATTGGTTCAATAATTACCACTGTAAAGGTGTAATAGTGAAGAAAAAAGTAGATGACAATTTAAAATGGAAGAAGAATTGTGAAATCCTGTGATAGCAAGGAGAGGAATGTGACCTGGGATTCTGAGAACCGCTGTTCTATTAGTATATTCACACCGCGGCCTCGCCCACTAAAAGCAAAGATACTAGATTGATAAGATCAGACATTCTCTTCGGACTTCTTAAAATACCGTTCACATCCAGTCACGGGCACCGCCCACTCTCGGCGCGCGGAGTCAGCGCTTTGTACAATGGATTTGCATAGACAATAAGTCACAACACTGATCGGTTTCGCTTCCAGAGGCAGTTTCATTGTCAAAATATTTTTGAAATATGTAGTATGTAATTAATAATGAATTTTTCTATAAAGCAAGGCTACAGAGAGCCGGTGAAGGAAGGAAAAAGAGAGAGAGAGAACCAGGTTTTTCACAAGATGGTATAGGCATAGATCTAGTAATGTGTGTGCGGCTTCCCCGGCCTCTCTCGCGACGTTATTTTTAGCCTACCGACCCCGCTTCGGACTCGACTGCTAGCGATCGTACTGATGCGTGTCTGAGGCAACGGTTGATGTGGTTCTCATCGATGGTGTATTTTTCGTGAATTTGGAGGAGAAAAAGAAGAGAAGGAAGAACGATAAGAAGGAAAATCCAATGTTAGTCTGTTATTGTTAAAGGAAAGTCCTTATACGAATTCAGAACCCTTCACACAGTTCCAGCTATTGTTGCTTTTCGTGCATTTGCTGCTGGGAGACAGGGCGCGGGAGTTACGTCATGAATGTAAAATCCAGCGTCGGTACCATATTATTCTAAAAATATACTGGATCTATCTTCTATGTGATGGTAAATCAAGCTTAATAAAAAGATTGTGACATTGCTACCACATTTAAAAAGAAAAAAAAAGTAGCCAGAGGTTTCCTACAACAAAACTACTTCATAATTACAAAGCAAGCGACTTCCAGCTAGGTCTAGGGTGAGAGCTGAACACTGAACAAAATTTGGTATTTTCTCTATTCGGCTTCGTAAAAAATGCCGTTATTTACTTCTCTCACGCTTACGCCACAAGGTGGCTCTGCCAAATCCGTGCACGCGAAAACCCTGAGCTGTCTCATCTTATTATCATTTCTAGCATCTTTGCTAAAAGGTACAACAGATGTGTTTGTTGATTATGTATTTACATTGTGATTGTAGGAGCGTTAAAATGGTGGATGTCTGTGACGACGCCCCGATGTTCGGAAAGTTTAAATGATATTATTTTGTATGGGCTGTTTGACTGACAGCTTCAATACAAATCCTTTTCATTTGTTATATAAAAACCTACTCGTATTTGCTCGTAAACATGCACACCCTAAGCCCTTGCTCCCATTTTCAATTGCTCTACCCCGGTGAAGGGAAATATCTCTAATTTATTACCGACTTTTAAAAAAAAATATATTTATTTGAACAAGAAGATGTTTTCCAATTGTTTTGCAATGCTAATAAAAAAAAAATATGCAGAATTGAATGAAGTTTCCAACCATATATGACATGTCATACAGTTACACAAACTTTGAGTGAAAAACAGAATTAAAAAGTAGAAAAATGTAAAAAGTCTCACATTTTTTTCTGTACATGTCAGTTTTCACATTTTTTTAAAAAAAAATGTTATTGTAAGTTTGTCGGGATGTTGTCATGGTATCTTGTGTAGCATGCCCCCTCGAGAAGATTGATACCACACATGATGCAGCCAGTAGTAGTTTCTCTTGTGCGGCCAGTATGCATTTTGTTCCCCTTTGACAGCACATTTGTATGTCTTGTGTTGTTGTCGTTGAACGTAACGTACGTACTTGTTCGTCTCTCTTACAAACATCTCTGTTATTTCATCAATAATGAACATTTTGAAGTAGTCCAGTGGTGTGCTATCTTCTGGCATGTCAATAACAGGCCCCTTAACCTCATTCCAGTCTATCATCTTCTCTTCAATGTTGATCAGTTCACCAGACCACTCTGTGGTAGTGTTATCGTGCCTTTGGCCAGGTTCAATGGTCTCTTCATCACTACTCGAACTACTACTAAGTGGTCCAAATTGCCCCACCAAAGGGGCGAAATCCCGTTTTGGCATAATTTCAGGCTAACATTACAAGGCTATTACTGCTGTGTATTTATGTGAAACGCCATGTATCCAACATCAGAATAAAGTTCAATCCTTCCTCTGACAAAATATATTTCTTTTTGTCTTGTTTAATGTGTTAAGCTGTGTGTTTCACTTGAACAGGACATAGTCTTGCCGTTTTCGCTCGGAGCTGCGGGTACCGAATTGACCCCCTCATAACAAAGGGTCGCAGAGCGTAGCGCCGATGTAGCGCCGATGTAGCGCAGGTATCTGAAAATAATTCACACAGAAAGCCAGATAAATGACGTTTAATTCAATGTATTTTTCATCATGTTGAAAGTTGAAATTCCTTTGAAAATCATTTGTTGAAAAGTTTGTAGACCGAGAAACTAGCGAAAACTTTTATAGATCAGGATAAAAATTATACGCAAATAAACCTCAGCCTTTGTATTATAAGGGGATGCCAAGACCAGACATGGGGCATGTTTCGGCGTGAAGCACTGACTGTTTTTATAGACCCACCCAATGCTTAATTTCGTCACCTTTGTCCGACACTCATTGCTAAGTCATTGGTGACACCGTTGACCTCCTTTTCAATAAAAAAACAAAAAACAAAAGCATTATTTTTGTCTCCCCTGCAAGAGTTCACACACAAAAAAAATGACGTCGGATGGAGATTGCTGACTAAAAAAAGTAAAATGAGATTCTTGTATTATGTTTATTCCTCTCGAAAAAAAAAATTAAGCACAATGCGATCCCCGTTGACTTGGATACTGAGAATTTTTAATGCCGTGACTCAATAAACCGACATTTTATGGGCGGTCAAAGTTGGACTATCGTAAAATTTGCAAAAGGTAGCAAATTCGGGGTGTTTTTTTCACTTTTGAAAATGCCAAAACTTTCATAACCTATAAAGCCAGAATAATAAATTTGGTATCAAAATTTTTGGAAAAAGCAAGCTCCATCCGATTAGACAGTACATGTAATTGGTGAGATATGATAAAAAGTAAAATCAGTTTGGACTACCTACTACTACTACCACTAGCTCTACGCTGATAATCTTCTTCTTCCTCTTCTGCTGTATTAGCCTCATCAATATCAATGTCTGACTGGTCATTGTCATCTAAATCGGAAGCAGGGACTAAAACCATTTTTCAGGGTGGTCACAGTGTAAACAAACGTGCTGTCCCTTTCTTTTGTAACTCTTCAACGGTAAGAGATATCGTTTTCCGGTTTTCTAAAAAAAAAATAAATCAGAAAGAGTCTAAGAATAACTACAAGCCATGCGCAGTCTTGTTGTGTGAGCGATTTCGTTGCCAGGCGCATCTGCCAACATCCTGTATCGCAGTATCACATCCTATTGCACTGGGGTATAGTGGTTGTTTTTTTTTCTTATTCCATCCCATCGTATTGGGGTGTGATGAGTTTTTAACCAACTTTTTCAATTCATTGTCATAATAGAAAAGCATACGTACTCTCTCCAGACAAGGGGAAAAAAAAGGCGACCGAAGGAATCGACTGTTTTCTTTTTTTTTTACTTGAGGTCTTTTTCGGCGTAAAAGTTTTTTTTTCCCTACGTGTACCCTTTTTTGTACGCTGGAGCAGAGCCGTCTTAACGCGTGTGCACACTGGGTACTTGCCCGGGGTGCCAAAGATCGGGTCGCAGGCTACTGCTTTGAAAAAGGGGTTCACAATGATGTTAAAACGGCCCAGCACTGCAGCCAACCCCTTCCCCCTTCACCCCCTCCCCCATGAGCGCACCAGATGGGTATGGCGACGAGATGGACGTCTTATTTTAAGACTAAGAGGATGTTTCAACCAGGTCTCCCAAGCATTTGTGGACTCTTTATGTGGCAATATAGAATTCTTATTCTAATACTGACCAGGGATGTATCACTTAGACTAGGTGACGATAAATGTATGAATTTGAAGGCCGATTTAAACTATATTGAAATGAGAATCTAATCTGGTGGATCCACCGTTAGCTGCAACTAGCAAATTACTGTAGTCCAATGAATTTTTAAAATTAAATAATCAGCCCTGTGACCCTTAGAGATACTAAGTTTTCCACCTCAGACTTGATCATTCATTCCAGCAGCACAAAGTACAACTGTGTTTTGAGGCTGTACGTCTGTCATGAAAGTGGGGTTTAGCGCTTACTAGATTATATAGGGATATACGTTCGACTACATTTTTTAAAAGAACTAAACCTCACTCACAAACATGCCAATTACTAAATAACAAAATGGGTAACTTTTAGGGTCAGACCTGCAGGGTCACAAACATATAATCTAATTATAATACGTTAAAATATATATCTGAATGTGAAATCAATATCATGAACAACAATATCAATAGTAATTCATATTAAGTCTAGATCTATTCTAATATAGATTTAACTCTAAGTCTGAATAGGTTACCTAAACTTAATCTAAATTATCACTGTTAACCTCATGAACCCCCCCCCCCCTCCCCCCACTGGAATAATAACCCCTTAAGTATTCTAGATATAACTACCAACTACGTTAACTGTTGTCCTAAGGACCATAATTCTCATTATTTGCCAAGGGCTGAACTTCGTAATGGATTATACTTAAGCAATTCTACACATCACCCAAAAACTGTAGATGTCATAGTATTTCAGACAATAATTTAAGTTATGATAATTTATAACTTGCCTGGCTCACTAAGGAGACGTAAGCATTGAAATATCCATACTTTCAAATTATTGTCGCACTCATACTGTTAAAGACAAATCCTACACGTAGGATAGTAAATTCAAATTATTGTTACACTCATACCATTAAGATAAATCTTCACATGGCATAGCTCTAGAGCTGTGATGAGCTGGCTGTTACCAGTCTCACCAAATACAATTCAAGTTTACAAATTATAGAACTAGAGCTCTCGCTAGTTAGATCTCCAAAGAGACACATTCATCGTAACGTTCATTCCTTCAAAATAGCATTATTTTTACACACACTGTTAGAGATCGTGGAAATTGTAAAGTTCCACTTTTCACAGTTCTACACTGTTAAATATAAAGGCTACAAGCAACTGTAACTCTTTCAAATCGTCGTTCCCCTCCGTTAAGGATAGGTGGCTACACTGCTCATCGGTTAGATCTGTCTCTACGAGGTCATTACTGGTGATATCGATTTCTGCTTAGAACCTACCATTGTCCTGGCTGAAAAACCAGCCAGTAAATCAATCAATAGCGTGCATATCATTGTACCATGGCTTTGGCTACTTCTTCAATCAATCAATACTAAGTATAAGACCACAGCCTCATTTTCCGTCTAGTCGAAAATGGCCAAATCACTGAGACTCTTTCGCGAACGATGCTTCGCCTAGGTCTGCCGATCTAGCTCCCAGCAGCCTATTATCCTCAGCGCAGCTTGTTGGCGAGATCAGTACGCCATCAATGGATTGGCTAACAATTTAACCGTCCTCAGACGTGGCGTAAACTAAAAAATAAGCCCCCGTTTAAGTCCAAACCTATGCGTCCCTTTTTCTAGTTTGTTTATGTAATACATTATCCCATTATCTTCCCTTGATCATGTTTTCTTCGACTTTTCTCTAGGCTATTCTTAAATGGTCTGCGATGTCTTGTTTACTGCTTTAGTCTACCTCCACAGCTTGCTAGTAATGGTCTGCTAGTGATGCAGTTCCAATCGGTTAAGCATGACGTCACAAAAGTGCCACCTCCATCTAGTTACTAGGAAACAGCTGACGCAACACACATGCCTTCCTTCCCCGCCGCTGCTCCTCTGATTACATGCACCTGGCAGTGACTCTCTTTTATCGCTGAGCTTTACCATCCTATTGAACCCACTAGGTTGTTTAACTTTGTATGAGGGAATATATAACTAATTGAGTACAAGAGGTATGTCATAATAAAGCTCTTTAGGTTTTCACCATCTATGAACATAGTCAGACACAATGTCTGGACGTTCAGCATCAGGTGTTACCGTGGAAAGTTGCTGGTGGCTCATTTCCAAACTTCGACCCTCTGCACTGTGACTACATGGTCTGTGGAGATGCAGCTGAGAGCACAAAAAGGGCTGTTAACCTGTTTAGCTGCAGTTGCAAAACGAGCTGCAGCACAAGCTAATGTACTGTCCTGTATTCAGTTGTGCAAACGAAAGGAGACAACCTCTATAGCAATACTGTTAGGGATGTGGCAGCTGAGACGAATCCAGCTGAAGACCAGTAAAAACCAGTTTCCTACCTCATCGGTGAACTGGATGTGACTCACCTAAAAATGAGAATTCTCCCATTGAAGGTACTATGGTTGAAGTAATGGGTTATTGGTGAAACTGTGATGACATGAAAGAATATCATTAATGACTTGAATTACACATCTATTGATACGGTGGTGATCAGTTTGTAGGTGTCTTTGGAGACTAAATGCATCTGCATCACCCCCCACCCATTCAACAATGGTTTTGTTCGAATTAAGATTAAACAATTGGCACCATGTGTGTATGTCTATTTTGATATGTTTCTGTTTGTTTTTACTAACTCGATTATTTCCAACTGTAAAACAAAAAAAAAACAACCTATTGTGGAAGTTGTTCTCAATTGTAATGTGAAGGACACCGGACCTTTTCAGCGGCGGCTATCTTGGAGTTCGTCATTTATTGAAAAACGTTCAAATTCTCACAGGTGGCATCGATCGGATCTAGAACCGAAATTTAATTTTCATTCAAAACCAGCAAGGAAACTTTCAATATACACCCAGTTACGAAACAGGGTATACTTAGGCCACGCTAAGACTGATAGTTTGTTGGCGGTTGTCTGCAGATCGCACTGGACAGCACAGAGGGGTTTGTTTGTTGACTTGTTTCTCAAGCCCTAACATTATTGTTTCCACAGCACATTCCGATATAATTCAAAATGAATGAACCTGGCTTGAACTGCAGTAATGAAACAACTAACTCTTGCTGGCAATGTTGTATACATATCTCAGCTTCAACAACAGACGTAACGTACAATTACTAACATTTCTAAATATGTGAAGCACTTCAGAGCGGATCCACCAAATAGACGTATTACTGTAACTGCTATTATTAATAATTTGATCTTCAAATTGTTACATTATGTTTTTCAAAAACTTCTATGGGTACTTGTCTATGATAATAGGCAGTTAAGTTCAACCTTAGCCACCCGGTATAGTTTATGAGTATTGGACTCGCAATGTTCAGCGATATAAGGGGTATAGTTTTTGATTTTGTCCAATAGATTTCTTGTAATAAACACAAATCAGTACGAATAACGTTCATGTGGTAGGAAATTGAATTTTTTAAAATTTGATGTATATTAAGTATGGGTATCTCTTTAATATTTGGCTTGGTACAACTTTATTACTGTCATTTTGGCTGAAAAGAGCGCAAATCTGAAACGTCACGTAGCAGGTGTTTTTGAGGAATTTCTTAGCGTTGCCACCCATTATCTCCGGCATTTTCAGTAGCCCAGAGTGGTTCTCCTGACATTTATAGCAAAATCAAGAGTATATATTTTTGTGCAAGGTTCCCGACCATTTGACGGCTTGGCCCCTCTACTTTGACAACGTCCAATAGAAAAGTATTAAGTTTGGCGGCTGTGGCGGCACTAATTCTTTGTCAGTGGCTTGATCTTATAAGTTCCAGTTTGACACAGTTGCTACAAAGCAAAGCTCGATGAAGAAAAAAGAAAAACAACAATCCCTTTTTCTTTGTCGATTGGCTCCAATTGAATGTCTGAAACAAAGAGAGTTTTTTTTATGGATCGGGGAGCGACGGGTGGCGGGCGGATTGCACCAGTTCTTCAAATGGCAACACTTCAGATGGAAAGGTATATCAACGGTATCGATACCGAGATGTATCTCACGACGGTGCCTGATATGGATTTTCAACTTTTATACTTCCTTCCTTCCTAAAAATCAAATTTTTGCACACAAACACACACACAAAAGTAAAAACATTCAGGAATCACAAGCGGCGGTGGAGCTACATTTTCGGTACCCTGAAGCTTGAACTGTCATGAGACCCCTTCACAACTCTAGGGCAATATCCAAAATTCACTAAAAAAAAGCAAGCGGTTATTTACAAGGCATACCTTGAAACTAACTCCAGCGTTATTTTCAAGGCATACCTACTTGTGTGTACATCGATCGCCAGTGGCTTCCCCAGCCCCTTTTCGCCTGATTAGTCAAGCAAGCCGTTATTTACAAGGCATACCTTAAAACTAATTCCAGGTTTCAGATATATATTTTTCCAACTTTGATATAAAATCGGAATAGGATCCATAAACGTCGCAGTAGTATGTCAAAATTACGAGTTGAACTCACCTTTAAAATATATGTAAAAATTCAACCTTTATTAAAGCATAAACACATGAAAATTCAAGCTTTTTCAAAAAAAAATTTTTCTCAGAATTTGAGAACCACTGTTGCAGAAATTCAATCGAATATACCTCGCTGGCTTACCTTTAAAAAAATATAAAAAATTCAACCTTTATTAAAACAAAAAAAAAAAAAAAAAAAAATTCTCAGAATTTGAGAACCACTGTTGCAGAAATTCTATTGAATATTCTCACTAGATCACCTTTAAAATATACAAAAATTCAACCTTTATTAAAGCATAAACACATAAAAATTCAAAAAAAATTAAAGATCCTAAAGCTTGAGAATCACTGAGGTTTCCATTTGGTAATGCACAGTAGAGAGAAAATTCGGTTAATTGTGTCCACTTAAGTGTCCACTTAAGTATAGACCGCGCTACACCATGCCCCTAATTGTTGTTAAGTGGGTCTCACCAGCTATTTCGGTCAAACAGTTACAATCATGTCAGAAGGTCAAACTAGTTACAATAATGTCATGAGAAAATAAACAGGACAAATCTTTTTTCGTTGCGAAATTTTCTCGAAAAAAAATCCCCAAAAGATTTTCTGTTGCTTCAGAATTATTAATGTTTGACATGATTAGATTTTATATTTGGTTTGACATCGTTAGTGTATGCAAATGAGCTCTCTCTCACCGCAGTTTATTTTAAGTGGTCCTTCACCATTTCCGTAGCATGCGTTGGGAGTTGGATACGCTGGTTGTTGTTAATAATTGCTCCCCCCCCCCCTCCCCCCCATCTGCGCAATGCGACAATCTAGACGTGCTGTTGATTTAATCGTTACATATATAACACAGCCCAGAGGACGCTCGCTCAGAAAAATAAAATGGCTTTCAATAATCCTGAACCGATGGAAGTAGATAATATGAGCATTGTTGATCAATGAAATTGCAGCTTTGCTGATTCATTTTGCTGAAATAAAACGACTGAAACAACTGATAAAAGCACAAAAGCAATAATGCTCATTTTTCTATTTTCCATATTTATTTTATTATCTATACAATAATATTTTATCTTTATATTATTTATACTTATCTATTCTTTATATATAAAAAAAATAAAAAAAATAAAAAAAATACTAAAGGATTACTACTGGCCATGAGCGTTTTATGCCAAACGCTCTGACGAGTCCTATGGCAGGACGAAATGGTCATGTGTTGGTGTATTATTCTTATTGGATTTATTCTGTACAAGGTAAGATAAAAATTGTTATTTTATTTATTTTTATTTTATTTATTAATTTTAATTTTATTATTGTTATTATTTATTAAACTTCGTTAACTTTGATTAATCATTAATCTTGAATAACTTCGACTCCGTCGATCAGCAAAGCTGAACTTCGTTAGCTTTGTAGAACTGACATTTTCGTTCCATCAGATTGAAATGAAATTATTTTATCAGAACTAACTAAAGCATAAGCTGTGGTATCTGCAGGAACATTTTTATTAAATGTAGCCTTAACCATTATAATTATCAGTTATGCTATTTTTTAACCTTTCACTTTGTTTTGAAACATCGAAAACAAATAACGGGTAAAGCGTTTGATAATCAACTAGCTGAATTCCCGGCCCTGTCCGGGATAAATCGATTGATTAGTTTCAGTTCTGGGTGATTATTATGGACCTGCTTCATTTTGCCTGTTCCTTTAGCTTTATTTTATTTTTGTTTGTTTGTTTGTTTTTAGATACTTTTACTGCTCTCCCTTTGCGCGTTGACGTCCTGCGCGTCCCGCCAGCATCCGTCAAATAGCTATGATTTGCGCACGGGTTAGTTTGTTTGCACATCGCGGGAAGTGATAACATCATGTGTTAATGGAAAAGAAATATTATAATATTTTCCTAGGCATAATTATTGAAAATACAAACCTGTACTTTTGGCCCTGCAGCGTCAATCTCCCAATTCCAGACCCTTTCTTTTTCCCAGTCTAGGCACATTGAGAACACACACAGTTTTATACTTGATAGTCTTAGAACTCAATCTCATCATTCAAACCAGTCCTAACCGGAAGTTGTTTTGTGAGTGTGATACAGTCTATGTCTGAACCAATCTTAGTTACGTTAATTTGCCGATAAAATAGACAGAATGCCAATGTGTCGCAATCTAGAAACTAATACAAACGTTCTGCGAGTTATTAATTATTTTTATATTTTCTGTGCCGGGGACACGACGACAGTCTATACTAAGCGCTGTATAAAATCTGAGGGTCACCGAATCAGCATTAACAGAGGAGTAGCTAAAGGCGCGCTGCAATTGTCGTAAGGTTTCACTTTTATTAATACAGATAGTGGTAATAGTTGGATTGCTAACTAATTCATCTAATTCATAAAATTTTGATTTAAATGACGCAGCATCATTATATCGTCGGTTGACTGTTGGAACCTCGTCAAGTCCATTTTCGGGCAAATTCATTAAAAAAAAAAAATGGAATCTATAGCACGAGACGCATCGGATGCACTTGAAAAAACGAAAAAAAGTCTGCTTAGTAGTGGAGAAAAGCGATGTTGTAATTCCGTGTTATAACCTCGTTAACGTACAGCTGGCGGAATGTCGGCGCTTGAACATGGCTAAAATCGTTTGCCAGGTTATGCACCGCTGGCCACGGCCAATTGTTGGCGTTTGAACCTCACTAAACGTTTAGTTTAGTAGCGTTTAATACTAAACGTTTAGTAAACGTTTAATAGCATGGTTATTACATGTACCAATTGTTGTCGCTTGAAAATGAAGAAAAACAGTGAAAGTCGACAAATGTAGCGTCGATGTAAAAATCATTATTTCGTAGAAATGCATGATTGTATCATGTTTACAAATAACGAGACTGAAGAAGGGCAGCCCTGTACACACTCATAAGGTCATCTCATTGTCCAACAACAAATGGGATTCGATCACTATACCACTGAACGATTGGAAAGTCTTAGCCTATATGTGCAGATAATGCCTATCTCATTTTTTTAAAAAATGGACTAAGAGACCACTTTTTTCCTCATTGGCATAATTCTGGCACAAATTGGCACTTTTGTGCTTGACTTTGGGTTTGGGTTTAATGGTGCGTCGGCACGATAGCGGCCACTTTGCGCCTCTCACTGTTTTTCGCTATCTCTCTTTGGCCTACTTTACAGCCCTCAGATGCCCATAGGATCAGATAAAAATGAAGTTAAAATCTAACGGGAAAACGCCCATACCACAGAGTTCCTCTATGAATTTTGTGAATATGATAAAAGTCTGTTAAATCAACTTGAAGGGTTAGCTTCTTTCAGAAATGACAAGAAGCGCTGCGGGTCCAGGTCAGAAAGTAATTCTTTCATGGATCCGCACGCATTACTAAAATTTACAATATACTTCAGACACTTCTGACGTCACGCATGTTTATTTCTGCCTCGGTTCCCCACCGGCTGGGGATTCCCTCATGCGCGCGCAGCATGCCCTGCTAAACTTCCTTCCCGATCTTTTCGTTTATTTCTATAATAGTTTTACCCAAGACCCATTGGACCAAGACAGTGCAATCGATCGTTAAATACAAAGGCGAAGAATTCCGCCGCGTGCGTAGTCTGCTAGACTGACGTATGGAGTATTAGTTCATAAACTTCAAGGGGCCCTATAATGCAGATTTGAAGTTTATTATAGTAAATTGGACATCAGACATACACCTTTTCACTCATAGTACATTCCCAATATTTTTGTGTTTGAACTAATGCATGACTTGTGTGCTATGGAGATCACCTGCTGTGTGTTTGTGTTTGAACTGCTAATTCACCTTTTGGTATAAAGTCAAAGGGCATAGCCTTTTTGTTTGCTTGAAGAAGCCGTAAAACGTCATCGATCAAATACTGATAAACTGAATTTTTGCATGCAGTCTTACATTTATCATGACCCTACAAATCTTGAATTTGAAGTCTCTGCACAGCACAATTCTTTCAAAGCGGCGATTTCCCTTGATCTTTTCTTTGTTTTCAATTGAATAGGCCCCACACTCATAGATGTTTACAGTATACGTGTGTTCTTAAAGCCACGGAATCCCATACAGTGTATGTACAATCAATATGTGAATGAAATTTTCCACTTGATCATCCCGAATTTCCTTTAAAGGAAGTGTTTTTTTGTTGTTGTTGTTGTTAGTTTGTTTGTTTCTTTTTTCTTATTTAATCTTCGAGCAAATAGAAATTCAATAAGAAATAGTGCCCCAAAACAGGAAATTTCAAGAAAGAAAGTTGGAAAACTGAGGAAGCTGCAACATGAGTAACACCTTTTTAACTTTCATTATCATCAGAATACTGCGGCTGGATTTTAATGAGTTTTTGTTGTTTGATTTTTTAATCCCCCATCTGGTCACTTTTCCTACTTCATTACCCTTTTTTCTGCTACCCTGGTTATCTCTACACTTTTTCATACAATTAGAAGATGTAAATTTACTCTCTGGTCTGATGTATGTGAGAAATTCATTCAAAGTTTGCGTTTTATACCCATTTATTTGCTTTAGTCATTTAAATAATGACCCATCTGGTGTCTTTTCCTACTTCATTTCTCTTATTCCCTGGTTATCCCCTTACACTTCATAAGATCAGAAGATGTACAGTTCCCCCTTGGTCTTATTAAGAACTTCATTCAAAGTTTGGAGTTCATACTCATTTATTTGCTTTAATCACTAAATTAATTCTCTGAATAGATGCTATATTGTACAGTTCTTGGTAGTCTTGGTAGTCTATTAACCCCATCCCATCCCATGGGACATAAAACGAAGGAAATATATTTTTGTACATGTATCACTGTTTACTTCATGACACCTTTAAATCCTTGCTTACCGAACCATAACTGGGCACTCCATAATTATGCGCTCGGTCAGTCTAGCAGACTACACGCACGCGGCGGAACTCTTCGCCTTTGTATTTAATTAACGATCGATTGCACCGTCTTGGTCTAATGGGTCTTGGGTAAAACTATTAAACAAAAATCACGTTCATTTTAGCTTTTAATTCTGTTGCAACAGAGAATTAGAAATAAACGAACTTGGTGTTCAACTCAATTCAAATGAACGGAGTTCTGCCATCCACGTGTTAGTTAAGGGAAAGTCCAATGTTTTTTTTTTTTCTTTCTTTTTTTTTTTTTTTCATTGTCTCAGAAAAGAAGTTTGGTGGTTGCCCCCAAACCAAAGCCAGTCTAAGTCGAAAAGATCGGGAAGGAAGTTTAGCAGGGCATGCTGCGCGCGCATAAGGGAATCCCAGCCGGTGGGGAACCGAGGCAGAAATAAACATGCGTGACGTCAGAAGTGTCTGAAGTATATTGTAAATTTTAGTAATGCGATCCGCAAACATAGTGTCTTCTTCGGATATGCATGAAGTCTACGCATTCAGTTAAAGTGTATTTGTGAGCGAGCCCCACTAACCTCAACGGAAGTCGCACATGACCAAACGGAGAAAATCGCGATGAAACACAAAGATCTGATTTTTTGACAATTTTTATATTTTGGTCGATCCTTAACCCTACTTCTGCCATTAGCCAGTTAAATTTGCTAATTTGTCAAGGCTGTGCAGTCAGTGCTACGGAAATTGGCTTCCTACAAATGTATACTTGTTAGGATCTTTCAGGTGTCTTTAAAAAACCATAACTTTTGCTATAAATAAGAGGATTGCAATAAATTTTACACCAAATTAAAGATGAGATTTCCTACTTTATGGTGACATTCATAACTCAAAAGTGAAAAAAAATGCAACTTCCATTGAGGTTAGTGAGGCTCTCTCACATTTTATTGACATATGGAGGGGTTTTTGCAATTATTATTGTTGAACACAACAATTCGCCGATTTTGAGGTTCTGTCACGAAAGTGGTTCTCTCTCTCTGTCATGATTTAGGATAGGCCTAAAAATCTAAAGCGAGGTCAAGGGAGTTGTTCAGCTGGCCTCGTGACTGAAAAGTAAAGGGTAGGGAACTGCAAGGGGAGAGCTAATATTATTATTACGAAGCAGTTTTGCCGCTCGTGACTAACACAGATAGAGAGGAGTGAGAAAAGGAGCTGTTTTGATAGTCACGTCCAGCCAGTTGACCCTGTCTGGGACAGTGGGGTAGAGCAACAGTCTGCAGGATCATCTGATCAATGAAATTGGCAGATTTAATTTTATTTAAAAACTATTTCTGGAACGTCCTTGGCCTTGGTTGCCGAGTTGCAAAGTTCGGATAAACTGACCAATGAGATCTGGCAGTGATAAGGCAGCGTAGTAATTTGGCTGGGGAAGTTTCCGAGTGTAAATGAGCTCAGCGAGGCTAGGTACTATTTAGACACATACGATTGCTGCAACCTACTCGTGAGATGTTCTCGGCAGTTTAATCCTTTTCGACCAGACGTGAAAAGTTTGTAGACAGATAATGGTATACTGTACTTGACGATGGAGCCAAAGGAAGAGAAAGATGCTCTTGTCCTAGTACAGCTTGTTCACGCCAGTATTGGATTTATATCGGTCAATTACACTGACCGGGAGCAATGGTACGTTTATTAGTTGATTGTGATTATCAACTAGATCTAGATGTGTCCACCAGGAGTTCCACCTGAGTTACAGAACGCGTGTTTCCAAGAACTGCCAACTGAGAAGAGTTATTTACCATAATATGGGGACAAGGTGGTCTAGAGGCAAGGTGCTCGCCTCTCATGCCAAGGGTCCCGGGTTCTAAACCCGGGCAGTGCAGGCATGTTGGAAATTGGATTTTTCTCATATTTTCAAGTCCCTGGTCCTATTGGGGGGTATGATCGAGTACCTAGTCTTCTCGGATAAGGATGAAAAAATTCGGAGGGCCCGTGTGCACGTTGCGCACGTTAAAGATACCTTGGCAGTTGGAAATCGTAAAGAGCAGGCCGAAAGGCCGCTGCCCGGGCAAAATTGAAAATTGAAATTAATAGATTAAAAGTTATCCATATCACCCCCCCCCCGCCAGAATTTATTATTCATTATTAAATATATATTGTTATTAATAAATATTCAAATATTATTTGAGTTGTGTGTTGTGTGAACTGATGTGAGTTGTGAACTGCTGTGAGTTGTGAACTGTTGTGAGTTGTGAACTGCGCCTTACAGGCTGCGTTACAATTTGCTCTGAGATAGAGAGAGAGAGAGTGAGCGAGACAGGGAGAGAGAAAGAAGCAGTGCAGTGTGTTGAGCGCTTCGCCGGCAGCTCCATTCTGCTCTGTGGTTGACATGTTGTTTCTGTAAAGCGCATAGAGCATTTTAAATGGATATGGGCTATATAAATGCTATACATTATTATTATTATTATTATAATAGAACGTTTAGAGTGAATTTTGTGTGAATGGAACTTACTTGTATCTATTTGGAGAGTTTAGTAATTGTTAGAATTGACTTATGTCTTTTTTGAAACTAGTAACGTACCAGGACCTTTAGATCTACTTCACACTGAGACTATATTGCCATAATTATCATAGAGTCTAGGTCCTTGGACAGTGAGACATGTAACTTACTGATAAACTGAACTTATAACAATTATCCACTTAAACTACGTAGAAGGGAGTTATTAACAGCAGTGGGGAGTTATTTATGAAAGCAGTTAGATTTAGATCTATACCATTATTCTTATTTTGCAGTTGCTCTGGATTTCATAAACCTATACTTGTTTTTATATTCTTTAATAATCCTAGAATAAATTGTTGTGGCCGTGCAGGCCTGACCCATATTGTTAATACTCTTGTTGATTTAGTAATTTGCGTGTGTGTGTTTGCGAGTGTGATTTAGCCCCTCTCTTGCAGTCGAGAGCCTTATCCCTTAGGAAAGTGCTGAATCAGCTCGTTGACACTCTCCTAGTTTCATTATGTCTAAGTGTCATTTCAATCGGTTACAAACTTTTCGAGATGTGTGTTTGTGATGTAAATTGTAATGTTGCGTGCGTTTTGGCTCTGATTTTACAGAACTCTTCAACATTTCAATCCTCATCTTCTGGAAAAGGCAAAACTACACATTCAACAATAAGGAAAATACCCGACGATATTTCATGACCGGAGAATAACAAGCTGAGTGTTTAGGGCTTTATTTTAGGAGATTCGCTGCTCTTCGCAATAACACCTCGCTTTTCTTGTTTATATTTTGCTTGCTTTTGTTTCTGTGTGTTTTAGTGGCAGGGATGAGTATTATTTAGGATTTTTGCCCTAGCAGCGGCCTTGTCCAGCCTGCGCTTCTCGACTTCAAACTGCCGAGGTATCTTTAACATGCACAACCTGCATGGGGGCCCTCCGAGTTTTTTGTCCTTATCCGAGAAAACTAGGTGCTCTGTCCTACCTACCATAAGTGGACCTGGAACAAACATGAACTAAGATCGCGAATTGTTGGTGCTAATTTAGTACATTGAATATTCTGCATTAAGCTCCATAAGCCTTGCAACAAACTATAAACGGTTGAAACTTTTTAATTAATTAGGTTGATTCAATTTAAAAGAAATGAAGTAAAACAAAGAATGTTCCCTTGAAATAAAACTCTTTCATTTTTCTAATGACTTGACGTCCTGTCTTGGACAACCAAACAACAAAGTTCAGAACTTTATGAGGTTTCAACCGGTCAGGTCAAGTGTTTTGACCGTTTCTGTCTCAACTGAAATGTTTATTTAGATCTAGTTCGTTCATGAGATGAATAGAACTTGAATTAAAAGATGACAAGGGTTTACAATTTCATTCAATTATTTTCAGCCGTTTTAAAGCAGCAGCCGTTCAAAAGTTTGTCGCAAGATTTATGCTGCCTAGTAAGTAGTATTGTTAACTATACACCAGAAGGTCCAAAATGACAAGCATAAACATCTGAATATGGATCCTCAATGTACAGTATATTTTACTCACATTTTGAATCTGGAGAACAAAGTTATCCTCACGGAAGTTGTCAATCTGAACCCAGACTTTACAGTTCACCGGTCAAACAGTATTACCGATACTGACTTAAAATCGGTCATATGCTGGTTTGAGTTTGTGTTTTGTGACAAGTGTAACATGTGACATTGGAGAGCTCTCCAATGGAACGAGGAATGTTGGGGCCCCAAAGAGACGTTACAAAGACACTCTCAAGCAATCACTGAAGGCCTTTGCCATTGATGAGAGTGAGTGGGAAAAGCTCTCGCTTGATCGTGCAAATTGGAGGGCGGCCCTTACCAGAGGCAGCAAAGCACGGGAAGCTGACAGAGTCCAGCAGGCTATCAAAAAAAGAGAACGGCGCAAGAAAAGGCCCAGTGGTACTGAACCAACGGAGCACTCTTGTCATTTATGCGGGAGGGTCTGCAGGGCAAAAATAGGACTTATCAGTCACATGACAAGCCATAAGTCATGAAAGAACAGTCTTTCCATTCTGTCCTCTGTGTCCTTTAGTTCTCTTTATTGTCCATGTGTTGAAATTCTCAACAATTTCTGTTCTTTATTCCTCTGGTGTTGTTAAGGTCATCATCATATATGATGGACGAACTATTATTTATAACATGTGACATGTGTCTCTGAGTCAAATAATATGTGAGAGACATACCCATTCATGTAAGAAAAATCCCCCGGCCTACTTATATACTGTATAAAGTCAAAATTTGGCAAAAAGAAAAAGTTGTATGTAGCAAAGCCTCGCGTAAGAAATACCCAATCGATACAATGAAACGCAAACTAAAAGAGAAGACAGAAAATGGCAGATATTTCGGCAACGGGCTTTTTCACGGAAAAACAAAACAAACGAAAAAACAATAACAGAAAAAAATCGGAAAATTGAACAGACAAAACAATCGAACAATTAAAGCTTTGAATAGGAAATGTACAGAATCTAAACAGAATATTTCTACTTAACTGCGCATGCGAGTTCCAGCTTGGACAGCAGCACGGAAGCACATGCAACTTTTTCTTTTTGCCAAATTTTGACTTTGTAGCCTTGCTGCGATCCCACAATTTTTCTGTGGTTTTTATATTTCGTCAATTATATACATGTACCTACAAAAGTCAAGGTTTTTGACTGATGACAATATAATTATGCGCAAACCTGATGAATTTTTGTGTGTGGGGTTTTTCGTTAATGCAATTGTCGTTTTATGTGAAATGTAAATATATGTGTATAGAGACCTCCTAGATGATAGGACGCCATATAAATACGTTTATGTGTACTTTTAATTATTATTGCTATTATTACAGAAAAATCCAATGTTTTGGAGTTTCACTGAGATTTTTGTTTGTTTGTTTTCATTTATTCGGGATAAACATCAGAATTTGTCCTATGGAAGTGAAAATTTCGGTGCCTAGGATGATCTGCTCACTTGTTTCCACACACGGAATAAAGTATTACATGAAATATCACAAAAAAAAATTGTGCTGACCATACCGCTCTCAATATTTTCAAGTTCATTCCTAAAATATCTTGCCAATTAACGAAACTCACGTGAGTTGTACTTTGAATGGCATGTGGCTCACAAGAATGTTCATGTAGTAAATATAATATCATATATATTTTCATACTTACTTTCTATGTTTTGGATTCTGCCCCAGGACATCCCTGTAGTGAATAAAGCATTACCAGTTCCCATGAGCATTGGTCTGAGTGGGGCAAACAGACACAAGAATAGACACACTGATTTTAGCACATGTGAGTTTTCCATAGGCATTCTATAAAATAATCATTATATGTTATATCTTTACAATAAAAAAAAATATCGAGTATAAACTTCGTATACATTTGCATCATTTGATGTCTAATCCTATAACATGTGTCAAAAAAGACTGTAAAACAGATTTTTGCATGAGCAGTTCCTTGGAGTGGTGAGGGAAGGGAATGGAATTTGTGTCTATTTCCAAAAGCGATTAACTCCCCAAATCACAGCGTTCCACAATTAAAACATCATTAGTGCCTGATAGTGTATTATTGTTAGGAACATTTGTTTTTCTTTAATCACAAAATTTGCTTCTTCAACAAATAACCCATTTGTAATAATGTTTTTATTGTTACATTTATTTAACCATTTTAAATACGCTTTGCATGGGAGCGTTTCAAACCATTTGGAGGACCTAATCTACATCTGGGCGTCTGAGGATTACTAAAGTGCCAGGCCAGGCCTTATAACTTCTGTACTTCGATGCCAGATTTTCATTTTTTTTTTTACACGCCTTCACTTGCATTTACACCCAAATTCTACATGTTGCGAATATTTCTGATTCTGGTGACGCACAACGCAAGAAACAAGAAAACAAAAACAAACAAACAAACAAAAACTTGCTATTATGTTGAGAAACCATTATTATTATTGTTATTATTATTATTATCATCAGATTTTTTCTTCCTACTGAACCGAGAGCTACCTTTGTCTCCTTTTGCAATATCTTTCTTGAAGCTGATTTATTAATATGTCTTATAATTATATATGTCTATGTTAATTAACGCTGCCGTGAGTGGACACAAACCTTCATCTTTCTCGTCACAGATGACCATTCCCGAGTGCACTTGACCTTCAGTGATGATTCACAGCAAGATAACATTAATGCATCATAATACAGAGGTAGTGGTGTGCTGTTTTCTTGGTTTTAGCTCTCATTATAGTACTGGCTGAGACTGTATATTGAAGCATGATCGTGGTGATGGTATATGTATTTAAAAGTGTGGCAAAAAGAAAAGAGCGTTGTTTTCAAATTTTTAGTTTTTACTTTGTTTCAGTAGTAGTAATAATAACTGAAGTGCGTCCCACAGATTTTATGGGTTTTCATAAATATATATATAAAGGATTTTAAGCACGTCATGATGATTCATTATTTCTGGTTTCTTCTGAATTAGCCTCTAGTTTTTGTACTACGCCTAAGTGAAGAATGAAAGGGGCAAAGGGAAAGGAAAGAGGTATAATTGTACCACAGAATTAAAAACAAAAAGAGTCCAACTACTTTTACTCCTGAAGAATAAAAAATATATATATATATTTGAAAGCTGCACCGGAGACAACAGACTGAGTCAATCGCTTAACAAAATATCCGTTACTAAAAGATTTCAGGAAAAACAGTGGAAGGAGCCAGGAAGAAGGAACTAATGATAATTATGGGAATTTCATGGCTTAACAAGGGAGATAACATGAAAATACTGGGCATCTACTTCAATGCTGATGAAGAAATATCCTGTATGGAAGAAAATTGGAATAAAAGGGTAAGGAAACTTGAAGAAATCATCCATGTCATGATCACATTAGGATCATAAATGCCGTGCTAGGTCACGACGTCAGTGAGTTAATTTTTACGATCTTGTTGATTATAACCAGCGTAATTTGTCCTTGAGCTGTTCTCGTGAACAGTTTGTTTTGAAACACCTTTTTTCTGATGGATGGAGAGAAGGAGGGGCGAGACAGAATAAATGTATAGCTAGGAATGACAGAGCAGTTCTCGACCCCGTGATTTTGATTAACATAGATAAGGGGCGAGTAAAGGTAGTTTATTTAGACGCTCAGTTGGCGTTCGGAAATTCGTGCATAAGAGTAGAAAGCACGGGGTTTGAAGATTTTAGTAGTTAATGTTTCGCATTTTATATTTTGTCTAGACCGTAAAATTGACCTTGATTTTGGCGCAAGGCCATGACAAGCATAAATTAATATTGCAGGCTGAGCTGAAGCGACTGCACCAATCAAATGTATGAATCTGGACGGAAGGTCGAGACATAGCTTTAGTATTTAAACCCGTGCAGAGCTTAGATAGAGGCCACATGTAGACAATCCATTTACGAGGTGGACGGCGATAGTCCTCAGCCAGATGAGAGACATAGAGACGCAGTTGAGCAGTCCATATTGTGAGGAGCGTGATGTTTTAAAGCTCCAGAGCCTAAGCTACTTGGTTTGATATGAACCCACAGCGTTTACATCCAGCGCTCTCACTCCCAGTGAGGGCCTAATGGTGAGAGTTCATACTAATTTGTAATGATGAAAGTGAACTGTTCTACTTACTTTTGAAGACAGTTTCAGAGCTACCGCCAGACAACGCATGGTTGTACAAGCATTCTCCATGGCGTGTCTAGAGGAAATGTCCATATCATAACATGTCTCATTGAATTAATATAATTTAAACTGTTATATCCGTCGCCACGTGCGCGGATTGTATTTGGCATATAACTCATATGACCTGCAAGTAGTTAGAGTGAATAAGTTAGTCTTTACAGAAAGCTGTAGTTTCATTAGTTAGATTCAGTTGCCTTTGAATTGATATTTATATTTATAATTATATTTGTTACATTAATTCCTGTAATTAAACTGCCCTACAGTTCTGCTAAAAATCAAAGCAATTGATTTATTTAGTTTTTAGAGTGCAAGTATTTTTTTGTGTGTTCGTCGATTGTGGGAGCGGACCTCGAAAGAGTGTCAGTCGAATTCTCCCCATCTAACCCACATCGCGATAATCCAAAGATGGAAAAGACGCAATTTATCTTGCTACGGTAAAGTAACTGTGGTAAAGAGCCTTGTACTGTCACCATTGAGCTATATAGTACAATCCATAAGTCTACCACAAAACACACTACAAGAAATAAAACTCTTAAGATATTTAAATTCACCTGGCAGAAAAAATATTCAAATAAGAAAGCATTTGAGAAGGTAAAAAAAACAACAACTGTACATTGCAAAGAATTGTCCGGAGGAGGAATAAGTATGATTAGTATAAAAGACCAACAGAAAATATTCCTAGTGAAGTGAATGAAATGGTTGGCATGAAAAGGTAATAGGACAAATGAAGGCTACATAAACACCTCTGAACATTCCTTCTCACAGTTTGGAGGTAGCAAATACTCCGTAGGAAGTTATTTCAGTCTTAAGCATAAGGCAAAATAAATACTATCACATCTTTGTTCCGGCGAACCGTATTCAGTACCTGGATAGACGCAAAGGACACAAAAGTAATTGATTATGACACAGATAACATGTCACTACAGGAATTGTTAAATCAACCTTTGTTTAATAATAAATTGTTGCAATATAAAAGAAACATCGTTTTCTTTCCAAAATGGGTCGAGGCAAATAGAAGATATATTCATCATGTGTGGACTGAGAGAGGAATAATCGTAAGAAAGACATTAGAGGAAAAAACAGAAAATTACCCAAGACTAATGTTTGAATATAACGCAATGATAAATGCCTTCACAGAAAACCAAAGAACGCTTTTAGGCAGTGTCAGAAGAAGGAATATGATTAAGGAAGCAAAAAGACAGCCGGTAAGCTTCCTGAATATATAAAATGTTCATCGAAGGGTTAACCATGCCAAAACTAGTAAACAGAATAAGAAATACATATTTAAACCGTAGAGAAGGCACTAGTTGTGGAGTCGGCTTCTGGAAAAGAAAGCTTGATATCGATGTAACAAAATATTTTATGGTAGCAAAAAATGTGTCTCGGGAAAGTAGGCTTCTTCACTTTAAATTAATCCGTAACATCTATCCTACCAATATATTACTTAGAAGATTGGCAATAAAATCATCAGAAAATTGTGCTTATTGTAATATTGTAATGAAAAGACTATATATAGAGCATTTCTTCTTTCACTTTAAGAAAATCAGGGGATTTTGGAATCATATAGCCAATGTCATTTTCATGAAAACAGGCCATAAATTAATCTTGGGCGAGGTAAAAGTACCCTTTTGAATAGTTAAAGAAGATCATAACGAATATACATGTAAGAAACTAAATACTATAAATCATATTACATGTATACTAATACATTACGTTAAGCTAAGCTATGTATAAGTAAGTTGTATAAGTAAGCTAAGCTATGTATAAGTAAGTTGAAATATGGAATCATGAATAATATTTTCCATATCTTTGAAACAGAGTGGAAGAATAGAGAGCGTTTACTCGAATGTCTATTGTTAGTTCGCCATGAGTTGTTTCACAGTATCCTGAACTCATCTCAGCTCCCCTTAATGTTAAACATGAATGGAAATATTATTGTATGCGCGAGTGAAATAGAGATAAAGGGGTTGGGGGGGGGGCGAGAGAGGAGGGGGAAGCAACCTTGAAACTTTGAAACTGGAATCTGAGGCAGAAATGAAAATCAAAGAATGGACGACTGAAAAATGTGAGAGGGGGAGTGAGTGACATAAGAAAAAAGGGAAGAGCAAGTTAAAAAAAAAAAAAGGGCAAATGACGAAAAGATGAAAAATGCAATGAATAGTATTCCAAAGTGCATGGAGTAAAGTTACCTCACGGTCACATTATACTGTTATTATTCTATTACTGATAATATATATTATTATTATTTGGTTACAAAATATTTACATGGCTGTATGTAGCGGTGGATCACATCTTGCAGCCTCTTTTTTTTTTTTTTTTTGCTTTGCTTCGATTGACATCAATTATTCATAGTAATCATAGTGGTTATCTACGTATATTTTAATACATCGGTAATTATAATTTTACAGATGACTCATCATTTAAAACCATTGAGAAAACACGTAGCAGGTGACATGAATATCTTTTTTTTCTTTTAATCATTTTATTTTAATGTTAAATTTTGAATTTTTTTTTTCTAAATTTGTATTTTTAAAGTTTTTGTTTGTTTTGTTTTGTTTGGTTATATATATATTTACTGATGATTATTACTTTTTTTTTTTTTTTTTTTTTTTAAATTTCTACTGTACCAGCTGCTTAACTGAACTGTAAAACTGATCAGCTGATAATGTTAAAGACCTTGAGGGTTCGAGATTAGCCGACAACGCAGAATTCAGTAGTTGGCAATTCTGGGATATAAAAGACTTCAGTCCGGTCTCCAGGATAGTCCCCATAGGCAGCTGTATATTCATTTACATGTTTATCTGTGTATTCTCATTCTTATCTATTTATTTATCTAGTTCTTCATTTTGAATTCCTTCACGTATCTACGTTCTAACACACCTCAGTACTCATTTATTCATTTATAAAAAAATAATTTCTTCATCTCTGTTCGCTTACTTAGGTAGGCTACCTATTTACTTAGTGATCTCTAATCATTAAGTCATGCACAGAATGAATACATTGCAAATCGCATTTCAAACTGAGCCCTTGAAAAAAATTAAATTAAAAAAAGAAAGGTGAAACAAACTGGCCACTGAAAAGTAAAGCGACTTTACAGTAGAACCTGTATTTATGCTCTAATATCTGGAGTTTCTGAGTTTGAGTTTGGAGAAAGCACTTCGACGCGACAATAGTCATGTTATGCCAGGGAAAAAGTAAAACTATAGACAGATTTAACAAAATAACTGGACAGAATGGGACCTTAACAGCAGCGCCCACCAACCAACGACAGTCTCTGGAGTGAATCTCTTTTAACTTTGGTGAAATTGATACTCTGGACATAAACCAAGATCACCTGTTCCTCGCGACAGTGATCATAAATTCTCATGCACCCGCTGATATATAGACATTTTATTTTTGGTTTCTGAGACAGCTGTTGTCTTTCTTGTGAGTGTTGGAGAAAAACACACCAAACGTTTTAAAATGTCACTCCTCTGAGCTGTCACATCTTTGAATTATATTTTCATTTTTCTGGCCGTCACTCCTTTGAAACACTATTTATGTCTCCATTGGCATGCCATTTCTTTGAACTGTCACTCCGTATTAGATTTGTTACTTTAACTAAGAATGTTTCGTTAGAGAAAACCAGTTCTCCGTAATTTGACCACTTTGTCGTTTTTTAGGTTCTGCTATTTATTATGCTACGTCATCTTCATTTCTATCATTATTTTTACAACTAAAAATTGGATAAAGGGAACTGTCGGAAAAGTGCATTTTTATCACAAGCTTTAAAATACTCAACGTTTGACATTTAGAGTTGACATAAAATGTGCGATTTTTATTGAAGAGCTCAATAACTTTTGGCGGGTGGCAGGTGGCCACTGACATTTTGTGCTAATGGTAAATGGAAATAAAATTTTCACCGCATTGGATGTTTGATAAAAAAAATAAGGCATCGACCACAAGCCATCAAGAACAGTATAAGCTCAGGAATATCAAATGTTTGGTTCAGAGCAAGAAGCGATTATCTCCGTGTTCACAAAGAAGGTAATAATCATTTCATGCGCTGAACCGATCAAATTTGTGCTTCACACCATTTTATTAATTTTTGTGCCAGGTGCAAAAGATGCATTATTATTATTCACGCTGCATGATAAGCACTACGTTCTCTGACTCTAAGCCATGAAGATCCAAAGTTAGGACTCGCAGACGTTAGGTACTCACATTTGGTAAACGCTCTGTGATATTTTTAATTGTTGATTTTTTTTATTGTGTGACACTTTTATTACTGGTGGAGGTTAATATGCCTTTTCCTTTGCGTTCGACTGTATGTTTCTGTATCATTTTTTTTCCGGGGCTTTGTTACCTACAACTTTGTTTCGTTTGTCCATATTTTGGCTGTGCTTCAAACCTTGCTGCCATTTTGTCAATAGTTTTGGATAAGTAAGTTATACGCCTGTAAGGTAGGTTCTGTCTGGCCATTCGTCTTAATCGTTTTAAAACATGAACCAAATTCTGATGTACTACTAAAACCGAAGAAGGATATTGCACGCGTTCTCACTATCTGAACCCGCTGCACATTGTAAATTGTATGGGGGCCTCATAAATGGAACAATCGTTCAAAAGATGATAGAAACATGAAACTTGGAACAAACGTTCTTCATACGATAGTGTTTGAGAATAATGTGTTAGCGCGGAAAGAAATCAAAAATGGCGGGAAAAGTCTAAGATGGCCGCTAAACAATATCATAATCCAGGTTTTCTCTTCCTCGTCAGCAAACGATCGAGTTTACAAATTACAGGCATAGTTGTTATAACTGACGTAGCCTTGTTCCTGTCAAAGCCTGCTTAACTCATTATGATTATCAACATAATTTGACAGTTTAATAAGTCAACAAAAAATAGCTTCTAGACGAGATTGTCCGAACCATGTTTCAGGATAATACTGAAATGTTTATTGCTGATTTAAGTATTCAGATGGTCACTGACAGTTTAATTACGTTTGATTTGTATTTGTATTTGTGTACTACTTTAATCCCATTTGGGAAACTTGCCTTTGTGTCATTGCACCCAGTTACAACTGGAGCAGGCACGTCGTCACCACAATGCAGCACCCGTAGGCGTTTGGGGGGGGGGCAGATGAGGGGGAAGGGGGAGGGAGTGGATGAATTTTATTTGATTTTTTCCCGGGCAGCGGCCTAGCCGGCCTTCTCTTTTCGATTTCGAACTGCCAAGGTATCTTTAACGTGCGCAACGTGCACACGGGCCCTCCGAATTTTTCCGTCCTTATCCGAGAAGTCTACGTACTCGATCCTACCCCCCGCCCCTAATAAGATCTGGGACGCGAAAATATGAGAAAAATCCCAAACTTCCAACATGCCAGCACCGGCCGGGTTTTGAACCCGGATCCCTTGGCATGAGAGGCGAGTACCTAGCCTCTAGACCACGTCATCCCCATTTCGTGCAAGTTGACCGTTTTCTTTTTTTTTTTCATGAGAAGCCGAAAACTTTTTCTGTTGACAATAGAACAGGGGTAGCCAAACTTGCTCATTGTAAGAGCCACATAGGATCAAGTTCAGATGTTTGGGAGCCACAAGCTATAAACAAAATGTACACGCACTTTTTTTTTTCATTGTTACATACCGTAAGTATTTTGTTATACTGTAATGAATGTTAATAAACATATTTCTATATGAATATTAAGAAACACATGTTTGGAAGAATAGTTACTCATGTATGCAGTTGTTTAAACTCTTAATTTTTTCTTAGTTTCAGTAATCTCAAAGTACACATATATATAGCAAATGTTTTCAAAATAAAAGAGCTCAACCATCATAGTTCCATGAGCCGCAAATTGAAGGTCAAAGAGTTTCATGCAGCGTCTTCATCTTGACCCTGACTGGAGGCTTCTTTCTGGTAGACATGCCCTTAGTTATAAGCTGGTTTGTGGCATGGCATTTGGTCAAATCTTTTCACTGAAATGACCTGCATGCACAAAAATGAGACATGGCTCCAGCAGGAAAACGGATAATATTAATGTAATAAACACCGACTCTGTTATAAAACGTCACGCGTGGGAAGGACATAATTTTAGGGGAGTTGGCAAAAAAACTGTTTTAATTGAAGTGCATTCCTCATCGTTATAGTTGTAAATAGGTACCTGAAATATCGTACTTTTCCTTCACCAATAGATAGAAATAAAACTTCTGCAAAAAGTTCCTAGCATAGAGTATATTTGGCGAAAGAGACTTGTCTTCTGCCATTGTGAGAATACATTTGTGCGATTTCATGATTACGCCAGGGATATAGAGTCTACTCATGAGCCAAGTATCCATTCTGATTTCATATTATATGTCTCGTGTTGGCATAAAGCGTCACCAAGAGAAATGATTATCTTTCCAAGATATCGATCTTCGCGTCCTGTTCGTCTTCTTTGATGAATAGCTGGAAATGTGATGGAATGATAGAAATGCCCATCATTTTATTCAATGGAGATATGAACAAAGCTGTCTGCTGGGCTTGGCCACAGAATAAAATGTAAACAAATTGGTAGATTATTTTAGCTCATATGTCTGGACCTGGCTTGCTGACGTGTACTCAGTTAAATTTCACCAATTACATTTAATTATAACCAAATCAGTTATTTTTTGGGCACATTTTCATAGTTACTTTTGAAACATATTCCCCATTATCTGTGAATCATTTAAATGCAAATGATGACATTGAAATGTAGATACTAATGACTGATTGAACACCACACCACTGACATAACATTTTTACCTTCTTGACAACGCTGGAAATAGCTGTTTCATTATATCTGAATGGTATTCTATTACATTTCAGTGTTATAGCTGCAAAGTTTGCTATGTGACAAAATGTTATCTGCACGACTATATTCGTTCAAATAGCAACAGCTGTCTAAATAGATTTTCTAATCTTGATCAGTGGCTAAATAACTGATGTTTGAGTCATTGACTGTTCTAAAGTTTTGAATTTCGATTGTGCTTATGTTAGAATATTTCAGTTTTTTTTTTTTTTGGTACCAAATACCTATGACACAGATGGACACAGCGCAATGACAATTCATCCACTGGGTTTGCGGTTGAAACCGTTATGTTATTAATTGAAGTGAAATTATCAGCTAAGATATGCATGCACGTTTTATGTGCCGAATACCGAAATAAATAAATAAATGATTAAGTAAATAAATCATGTAAACCACGCTTATAATTGCACCGACTTCAGTGACACCCACACACAAAAGTACCTTGCTAGAAAACCCTTCCACTGTGCCATAAATCGCTACTCTCACGATCCTCTTGATCAGTGTCTTTAGGTCTCAGGGTTTGAGCTGATCTATAAAAAGGGACATACTTTTTCCTCTAGCTACCATGCAGTAGATGTGTAATCTACTTGCTATATGATAAATATATAAAACTTGCCAAGAATCATGACCACGCAGTTTTTTCTTGTTTCTTTTTCTTCCTTCATATTTCTTTCGTTAGTTTTACTGTCCTTTTCCGCACAAGATGAAAAACAAAACAAAAACGAGGCTATGTAATTTTTGTCATGAAAAGGTTAGAAATGGTCAGAAACAGAGCTTTGGCCTTGTCAGACGGCCTTCGGGTGATTACTCTGAAATCACTGAGATTAAGGTTTGATCCTGGGATACGAAACTTGG